>ML119674.1:31000-427647 GCA_003788565.2 Ascobolus immersus RN42 | reverse complement strand
GGCCCAATTCCCTACTCCTTTCGATCCGTGGGTAGTCTGCCATCTGTCAGTAAGGCATGGTTGTTTTGTTAGCTGTCTCGACAACCACCCCGCTCCGACAGCTGGGAGGGTTGTGCATATCTGAGTCAGCTGGCAAACAAAATACACTGCCATTGCTGGCGACGCTAGTTATCCTTAGGGTGACCCTGTCAACGCTAGTAAGTCGGATCGGCAGCTGCCATGGCTGGCTGGTTTACATTTTACAAGATGACGTCGCAATGAATAACTTGAAATCACTTGTATAAAGCTATTCCATAGACAATAAACTTCACTGAAAAAAATAAACAACTGGAAGCATGACGGCAAGGAAATAAACTTCAATGAAAAAAATAAACAACTGGAAGCATGACGGCAAGGAATCCAGAACCTGGAACTCCACCCAAAGTAGTATAAAAAATCAGACGCCTAATATGCTGCAATAGAAAACAATAAACGCCCCGACCATGAGAGTTTAAAAAAATAACGGACAACGAACGGCCAGTACCCATGCAACCCAGTCCACTCTTGATGTAATTTTAGAAAAATGAAACCAAACGCCATAGCAAGAATCAGGAGGACAAAAGACAACCCAGAAAAACCCTCAAACACCTGACAAAGGAAAAGAGAGAAGAAGAAAGCCCGATAAGATCCTCAACACCTGACAAAGGAAAAGAGAGATAGAAAAAAGCCCGACAAGATGGAAATTAGCGGAGTACTTAGTTACTCAAGCTTTCGTTTTCGGGTACGAGGTCCCTCGAGAATCTGAACTGAATCGATGCCAGCAAATTGCCGTCCCCGTTTAAGGGGGGGTTGGGGGGCTGGCACTTCAGGGATGGTGGGTGTCGTAGAGACAGCAACCGACAGAATTGCCATGTCAGTCTGACTGGATGCTTGGATCGAGACCGCCGCATTCCCTAACTCATCTCTACTTTCCAGAGAGTCTGTAATGGTGGCGCCCTTGGTAGGAGAAGGATCGTTCGGTGTCGGCTCAGGTACAGTGGCCGCCTTCCCCTTAGCACCACGTACAACCCTGCCCTTACCGCCTCCTTCACCCTTCCCCTTAGCACCACGTACAACCCTGCCCTTACCGCCTCCTTCACCCTTCCCCTTAGCACCACGTACAACCTTGCCCTTACCGCCTCCTTCACCCTTCCCCTTAGCACCAAGTACAACCTTGCCCTTACCGCCTCGTTCACCAGGAGTGACACTCGTAGGAGGTGAAGGATCGTTCGGTGTCGCACCAGGTACAGCTGTGCCCTTGCGGCCATCCTTGGGCTTACCACCACCACGACTGCCACCACGACTGCCACCACGACTGCCACCACGACTGCCACCACGGCGGACCGTCTGTCCCGTCTGAAGAGCGTTCCGGATGGCTTCAGAACTAGAAGCAACTGGAACCCCTGGGCCACCTACTTCACATTCGCCAGGAAGAGGAGTCAACGGGGACGATGCTGACGATCCTTGATCCCGTCCAAAAGAGGTATCCACAGTCAAACCAGATTGGCTTTCCTTCCGCCTGAAAACAAGGGGTGACCATTGAGGTAACGTAGCATCATCTTCAATTAGCGGAAGCTCCAGTAAGCGTTTCCGGGTTCCGTCGTTAGAATGGACGGGAGTCTTTGGCAAGGGTGGCACTGGAGTAGACTTTGCCGGCGGTGGTGTAAGCGTTTGGTCCTTATCGAGGGCTGAAGAGATACCCTCTACGAGCGAGGCAGGTGGTGAGGCCCCTCTCGGCTCCTCTTCTGTGGCCTTCTCCAAAGTAGAGGGGGCGGGTTTCTCCTGGGGCTTCTCCTGGGGCTTCTCGGGAGAAGCAGATGACCCTCTTGAGGCATCCTCTACATTCGAGGAAGTCAGGGGAGTCCCCTCGTCTTGCATCACCTGCGGGTCCGCTGATGTCTCTTTTTCCTTCTCTTTCACTTCCTGGACGATCAAGGAAGATGGGGAAGCCCTTTTCGGCTGGTTTACTTGGGCCTTCTCCAGATTTGCGGGATCAGGCTTGTCCGAGTGCTTCTCGCGAGAAGGAGATGGGTCTCTCGACTGCTTCTCCTGGACATTCGCGGGAGGAGATGGCTCTCTCGGGCGGTTGTCTCGGATCGTCTCCAGCGGGGAATTAGACAATCCTTTCTTCTCTTGGTCCGTAGAGAGGGGTAGAGCATGCTCAGGGGACGGCTGAAGTTGTGCTGGAGCGGGGCTCGATTGCATCTGCAATGGCGTAGGAGTATCTGATGAGGCCGAATGGAGCGGGGATTGTGGTGACGATTGGGGCTCTCCGAAGCATAGTGTGTACTCTATGTAACACCAAAGAGCCGTTTGCATATGACTCTCTCCCGGTAGAGAGATATCAATTAGATGTGGCAGAGTCGTACCATCAATCCAATGGCTGCAGTCTGCATCGGGCTCTTGGTCCATAGTCTCAGCGGACAAGGTGATGGGATAGGTGAAGGGCCCCCTTTGACAGCGGATGTAACGTCGAAGCAATGGTGAGCAATACACATCCTTCATAGCATTCGCAATCGAAAGCCAAATAGCCACTCTGATGACTATCATCAGTGTTTCTCTGTCAGAGTGAGGGTGCTGCAACCCAAGCCAACGTGCTATTTCCTGCAAGGTATCTGTATCCATAAGGTGGAACATGATCGTGAAACAAAGCACCGTCCTCGCCTCTGGATATTCGCCTAACGAATCGCAAGATGTGTACCGGAAGTAGCAGCTGTTGTCCGGGAAATGGTGGGCCTTCAGTTGAAGGGCCTTTTCCTTGTCGCTTAGCACCGTGATGTCTGGATCCGGAGTCTCTGTAGGCATTTGATCGCGAAGGAATGTCGTACATTGAAAGAATGCCTCTTTCTTCACGAGCCGCATAGCCTCCTCATCCAAGAAGTAGGCAGATGAGTTGGGTTGCTCGTTGCTTTCCCAGGACTGTTGTGCCATCGATTTGTGAGTAAAACGCATAGCTTCCTCATCCCCTCCCACATTCTCATCGTTGTCCATCTCCTTGACCTCAATCTGCCCTTCGTTCCCGTCCTCCACCCTCTCGCCCTGCTTCTTAACCTCAATCTCCTCTTGATCCTGGTCCTCCTCCCCATCCTCTCCCTTGCCATCCTTGGTAACCCTGGGCTCCTTGTCCTCCACCTTCTCGCCCTGCTTCCCAACCTCAACCTCCTCTTCGTTCTGGTCCTCCTGCCCATTCTCTCCCTTGCCGTCCTTGGTCACGCTGGCCTCCTTGTCCTTCCTCACGGATGCAATGGCTTGAGACGAACTTGATATGGGGTCGTCAACATCCATCTCGTCTCCCGATTTCGTTTCATCATCGACGTCCATCTTGTCACCGGGTTTCGATTGAAGCTCGTCGACATCCATCCTGTCGCCGAGTTCCAAGCCTTGGTGATCCACATCCATGTAGTCGCCGCCCTCGTTTTCCACCGCACTGGCATCACTGTCTTCATCAACAACCAAATTTTGAAGAATACTGTTGATGTAAAACGACATCGTGTCGACAGGGGGGGTGGATGAAGACTCCCCAACATCAACGTCTTCCATTTTCGATGTGTCGTCGTTGGTTGCTTCATTAAGGATGTCTCCTTCTTCCTCCTGTGACCCAGCCTTCATAGTGGGGTCTTTCCCCAACTGCTCTTGCCCGTCCACGTCCACCTCTTGCTCCAACTGCTCTTGCCCGTCCACCTCTTGCTGTGTCTCGGATACTTGGGTAGGCGTATTCTCTTGTACCGTATCTTGGGCAGCGTCCGCAATGGCAGAAGTCGACGTCAATGGGGTTGTCGAGATCGTCTCCTGAATAACCGCAGGTGGGGAAGGTGTGCTTGATGCGGGCTTCTGATTTTGGGGGAGCCAATTTTGAAAATCCGTTTGATTGCTGGCTGGTCGCCGGTTCCTCAAGCGGGACAGGAGTCGTGCTTTCAATTCGGCTTCCGAGTTGGCGGGATCGAGGGAGGTGCTGCGTTGGTGGTTTCGCTCGTTGAATTTCCGAATTTTCTCCTTCCCGTAGACAAAATTCTCAACGCCATTGGGAAGGACCCGTGCTATTGCTGTGGCATACATCTCCTGCGTGTCCGGTTCATGATCTCCCTCCCAGAATTCCTCCCGCAAGCGATTCGTTTCTTCCATGGCCTCTGGAGAATCCAACCCGTGTAAAACCAGAAGGTATGGAAACAAATCATCGTTCCGGGGTGCTCTGCATCGAAACGTCGTCAAGAAGTGCCGGTATCTTGTGTCCTCGTCGGTCACTACCGGTCCAAATCTCTCATCCTCGCTTGCATCTGTCATTCGGTCTGGAGCTAAGACGGCCTTGGACATTACCGCTGGGCTTACTTCTTGTTGGTAGAGAGGACAAGCCCCACGTCTGAGATGATTGCGGAGATTGGTAGACCCATCGAGCTTGCGGAACGATCGGAAGCAAGCGCTACACCAAGCCTCGCACGCATGTACAACGAACGGCTTGACAGCGCCCGCGTTGGGCTCACTATACAGCACTCTGTTGTGTACCCGGTGCCGGTGGTGATAGTTGAAGCAGCCCATTGTGAAGAGAAACGGCGCCTGGCTGTTGGAAATGGGTGTTGGGGTGGATAGGTAGGTGTTGGGATAAGGTCGGGAACGGAAGCGGCGGGGTAGGGGAGAGCGTGTGAAAAGTGTTGTTGGTCGCGATTCTGGTTGACGCGTTGTTGTGATCTCCGTGTAAGTGCGCTGAAGATGGTATAGTCCCGTATAATTTCGCCGAACGCAGTTTAGTCAGTTTAGTCCGGTGTCACTTGACCGTGTCGTCCGCCAATCGGAAGCTCGGCATCTGCAACACATCATGTGCTACGGGACGGGTTAACACTTTCCGGCTTTCACTTGCTATTTTTTTCGGCCATGTCTTCCTTTAGATGCGTCTTATTCGACTCAGGGTTCTGACCAATCTGATCGATGGCTCTCTATAATAACGTTCTCTGTTTATACGTCTGCCGACCTCGATTGCATTCCTAGCTTGCGTCTCGGGGGTCTTCGGCCGTCGGTACTAGAATGCCCTTCGTATACTAATCCCAGTTGTTGTTGGCTCCCTCAGCCTACTAAGTATTGAATATCCGATTAGGGGAGTTATTTATTGAGATGTACTTAGGGATTGTATTTGGTTTAGATAAGTAATGCTTTAGTGCCAGTGTTTTTACTGCAGCCCTAGCTATGTCATCGGCATGCCGGCAGTGCACACTTTCGAAAGGCAAAGGGGTGGAGGTAGATTCCTCAATATGGAGCCGGTATATCTCCCCGTCTGGTTATCCATTTCCAAGTTCATTATACTTGATTGTGACTTTTGAGTAGTACTACGATGCCGGAAGCCCTCGCGGTGTACCTACTAGCTATCCCGGCGGCACGATCTTTAATTTCGAACATGCTTCCAAATTTATACCAGAAGTAACGGTGGAAACCATTTACAGACTTCAACGAGACCCATGATCTGAATTTACATCATCTTTATGTTTAGCTTGGAGCTACTTAACTTACTCGCACCCTACTTAGTAGCTATGGATATCGAGAGATGGCCACCCCCCGTACCACACCTTGGCCTGCACCTCGTGATGACGATTATGACCTCATCTCTTGGAGCCGCATCTTGGGAAGTATATGAATGGCACATAAAATGTGATTCCAAACTCAAGATCTTAGCATTGATAGTTAAAAAAAGTACGGGTACGTATGGCGGCTCCCACAGTGTAGTATATACATTCTGAATTCCATCCATTCTAGACATGCATGCTTCCGTGATCCGCATTCTAGTTCCATTCCAGCTTCCTTTCGGGTCTACGAAGGTCAGACGTCAGAGGCTTTGCGATGAGTACGTACATAGTTATGCTAGGCCGCCCGAAGGCCGATCCACCAGTAGATATCTCGAAACGGACTCCTCCATACGCTAAGTTACTACGATCAACACATGCCATCGGATCCTTCCACTGTCATGGTCGGTTATTTGCCCGGGCTTTTGCCGGACCTTGTTCCAATAAGACGGTCATATAACAAAGCAGGTTGTTTTATGTTGTGTACTTAATGATCGATAGGACTTCAGCTGTAAACCGTACAGGACAAAAAGCTGTTTATATTAGACATAAACGCCCCTGTCCTATATCCGACTTCATCGGTAATGTTAATTGGGTCTTATAATCGGATCTCGCGTACTTCGGCATCAGATCTTCGAGCTTTTTTCAAAATTTAAAATTCGGGTCCCTTAAGTAGTTCCCCCAAAGCGCCAAGGCCCACCAAAATTGTCCCGAAAATACAACAATCCTCTGTATCTTCACCAAACCTTCATGAAAAATTAATTTGAAACTTGGAATACGGTTGCACGGACGGAGGCTATTGTCTACAGGCTTGGAAAGATGTCCTTCTGGCGTTGGTGTTTTGGGGCGGTGATCAATATTTCGACTTTGGTTGATATTCTTAGTGGAAACATGAGTGCAAATCTGTAAAAGTAACAACGAATTCATAACTTCACCGAAACACCGGATTTCCGGGATCTGGAAATTGGAAAATGATTGCAAAGACGGCTACTATTGTTGACAGGCTTAAAAAGATGTCCCTCTGGCGTTGGTGCTTTGCGGTGGTGATCAATATTTCGACTTTGGTTGATATTCTTAGTGGAAACATGAGTGCAATCCGTAAAAGTAACAACGAATTCATAACTTCACCGAAACACCGAATTTCCTGGATCTGGAACTTGGAATACGATTGCAAAGACCGTTCCTAATTACGTCTGCCTTGGGAAGCTGCTCATCTGGTGTTGGTGATTTAGGACGATGGTCATTCTTTATGTTCCGTTGGAATTCTTAATGGAAACGTGAGCGCAAGTCTGTAAAACAAGACAACTTTCATAACATCATCGAAACCTGCAATATTCTGGGTCTGTAAGTTTCTCATTCATGCCATTAATCAGAGCGACTATTCTCATACAGTAGATGGTGTTGAATTCCTTTGTTATCTAGGATATAAAGGTATACAATTGTCCATGTCGTCTGTTACAGGAGTGGTATGACGTATGCCAATGCCGCCAACTAACGCAAATCCGCAGTTCGAACCGGTGCGCTTACTGTAATAAGTAAAGCGGATGACGAACTAGTACAGTCGGCCCTCGAATCTACGGATTGCGTTTTAACGGATCATCTTGAAGTTTTATATGAAGTATCCGTCATGATGCGTTTGCCTCGACGGGAAAACGGCTCGTAGTGGTATCATAAAGCTCAATCTCATAGTCGGAAGAAAGTTAAAGACCGGTCGACCGCTTCATACAAGGGGAGTTGTAAGCCATTCAGGAAACATCACGTGCCCTCCGGACAAAAACCACCCGTGGGGATTAGAAAACTACTTGCAAAATGTGTAGTGGGTACAAGCACAATTCCCAATTCCAGGCGCATCCAGTGCTGGTCCCTAAACAGCGATAGGGGCAAAACTGCAAGAGTAATAATCACTTGAACGATGTAATCACGTGCACGGCCGGTTCGCAGGCGCCGAAGTATTTATGTGACCCTGCCGGCTTCGATCAACTCGGATCCTATATAAGATCTCATTACTCCTTCGAGAACAAGCCTCTCCTCTACGGAGCAACTGCGCAACCCGAATGGAATGTCCAAATTAAGATGAAGATGAATATGTACATAGAATTACAAGTGACAGGTCGGGTGTTGTAATTAAGCCGCGCTAGACGTTGAGGAAGCCGGCTGTCAACCCAGTTCGTAGGCCAAGCCAACCATGTTTATCATTTTGGGCGTGCGAAGGTCATCTCTGTCAAAACTCAATCAGGGGGGATATTACATGAAAGAAGCAATATACTCCGCATTATTCTCAACACAATTTAAGCTTCCAAAGAACTTCATGTCGAGATGCAAACTCTAGTCTACTCCCCATGCACGAAACCCTACCGCACCGCACATGGTCTCAGATCGAGATGTCGTGGCCTATCCTTACGACATACCAATCCACACCAGATTTCTACTGCTGCAATAAAGTGCGTGAATCACTCTGCATACGGATAGAGTTCGAGTTCTTGTACTTGCTTTGCCACTCTCGCCCGAGTGTTAATTCCACGTTGCACTAAATCACAATTGCACAAGTCCATATGCAGAGATGCACAAACAAATGAAACAACTAACCCGACGAGGTAAGGAGGCTTCTGGAATTCATCCTAAATAAACGAATTGAGGGTAAACCTTGCTCGATCGCTCAAACTTAAGGACGCGATTCGCGATCGAATCCTCCAATCGAGCGCGGTGTCATCGCCATATCGTCCAGGGGATCCCTCGTCCAGATGGTTCTGAAGAAATTACCCTACTTCTAGACACAGCTTGCTGTAGTACTTCCTAAGGAACTTGTCGGTCCAAAAGCCACTGGTGCAAGCACATACGGAGTGCAAGTAGCATACGGAGTTCTTAACCGAGAAAGTGCCTTCCATGTGTCAGGCTTGACTTGGATTGACTTCGTGAAGTATTGTAGTACAATGAAATAAGTGGTAACCGCTTGCAGGAAAGGTCCGGGCCTTTGGGTGCTCAAGCGCTTTTCGCGAAACTCCATTTTCCAACATCACTGGCCACTGGCACAGGAAGCACAGGGAAGTCAGACGCAAGGGACTAAGACGACCACAGCCATGAATTGGGCAACGGAACGTCAAAAAACGGTGTCCATAATCTGAGAATCATGGGCAACATTGAGCACGCCAGCTTCCACCTATGTTGATCTGTCGGATATCGAGATATCGACCGGAATGAACGCGGCCTCGGCCCATTAAAGCTGTGTGGTCGTCCCTTTTCATGCTTGGATCAAGCTGGCTATCTAACAATACAAGTATTGTCGACGCCCGCGTTTCTGACTGTCGAGATTGATTGCAGAATCACTTCGAATCCAATGGCCCCTTTGCCTCAAACAGAACGAACTTTCGATCGGGTTCGGGTTCAACGAACCCCCCGAACCCGCTACTGGAAACCCCGGCAGAGCCTCCCTACGGATTTGCCGGTGCCATCCCAGCGATCCGTGCCCTCGAACCCACTCAACGAAGCATTCTTTCGAACTGCAGTCGCCACAGAGCCCTCTCGACGATCAGCAGGGCGAGTTACCAAATCTCACATTGAGTTGGAGGCATCGTCCGACTTCCAGGAATTCGTGGCATGCTCCCAAACGCACATACACGAAGGTGTGATACGCGTTACCGGTTAGTACTTAGCAGCCTTTTCTAGCTTCTGGGAATTGCCATAGACTAACGTGGATGAGGACTAGTGCTACATCCTCACCTCCGACCGGTCGCTGACATTGATCCGACGATTCCAATTCGCATCCCCAATCTTGGAGAACAAGTTTCCATAAGGGAACACTTGTCCCTTACCCTCGACTATTCGCTCTTCGTCCATTCCAAACCCCCGGCACATTCCAACTCCCCGGCATCTCCAGCTCCTGCTCTCAACGCCGATGGGTCCACGTATCGACAGGCGGAGACGACGTCTGCGCTACTTGGCCAAATTTGCGATGCACCTTCGAAGATGGAGAACATCCGCCATCTTCTCCGTACTGGGCATAGGTTGGTTGGAAAAGTCTTAGGCCCCATTGCCGATACGCCAGCCGGAGAGCACCGTCCCATTTCGTACACCATAAGTTTCAGGCCCCTTCGCGTCTGCAACGCTAGATACATCGTACAACCAGACGGGGACGATTCGAGTTATCTTGCAGACCGTTTACAGTCTGCTCTGTAGAGGCGCGGCTGCGAAGTTTCAAGCTTCAGTTTTGCACTTTTCTCCTGGTTTTTACCTCTCCAGTTTTTTCTATATTTTTCTTTTCTTATATCTCTTCTTATAGATCTCGTTTACATTATTTTTGAGTAATAAGTAGGTTCGACCTTTATACGGGGGCTCTGCAGGCACATGGGGGAGAAGAAGTAGTACTTAATGCATCATTCGAGCGCCGAGCAAGGCCATAACCTGAACATGTGACTTGCGATAAAGTCAAGAGCTGACTAAACTATCTCAAGGGACAAGCCAATCGCAATCGCCAACTGCAGGGTCGGCCGCGCCCGTACGTTCTGTTTGCACTGCAGCTGCTGTTGCTACTCCACAGTTCCCCATCTTTGCAGTATCATGTCCGAACGACGCTCCAGTACCACTGAACCTGTCTCGCTCAACAAGCAGCAGGCTCTCCGCTTCAAATCATTGCTCACTGAATGGTTCAGTAAAGGTCACAAATCTCTACCGTCGCCCGACAACGAGATCGATACAGAGGTGATTGAGCAATGGCGGACGGCGTTGTGTCTCTCGTCGGAAAGGTGTCAAGTACGTACTACACCAACGAAACCCTTTTGAGCGCTACCTAACCATCACCCGTAGGCCCTCCTGAAGCAAATCGCTGCCACACCGCCCCCAAACGTGCCGCAGCAGAAGAGCGTCCCATCTTCAACGGATCCTGTGGAGAGGGCCGTTTCTGGACAATCCATCGATGAACATGAGCACAAGCCTAGTGCTACCACCCCTGTTGCACGTACAAAGACGGCCTCCCGAACTCCATCGGCCCCGGCCCAGAAGCAGAGGCAACCTCAGACCAGCACAACAGCTCCCGTTGCACGTACAAAGACGGCCTCTCCACCGGCCCCGGCCCAGAAGCAGACGCAACCTCAGACCACCACAACTGCTCCCGTTGCACGTACAAAGACGGCCTCTCCACCGGCCCCGGCCCAGAAGCAGACGCAACCTCAGACCACCACAACTGCTCCCGTTGCACGTACAAAGACGGCCTCTCCACCGGCCCCGGCCCAGAAGCAGACGCAACCTCAGACCACCACAACTGCTCCCGTTGCACGTACAAAGACGGCCTCTCCACCGGCCCCGGCCCAGAAGCAGACGCAACCTCAGACCACCACAACTGCTCCCGTTGCACGTACAAAGACGGCCTCTCCACCGGCCCCGGCCCCGGCCCAGCAGCAGACGCAACCTCAGACCAGCACAACTGCTCCCGTTGCACGTACAAAGACGGCCTCTCCACCGGCCCCGGCCCCGGCCCCGGCCCAGCAGCAGACTAGCACAGCAGCTCCGAAACAGAGCAGCCCTCTCCCGGGATTGCCTTTTACAGCCGCAAATCAGACCAGCCATCACCTGCCATTGCCTGCTCCAGTCCCGAATCAAAGCAACCCACTCCACAACTCGTCTCTCCCTTCAGTAGCCCAGAGCAATGTAGGCCAGAAGGCCCCCTCTCCACCATCCACCACGGCACTCCCTCAAAATGCCACAACGACAGCCTCCCCACTTCCGGCCGCCACTGTTGGCTCTTGCAGCACCGAGCCAGATGATCATCGCACACCAACGCCTGGCGAGAATGCTGTTAAGACGGAGGCGGATCCTTCCGAGGAAAGAGGCCGGCAGTTTACACAGAAGAGGGACAGCGCTTCTTTCACCCACGAGGAGCTAGATCCGCTCCATCCGCTCCATCCGCACCATCCCCCCCTTAAACGACGCCGGGAGTCATCGCCGTCATCTACTGCTACTGGGGATAGCGGCTTTGCTCCGAGTTCATACAATGGATCACAGTACAGTGGCCCCGGGTATTACCACCCGATGCCGTCTTTCCGTCGCGGTGGATCAAGCATGAGTGACATGGAGGGAGGCTTCAACCCACAGGCGATAAACTATGAGCATTTGTACCGTGTTGAGCTGGCCCTACGAATGCGGTCCGAGCAAGCGCTCAAGGAGAGAGATGAGAATCTCAATAACGCGTTTAAGCAGATCGGATCTCTGGAAGCCGAGATTCGTCTTAAGAATAGTCAGATCGAGACCTATCAACAAAGCCTAACCAAACTCCAGGAGGACTACAACCACGTCACCGAAGTCGGAGCGGATACGGACCAAGAGCTGGATTTGCTCAAAAAGCAGGTAAACTCATCATTGAATCATCAACCGTACGCTGAGGATCCCTTGGGTTGCTACGAAATGTGATGGCAAGCACCGCCTTACCAACGCCCGCCCACGGCACCTGCCAACTGCTTGCCACACTGGGTGCTGCCTTTGAAATGGCTACAAAGGGAATGGGACTCTGCTAACATCGCCACTGGGCTAGGTGAAAGGGTGCAAAGCCTGTCAAACGCGCATAAAGCGTACAACGACGATGCAGTCTAGCACCCGAGCTAGCGCCTATGTACGCTCCTTCCTTCGCTGTTGAACCGGATTTCTAACGGTTGTTGTTTTCAGAATGGCCTCCGGATCAGAGAGGCAGAGGTCACGGCAATCAAGGCAATGCAAACGGAGTTCTTTAAGACAAGAGGACCGGAACCGACGGAACGACTTCGCCCTCGCCCTCGCCCTGCTTCTGCCCACCGTGCACCCCTCCACCCTGCTGCCGTAGGCAAGACGGCGAGAAAGCTTCGTTCTTCCATGTTGGCTTCTGGTGCCCCCCTTCCCGCCCCCCTTCCCAATCACCTTGCGTGCGGTGATTCGGGCACCAAGTTGAACAAGCAGGGCGGTGTAAAGAAACGTCGTGCTACGAAAAAGAAGGGTAGGGGAACAGGAACAGGTTAAGCTACTTTCCGTTTCGTCTGGTGCTTTTCTTCAAATTCTGGCTTCCTTTGGGCGACTCGGGCATTGGATTGGGTTGGGCCTGCATAGGTTTGAGTTCATGGCGTTTGCATCTTTTATTGGGCTTCATTTCTTGGTATGTTTTCGTTTATTGGGATATTTCTTACTTTTGTACGTTCGTATCTGTCATGTTGCATCGATTTGATATATCATCCACATAACGTACGTGGAAGGGTGTTTCTGTGTATTGCTTACTTGGTTTGTGTTTTTGTTCCTATAGTTATTTTGTTAACATCTACGATAGCTGTACATCCCGGCCATGGTTATTCCCTTCTATTATTGAGGATTAGCGGTTTCGTTTTCTCAAATTTTAAGAATGTTTTGAAGTCTTCCAAGTTGTCACGAATGGCAGAAGTAGGCACCGAAACAGTCAAGTGTAAGGGGGATGATCTGCTAACACGCTAGATCCCCTGATTTAAGTATGATCCTAATCTAATCTAATCTTATAATCCTTATCTTATCCGCCTGTTCGTCCTCTCGTGACAGTGCCCACCGAACGAAGAAAAAACCGAAAAAAAAGAAAGAGAGATGCCAGGGAAAGAGGGAAAAGGAGCCTGAAAAAAGGGAAGCCGAAGAGGAGAATCGAACGAGAGGGCGGGACACGAGGGAAAGGGAAAAACCGAAAATGATGGAACCCGAAAAGAGAACAGTCCCGACGTTACGCAAAAGTCTCCGCTTCACGCCCGGGACTTCCGCTTCCTGGGCTTCGCTTTCCGACGTTGTTTCTTGGGCTTCGGGGGCTTCGTGGGGAGTCGGGCTTCGAAGGCGGTTACCATATCCATGGAGTTGGACAGGTGTTCGATTGGTTCCCATGTAGCATCCTCAATGGGGTAGCCCTTCCATTTGACGTGGTATAGATCTCGGCCGTGTGTCGTGGTCTTCTGAAGGATCGCTTCCACTTCCCATTCGAGCTCCTCGGATGCGTCACGATCGATGACAACCTCTGGTGCGGGACGTTCAAGTCGAGTGTCCGGGTGTGCTGGTTCGAGATGAAGGCAGCTAACTGTCTTATGGATTTTGGAACTTGGGGGGAGATCCGTTAACACTGCTGCACGACCATTCTGGAAGACTTCGCCGATTGTGTACGGACCGACGCGCTGGGGTCCGAGTTTACGACAATTGATTCCAGGTACCGCGTACCCCGGTGTATGCTTCTTGGCGAGATTGAGATAGACCTTGTCACCGGCACGGAAGGGGGGAATGGTATGGTTAGCGTCGAAATAGCGAGCGACATTGAAGTGGCCGAAGCGAAGAGCATCCTGGGCTTCTTCTCGAAGCATAATCAACGTTTTGAGCCTGTGGACGGCGGCTTCCTGTTGCGAGCGCGTGTAATCGGTGTCCGCGTCGACGGTTGGGATTTGAAGCGCCGTGATCGGATTGAAACCGAACATAAGCATGTTTGGAGAGTGTCCGGTGGCAACGTTGACCTGACTGTTGTAGACCACCTGGATGGGATCGACGAAGATAGGCCAATTGTCCTGGTGCGCGTTCACGACGTGGCGTAAGGCTATCTCGAGTTCATGGTTGGCGTGCTCGCTTTGTCCGTTAACGCGCGGGTTGTAGGCCGTAGCCGCGGCTATTGTTGTCCCCATGGCTTTGAAGAACGCGTGCCAGAACGCGGACATGAACACCGACCCGCGATCGGATAGTAGACCCCCTGGGGCGCCGAATATGCCGTAGGTCTCCTGGAAGAACAGCTCCGCCCATTGTTCTGCCGACCAGTCCTCGCGTCCGAGACAGAACTTCGAGAACCGAGTAGTCTTACAAGCCGAGGTGAGGATGGCGTTGACCTTATATGGGCGTCCTGGGGCGTCTGCTTCTGGTAGTTTGACGATAAAGTCGAGTGTCACCAGCGTCCACGGTTGGCTCGGCGAATCGATCCAGCGGAGCTCCCCATACGGCTTGTGCTTGCGAGGTTTGTTCCGCTGGCAGGAATCACAGGTGTCGACGTAGACCTTGACTTTGAGGGACATGCGCGCAAAGAAATATGCTGCCCGAACGTTTGAGTACGTCCGAGCAATACCCGCGTGGTTCTGGGCGTCGTGTGCCATGTGCAGGACAAGCTTCTCCAAAGCGTGCGTTGGGACGCATAGACGAACTTGCGCGGCGTTGTCGATAAGGTGGATCGTGAATAGCGGGTTGAGAGAGTCTGGAAGAGCGTTCTGTGCAGCTTGAATGAGGGAGAGAGAAAGAGCGTTTGCGGTCAAGAGCGTGGTTACTTCAGCGGGAACAGGGGGGAGCGGGGTATGGATGACAAGACGATGATTCTGATATTCCACCTGAGTAGCGAGCGGCTGTGCTCTGCGTAGTACCTGAAGGCGTGAGAATAGCTCAATAAGACGTGGACGATAGGTGGGGCAAGTGAAGTAACCCTCCGTGAATTGTCGTTGGACCTCGACCGTCATGTGAATCATGGTAATTTGGGGAAGGAAGAAGATGTGAAGCAACTGGTCGCGCGTCTGCATTGCCAGCCCAGGTGTACCTGCGCAGAGATCGACACAAAAATTATCGAGGATCGACTCCAAGCCATTGATGTTCTGTACGGATTCCAAGGAATCATCGCTTGCCCGCGGCTGTACCGATGTGCTGGGCAATGTGTAGTTAGGTGTTGCGGCCTCCTTGATGCGCTGAAGTCGGCTAAGTGCGTCCGCGAGGATGTTAAGCTTGCCAGGGATATAACGTAAATCGAAACGGTATTGTGAAAGATATAGGCTTGCTCGCACCAATCGTAGGTTGAGTCTCACTGCACTGGTGGTGTGCAGAGACAGGGCTTTCCGGAGGTCCTCTATGCTACGGTGGTCTGTAAAGATAACGACACGGTGTGTGCAGCTTTCGAAAATATGACGGTGGACACGCACTATCCAAACACAGCCGCCTACTTCCAGCTCCGTAGGCCAATAGTTGAGCTCCGCTACGGTCAGTTGGCGACTCAAGAACCAGATAATATGTGCGTTCTTGGTGGTGGGCAGTTCATTTCCGAGATCGCGGTCTGATTGAAAGACTACGGCACCGAACCCGTATTCCTTGGAGGCGTCAACGAAGCAGTAGGTGTACGCACTCGAATCGAAGTGGTGAAGCTTGACCGAGTCCTCGATGGCCTGCTTACACGCGTCAAACGCCGCGGCCTGCTGGGGGGTAGGCGCTGGTAGCTTCGTGGTAAGCGCGTACTGCCGTCGGGCTCTGCCTTTGTACGGTGCGCGCTTAAGCATGGAGGTCTTCAAAGATTGTAGAGGTGCAATGAGCTGTGCTGCGTAGGGCATCGTGTCGGCTAAGTACATAAAGAGGCCGATAAACGTTTCCAGCCCTTTGACCGTGGAGGGATACTCAAAGTCGCGAATCGCGGTGAGCTTTGACGGATCACTGACCACACCATATGCGTCGACTATCTTACCGAGGAGCTTGGTAGACGAGAACGCTAGTTTAGCCTTGTTCGGTGCGAAATACAACGCGGGCACGTCCATTGCCTGGAGGAAGAGCTCAAGTTGAAAAGCGTGCTCGGTAATACGGGCTTGTGCTGTCGCATCGAGCAGATGCAAGGCGTCGAGCTGTTGGACAAATGCTTGTTCGGAGAGGGCTACTCCGCGTGGCACCGGCTGTGGAGGCATGGGTTGATTCCGGACATTATCAGCACCTTCCACGGCCGTGGTTTCTGATGGCCCGGAAGATGATTCCTCGTCGATGATCTCAATACAAGTGTCACCCATAATCGAAACGTCATCGATATAGACAGCCGTCCAAGCTTGGAGATGTCTCAACCATTTGATCATCCCACGCTGCATGTGCTGTGGGCCGTTCTGGAACCCCATAAGCATGACTCCGAACGTTTCCAGCCCACGATGGGACACTACAGTGGTTTTCCAACGATCCTCTGGATGGATCCGGCGTTGAAGGAAAGCCGCAGTGAGGTCGAACGTTGATATGACGTGCTTGTTACGAACCTTGAGCAAGATATCCTCCATGCGAGGTAGTGGGAAGGGATCCTTCGTACTAACGTCGTTGAGTTGGCGGATGTCGATGACCACTCGTGGTTTCCCGTTACGCCACACTATGAAGGCTGGCCAGGCTATTTCCAGGGCTGCGTTGGTATAGGCGAGCTTGCCCTCCGCCTGTAAACGATCGAAGATCTGATCCAACGCTTCTCGGTCCCGGGGGTTGAGGTGGTAAGGTCCCTTTGAGGCTAGGACAGCTCCCTGCTTGATATTGATGCGCAGCCAGTCCTCCTCGGGTTCGTTCGCGACGGTACCGGTGTCCCGGAAACGGATGAGATGACGTCGGAGCACGATAAGACACGCACGCCTCTGCGCGAAAGTGAGCGTAGGTGAGAATTGCATACGGTCGATGATCTCATCGTCCGAGAGGTCGAAACCCTGGGAACTCGGGACTTCCGGAGCAGTGTCGGCGGCGAGTACCGGACACGGGATGGCGGTGTGCATGTGTAGGGCTGTGGCGAATGGCATAAAAACGGCCTGTGGTGCTGTATCCGCGCTATCCAACGGGTCTGCCGTCATGGTGGCACTGAAGATAAAATGCGATCGTACTTCTTGGCTTGGCGCCGAGATGGCTCCAATGGGCGTTGCATTCGGGTCGTCGGAGATGACTTGGATGTAACCGATTCGGAGGTTCCGTTCCACGGTCACGGGCGTGAGTTGCGTGTTAGAGTACAAAACATGGTAGGAACGGTGGTCGGCAAGAGAACGGTGGAAACCTCCGAATGACGCTAAACGACGGGTGCCTTGGGAACCGAGTGTGGGGATGAATTCCAGGGCAACTCCGGGCGGCAAAGGCTTATGTTGGATCGGGATGAGCACCATAGCTTGTGGGGGGACTTGGATATTGTAGGCGGGTGTTCGTACGGTCCACTGGAGATTGTCGATGTGTCGCGGGAGGATACGTAACGCCGTAACGATGTTGGAACAGGCTGTGATTGTCAAGGCATGGTGATAAAGGTCGATGGTCATTCCGAGCGCCATCTGAACATCCGTACCGATAATCATGTTGCAGAAAAGATCTGGGACGATGTGGAAGTTGGCCGTTATTTGGGCTACTCTGTGGTCACTTCGCAATTGGCCGTATAACACACGCGAATCCCCGGGAACAAAAAGCGTAAGTGGAAGATAATGGCCAGAGCTGATCATTGCAGTCGGGTTGACCCCTCGCATGGGAATAGGATGTGGGTTCACGATAGGTTGTAAGTGCGCCAGGTGACGATCGATGAACTTCTGGCTGAGTAACGAGAGGCCACATCCAGTGTCGAGGCAGACCCAATGGACGGTTGCAAGCGACGGATCAAAGGAAATGGGGATTTCCAAGTAGTTCTGCCGTTTACTGGGATCGGTGGAGACACAAGAAGGTGCACGTATGAGTTCACGATGAGCAGAAGATGAATAAGTGGAAATATTATCATTAAGGACTCGCTGCGTGTGCTGCGCTAAATCTCGCCTGATTGAAGAAACGGTAGGGTGCGAGGAAGGTGCCTCAATAAGATACGATGGGACTAATGGTGGTCTGGGCGCAATGGTCAGAGCTGCGCTTGGAGGAGGTACTGAACATGACTCACCATTGCTCGAGTGTGCAACATAATCGGTGATAAAAGATGGTATAGAAGATGGTGTGCTCGTTGTAGCGTGCAGCACATCACTAGAAGGTATTAGCACCGGCGAGGTCAACGGAGTGGCTGGACTTGCATGGACCGGGACTGACGACACTGGGACCACCATTCGATTCGAGATATCGGTCTCGACAAAGAAAGTGTAAGCCGCCGAATTCGCACTTGAAGGCGCAGGTGAGGCAGGCGTGTGGTCCAACTGTAATGCCTGGGTATGACTGGAGCGATAGACGTGAGTTAACAGCGCGATTTCTGACTCGAATTCCTCGGAACACTGCTGGCAAACGAATGCAGCCGCTGGGCGCGAAACTTCCGAAACTATGCCCACTCCGGCGGGAGGTGGTGGAGGAGGAGGAGGAACATCAATCAGGCGTGGAGCGGGTGGTTGAGGGATCAGTGCTGGCGCCACCGGAGCCTGGCCTGGTCTCATATTGAAAGAAGGGCCGGTGTTATAATTATAACCTTGCTGTTGCGGAGCATTGAAAGCGGCTTGCCGCTGTTCTCTGTCCCTACCTGCCTGATACGCCGCTGGAGACCGACATTGGGAGTCATAATGTTGCCCATCACAGAAACGACAATTCTTCAACGTAGAGTCCCGTTGTGGACAATCCCAATCCAAGTGATTCTGGCCACAAAAACGGCATGGTCGCATGCCTCGAGGGCGATATGGAGCCGACTGGCCTGAGGTGGCTGGAAAGTATGGGGCCGAATATTGTTGATTGGGGTTATACGGCGGTGGAGGCGGTGGAGCTTGGCCATACTGTTGAGCCGGAACTTGAGGCGGTGGAGCTTGGCCATACTGCTGAGCCGGAACTTGCCCATACTGCTGTGTCGGAGCCTGGCTGTTGCTTGGAGGGGGGTAGGATGTGGCTTGTTGTCCTGTGAACGGCTGTCCTGAGAACTGTTGATGTTGAATCGGAGGGAAATGTTGTTGTGCCGCCGGTCCTTGGGCTTGGTTCTGAAACGGCTGCTGTCCGTGTTGTGGCAAGTAGCTTGCGTGGATGGCCATAGGTGGACCGAACTGCTGCTGGTGCTGGCCAGGCATTCCTTGCTCTGTTGTGGAGTTGGCAAACTGCTGTTGTGCGGCCATCGGAGCGGTGGCTGGATAACTCGGAATTTGGGCGAACGACGGAAAAGCGGGCATGCCATATGGAAGGTTCGGGTTATACTGTGCGGCCGGTTGCTGATAAGGAACTGAATAGGAGGTTGGTGCTTGGACCGCGTTAACGTGTAACGGGTAGTTGCTCGAAGCTGCCGCCATTTGGTTGAAGTAGGGTTGAAGGAAAGCCGGCATGGTGATCGGTTGGTTCTGGTTCGCGATGGCACTCTGGGAAGGAACAGCAAAGGTGGAAGCCGACGGAGCAGCCGCCACTGGCGCCGGAGCAGCTGCAAATGGAGGCATCATATAAGCCGACGGTTGAGTCTTCATGGTCGTAATGAGGTCGTTCAACTGCTTGTGTTGTTCCGCGACTTGTGTTTGGAGAGCCTGCATTGACGAGGCTTCCGCAGCTAAACGGTCCTTGTATGACTGCGCCTTGGATCGCAATGCGGCCAGATATGTTGACTGTGAGTGATTCTCGGGGGTCGGAAATATGTCTTGAAGAGGCTTATCCAAGCAGTTGTATAAGGTCTGCAACTGTTGCGACGGATCCACCAGGCCGGTACGTCGAAGAAGTGACAACTGCTCCATGCACCAAGGAAAAACGTCTTCCCCGGCTTTAAGACGTTCCATCGTGAACACGTTGGCGATCACGCGTGCCAATGCGTTATTCTTCTTATCCGCAAAAACCTCGATTAGCTTCGCACGCCAGAGAGGGCAACCTTCTGCGAGGATGCCAGCTTCTTGCCGAGGAACCGGATCGTTCAACAAGGCATACTTGTCCGCTTGGGGAAGCTGCTTATACCACAACGTCGCAGAGTGACCGTCCAAACGCGTGTGCAATTGTTGCGTGACGGCAAGGTGTCCCAAGGTGTTGCAGGCATCAATGATATCCTCCGCATAGTCGAAGGGATCTCCAACACAACGCTTGCCGTCGACAATGTGATACCGCTTGGAGCCTCCAAGGTCCGGGTTGAAGAACGGAATGTTGGCATCCTTGAATGCAAGGCGTGGAGGCTGTAGTTGGTTGTTGGCTAGTACGGACAAGAAACTTGAAAGCTGATCCGGAGTGAGTCCGACGACATTATTGGCCATGTTGGGTGGAAAAGGGGGGGTTGTTGGTGGTGAAGGAACCGTCGGGAAAAACGAAGAGAAAAGAGGAGATGGCTGTGTATCCGGGAAAGGTGGGGTAGTTGGCCTGAACGGAGATACTTCCGGTGTTTCCATAAACGGAGGAGCGTTTTTCGGAAGAAGGTCCTTGCTTGGCAGGGCTTCGGGAGGTCCTTCCTCAAAGTGCGAAACAGAGCTTGGCGGCTTGTCCGATTCAGAATGTAATGGTGCTGGATGTGGGGGCAGGCGGAGCGGTGGGATCTCCTGCCATGCTACAATCGCTGGGGCGGAAAAGGCACGAAAAGGACGGATTGGCGTGGAAGAAGCAAACGATTGGAGATACCGTAAAGGTGGGGAGGACGAAAATTCCTCTTCCTCTTCCGGAACTGTGGTTGGAGCGGGTGAGAGAACATCGCCGCATGCCCCTGCCGGAGCTGAACGGACCGAGATGTCGGAGGCGGCCAAAAATGACGACAGAAGACCACGTTCGAACGGCCGAGAACTGTGCGGCGTGGAGGAGGGCTCGAATACGCGGTGGCGTTCCAGCTCCGTTTCATGTTCCTCCTCACTTTCTGAATGGTTGCCCACAACTGGCCCTGATCGCAGCGTAATCGTGTCGCTCATGTCGTGGAGGTAATGTTGGTTGAGCTGATCGTCCCATGGTGAAAGCTGGACCATCTCTGGGCGCGGTGGTGATGACGGGCGACTGGGGGAAAAGAGTCTGCGGGCAACTGGTTCCACCAAAAGTCGGTCCAGGTTCTGGATTACACGCGACCATGGCGTCAGGACAGCACGTTGTTGTTGGAGGCGTGGAGTTCGCTGCTGTGACGAATCGGGGAAGTGTCCCGGGAGGAACTTGGATTCGTCGCCTGGTAGTTCCTCTCGCAGGGAGGCAAACTCCGAGATAGAGCGTTCCTCCTGGTCGGCGCGGATGTCCCAGTCTGCCGGATCGCTTGGGGATCGGCCCTCGCTCGCCGCGGCATGTTGCTCTGTCCCTGTGTCCGAATTGTCATCCGTTGTTACCACGGAGCCTGTTGTAACCACAGGTCTTTCCATCATATCTTCCTCGCCTGTTATGACCACAGGTCTTTCGATCATGTCCTCCTCGCCCGTTGTGACCACGGGATCTGTTATGACCACAGATATGAACCATTCGGAATAATTGATGCCAAACCGGAATAGCAGCATCTGCCAGTCCTGAGATGAATAGGTAAGAATAGGGTGATCGACCTGAAGTTCGGCCCACAGATGTTCACCAATGGCCTCGCGAACACGTTGCAACCGAAGTGCGTAAAATGGGGGGATAATGTTGGATTGAGATAAGTGGATCTTGATAGCATCACGGCTAACTTCAATTGGTGGTGCAGGGTCGTATCTCCTAGTGTCTGGGGTTGAGGATGCGCGCGAAGAGATCTCGGGTGGGCTGAGAGCCGTCGGTGGGGAGGCTGGCCCTGGCTCCGGTGTTCCCGCGGGCTCGCTCTTGATGATTTCCCCGTCTGCTACGGTCCTGTTGGTGTCCTCGTGGAGGCCGGTCGGCGGCACGTTGCCCAGGCTCCTGTGTACGTCCTCGTCCTTGGACCTGTGGCTGCTCCCGGTTCGACGGCGGTCCTCGGTGTGGCCATGCTGCTCCACGGCCTCGATTGGCTCCGTGTTGCCCTCTGGTGGCTCGTCCTTGATTACCTCGGGAGTCTTGGTGGCGTCTGGCTGAATCCCATCCGCCCAATGTATGCGGGCCTGAAGGGTTGGGCTCATCTCGAGATCCCGTGCCAATTGTGAAGGCAGGCTGGATAACGGGCTGGAGGATGGCAGCGTTGGCTTCCCTTTGCTCCTGAAGGCGTCGATCTGTCTCTTCGCTGTAACGTCCCAAGTCGAAATGTTCGATGTCACTCCAGTCTTGTGAGCCTCCACGGTCGTGCCGTCGGGGAGATCGTTGTCGAGATCGTCCGTCTTCATCGTAGACAGGTCGATAAGAGTCTCCGCGAAAGGGCTGGGACTGAGTACGATGGGAGGTGACGGAGGATGGTCGTTGAACAGGAGATCGATATCGGATGGGGCTCCTACGAGACGGCGGGCTCTCGGATCTGGACCGGCCGTCCTCGGAGCCTTGATTTGACGAGGTTTCGGGCGGTTGACTTGAGGAGTGAGGAGCGGCAGGGGCAGGTTCCGAGGAGTACGGGGGAAACTCTGCTCCTCCATCCATTTGTTGATACGACTGTTGAGGGTGAACTCCCGGTCCGTTGAGATAGGCAATGGTTTGGAGGCCCATTTGGACGAGGGAGAGGACGGTTTGTTGACCGTCGAGTTGAGGGCCGACGGGGAAGGAGGGCGGCATGTTTCCACGGCGAGCTTCTCGTGCTCGTTGCCTCTGTCGAGGTCCTGGTTTACTGATTCGCGTGTCGGCATTTCGCTGCATAGGCAAGAGTTGTTAACGAAAGAGAGGGGAAGCAGAAAGGGTGAGGGGAGTGTGGGATGTGGGAGATGTTGAAGAGAGAAGAGATTGGTGGGGAGACGCGTTAAAGAGCAGTAAAAAGGCAGAAAATGGGAAAAGGCGGACCCGTTGGTCCTTCGCAGAAGCTTCTTCGACGACAAAAAACAACAACAACGATGAACAAACAAAAATGACGACGTGGAGCAGACTTTTCCTTGCTGGCGTTACCTTCTGAGAGCTTTCTCTTCCTTGGGGTCCTCCTCGATCGCTCAACGGCTTGGTGTTGCTACCAATGTCACGAATGGCAGAAGTAGGCACCGAAACAGTCAAGTGTAAGGGGGATGATCTGCTAACTCGCTAGATCCCCTGATTTAAGTATGATCCTAATCTAATCTAATCTTATAATCCTTATCTTATCCGCCTGTTCGTCCTCTCGTGACACAAGTGGCGAGGTGCTGTACATACTTCTAACATGTCCTTCATTCCGTACCCGAAATACAAAAGAGACTCACCCAGCCATATATACAACATCACCATGGCGGCATTCTCTTGCATTGACCATGCAAGAGCTCATACACCGATATCATGTCGATTTTTATATAAATCCCAACAGTGTCTGTACCTTTGAGCGCCGTCCTTGCAATCCCAGCATTCCAGCACCAGTCACCCAGTGCTTGGCTACATGCCACCCAGTCACCCAGTGCTTGGCTACATGCCACCCAGGCACCCAGTGCTTGGCCGTCCAAATATCACCCAAGCACCCAGTGCTTGGCACCAGGCCACCCAGTCACCCAGCGCTTGGCAGCACCCATCCTCCCAGTCACCCAGCGCTTGGCAGTTTTGGTATTGCCATCCCAGTTTCAGCTTCCGAGGCTATCTTACCAGTAGGCGCGCTCTCATGTTGATTAACCGCGTAGCATCAGCGCTTATTATTCCTACGGAATGTTCTGAAAATGTATGGAAATCCTCAATACCTGGACTATTCGCAATTTGATGCGGACTGTAAGGAGATGATGTTGCATTTTGACAGATTCTGGTCGAGTAGTGAATCCGAGCTTTGTAAGAAGAAACTTAGCGGCGTTGCCTGTGTCCAATCAGATTTGTTTCCGACCGTGACAACTTTGCTGCTTTTAGCCTCAACCCTCCTGTTGGCCACGCCAGTAACTTTGCTTTTCCATGGCGCTAACCACCAGATACTCGCCGCCCCTCCTCCACCTCCGCGACACGACCGCCTTCAACCCTTCTCCAACTCATACGCATCTTACAAGCTCCCCATTCCAATCGCCTGTACAGAAATAAGAAAGGTATACGACACAATCTCTTGAGGATAGTTTTATTGCTGTGCAGATTTTGATCTTGGTTGCCGACGCAGAACCCGTTCACGATGTCAGCTACGAGGCGACGATCGACCAGAAATTCGGCTGCGGCCACTCACCTTAACGGCGACGCGAATGTGGGACATCAGTCGAGTCAGGATAGGCAATCGGGGGGGGAAACAGCTCAAGCTTCGGAAGTGCAGGACCCTCAACCGGCTCCTCGTCGCTTTCACATACCACCACCACCAGGACCACCGACCGACGATACCGCGACTTCTTCTGCGAACGCAAAGATCTCGACCACTGTTCCAATTCCGATTCCTATCCCGATTCCGATTCCAATTCCTGCCCCTTCTGGTGAGCAGCATACAATAGACACCCAGGCAATGAGGAGGCACCAAGAAATGGAGAAGGAGGAGAAGGAGAAGAAGGAGAAGGAAAAAAGGGAGGAGAAGGAGAAGAAGGAGAAGGAAAAAAGGGAGGAGAAGGAGAAGAAGGAGAAGGAAAAAAGGGAGAAGAAGGAAAAGAAGGAAAAGGAGAAGAAAGAGAAGGCGAGACAGAAAGAGGAAAAGGCAAGACAGAAGGAGGAAAAGGAGCGGCAGAAGAAGGAAAAGGAGGACAAGAAAGGGAAGAAGAGCAAAGGGAAGAAGATGGACCCCAGTCACCAGGCCGTCTTCCCGTATGATCTTACTGAAACATTGGCTGATTCGGAGAAGATGGAGCGTTTCCACACTTTTATGACGCACGGGTTACGACTCGCGCTTGTATCTGCCAACAATGCGTACGTTAGCAGCCTGAAGGAGATCTCTACGCATTACCTCTTGACTGAAGAGCAAGATCGTATGTTCATGGAACTTGCCCGTGTCAACCTTGTCGACGTTAACAAGCCGTCCCCCAAGAAGGGCCGACATGGGTTTCATGCTTACATGGTGCATCGTTGGCAACAGTATAAGGATGCGGAGGCCGAGGAGAGCAAGCTAGCAAGACGCGAAGACCGCGCTCCCAACCCAATCCCAGATCTGGACAACGAAATGATTTCCGATGAGTGGAAGGGTAAGTCGCCTAGCGAGCGGGCGCCTTACGAAGTGTTTGCAAAGAAGGCAGATATGGCCGAAACCATGGCAGGTGTAGACTTCACCAAGGCGCGGCACCATTGGAAAAGGAAGTTCATCAAATCTCAAGGCAAATGGGTATGTATCATCATAAGACAGTATTGGTACGTCACGTATCAGCTAACCATTGGCTTTCATTAGCAATCGAAAATGTCCGCATGCGGTTTCGATTTCTTTACGATAGTGGCCGACTCTGCTGAGTTTAGCAACATTCAGCATGTCACTGGCACGGATAAAGGGCGCTTCTATGTCGCCTCCATTCTGGATCGAGCGCAATTTGGCTCTGCTACCTTTGCACAGTTTACACGGCAGCAAGAATTCCAACTTCACATAGCGGCGGCGATTGCGCTCCATGAGAGTGGTGCGGTGCATGCGACATGGTCTGCTCGTAAGAAATACTTGCTTCCCATTCTTGTATGGAAACTAACTCGAATCGCTTCAGAGCAACAGCTACGAGCAGAGTTTATGTTGGAAACAGTAAAGGCCCATCGGGAAGTCTCTTTCCCGATGATGCAGGCCTTACTTGCCCCAACCAAGACTCCTTTACTTCAGCGGGAAAAGAGAGAGAGAGAGAAGGCCGAAAAGCAAGCGATGAGACGCGCAACTGCTAATGTCTCATCTCCCGATGCCGCCGAAAATGTCGTTCCGCAAGCTGCTGCCTTTCAACAACCACCCCAAGATGATGCGGGCGAAGCTGCCGTTCCTGAAACTGGCATCTCTCAACAACAGCCCCAAGCTGATGTCTCTACAAATCCTTTGGATTTCAGACCGGTTGAAACGCAACCGATCCCATCATCTGCGCCCGCCCTCACTGACCAACGCACTCTTGCCTGTTCCGGTGGGGATATGGGTGGGATTGGTAACGGTAGCTCCTTGTCAGTGGCACCCCCCACCAATGGGAACTTTGACTACGGAGGACCGATCCCTACCTCACCGATCGGTCTTCCAGTAATGCCAGGGCCTGAAAGTACCCCGGTCGGCGCATCTCTAATGGAACTAGACAATGAGGAAATGCAATCCTCGGGGTGTCTCCAAGCCAACACTATCCCAGTAGATCCGGTTTTACAAACTGTATCGGTGGCGCATGACTCGGGCATATACTCGGACTTTCCTGTTCCGTCAAGAGACAATTTCACTTTCGACCTCCCGAACGGTGCCCCCTATAACAATCCTTTTGCATCACCGCCCACTTCCAGCCGGCCCTATCACTTCGATGCAGACTCAAGTCTCGTTCCTTCTTCGCCTACACCACAACCCTTCCAGGGAGCAGGAAAACCCCAGCCGCGACGTAAGCTCTTTAAAAAAGACATTATGATGGAGGAGGTTCGGGGTGGATTGCTTGAGATATGGCGCGGTGCTTTCAAGGATGTGAAGGGCGTCAAAATGGATGCCCGTTACAACGTTCCTTCCAGAAAGTATGGTATGAGTCTTCTCGATGACCATAATCTGTACTGGGACTTCGATGATTTGCCGATATCGGAGGATGACGTTCTCAATTCCGTATGGCGGAAAGATACAGATTTGCTCCAACTCTTCCATGATGGTCTCACGCAAAAGAAGTTCAGTATTAGAAGCAGGGACGACCTGGATTGAGCGTCCGGCCTGGCTCTTAGTTTAATAGTCTTATAGTTTTGCTATTTGTTTGGTTTCGGCTGCGTTTACTGATAATGATGCCGGTGAATATAGCCATTCAGTACTCAAGTTGTCTGGATTGCATACTGCCTAATTGACCTGCCTCGGTTTCATGGTGTGCGACCTGCTATTCTTAAAAACAAAGTTACTTCAAGGCGGGTATCCTCACATTACCACTCTTTCCAAATAGTCCACTTATAGCGCGCTCCAAGCCAAACTCACAAGCGGATATTCAACGGATATTCAAGCTCCTCATTCCAGATCTGTGCTCTCCGGCCTCCCTGCTCAATCCTCCCAGTCACCCAGTGCTTGGCTACCGAGCATCCCAGCCACCCAGTGCTTGGCCACCGAGCCTCCCAGTCTCCCAGTGCTTGGCAACCGAGCCTCCCAGTCTCCCAGTGCTTGGCGACCCTGCGCTTGACACCCGGTCTCCCAGCATCCCAGCTTCCCAGTGCCCTCCGGTGACTGACAGGAATCGCACCCGTTATTTCTAAAGATATATTGCTCTTTAGACAGGTTGTTAGACGTCAGGCAGCTTTTGATGTTAGTCGGATAAAACCAATACGTCGGTTTGATTAGCTCAGGAGGACAATAAGAAGGTAGATGTTCCTGAATCTATCTGTACCGAGCAGAAACTTTACGTCGAGAACTGCTTGAGAAGGGCGAAGCTGAATGGTGATGGAATTCTTCAAGCTCGTTTAAACGTTTCGTTCCGTCGATCCCGCCAAGATTTGCTCACGGACAACTCACTGCATGATGCCGCATGTCGTTTGCTCGTCCATGTGAATAAATCTATCGTGGTCAAGCAAACTAGACGCTTCATCTTGCAACACCATCTTCGACAGTCGAGTGTACTCCCGAGCAATACGGCATTTAGACAACATGGCAGACAACTCGGAAGCTTCCACCAACGCTGAATGCCCACAGGGTCACCTTCATAATGGAAGGATTTGTTTGTACAAAGGTAAGTCGACGTTTGTACCGGTATCCCCCCCAAGTAAGAGACATAATCTAACGTGTTATAGTTCAGAAGCAAACTGGCGAGCAGATGGGGTCGTTTTTCTTCAACAACGAAGTGTTTGTTTGTGCACATCGGGATGATACAAGACTCATAGCGGTTACCGAAACTCGTTGGTGTCAGATCAAGAGTGTTGATGAGCCGAGAATCAGAGAGCTTCTTCGAGATGGCAAACACTATGTGAGGGCAGTTGTGCGTCAATGTCAATTCGGCGACTTGGAAGGAGGCAAGTTCGCAAGCATTTGCATCGCCGAGCTCCAGGTTGAGTGCTTAAATGGTGTTTAACGCTACAACTCGCATAAAGGTAATGGCCATATCCGATGGACCGTTTTTCTCTAACACACACAGTCGTTCTTACCTTGCGGCTCGATCAGGATTGGCATTGCGAGCTGGAGATGTGGTGGATTCTTTCCAAATTGGGGTATAAAATGGGGATAGTAGCTAGTAGTGCCGGATGAGAATGACAAGTGGTATTTTGGAAGTTGAAACCGAATCTCGGAACCTGAAAGCATTTTGAATGCGCTCTGACCACTGCGTGAGCAACGATTATTTATTAAGCCTTTCGTGAATGTAGTATTCAGGAGCGTCCGCTTTGTGGTAGACAGGTACTTCGTGCTTATCATTCGCAGTTGTCTACTTGCTTTGGGATGGCACCCCCTCCCTTCGGTTGCCTTAGGGAAATTTCTGCACCGTTTGAGGTTAGCGCCCTGAAGCGCACGTGACGGGTCTCCTGGTTTCAGTTCCGCCATCATCCTTCATCGCACATCCTCATGATCGTTATCAACGCAACGCAACCTGACCACCAACCCTCTAATATCCGCATACCTCCGTCAACGCTTTTTGCCTGGTGATACATGTGCGTACCTTTCAGATTCTATCTCGACGGACATATCCAGCAAACGCAACCACACGCCTCCCCCCTCTTTACGTCTTCCCATCGCCCCAACCCGACCGCGACCGGCCGACCGACGACCCCGATCTCACCACTATCTGCTCTCCCATTTTTCTTCGAATTCAACGTGGACGGTTATCGCTGTGGA
The DNA here is from genome assembly GCA_003788565.2 of Ascobolus immersus RN42. Classification (NCBI taxonomy): domain Eukaryota; kingdom Fungi; phylum Ascomycota; class Pezizomycetes; order Pezizales; family Ascobolaceae; genus Ascobolus; species Ascobolus immersus. Next base: position 398,688 of record ML119674.1, on the reverse strand, counting down.
TATGACTGATCCTATGAACTTTCTCGATTTCGACAGCTTCACGAAAGAAAGTAACTTCGCCATCAACACGAAAAGGCATTACATCGCCCGGGTAAAGAAGTCGCCCAAGAGCCATTGGTGCAAGAAATATCTCAAGGTATGACATTCCCCTACTATTCCGTGAAGCAGACCCGAATGCGAAAGCTCAACTTCTGTCTTCCGCTTACTTATTTCACCATGTACTCACTTCACATGTATGAACATCCAGGATGACACGAAACCGATTACGTGGAGGAAATTCCATGTGAAGCGAATGAAGATGTTTTGCGCATACCATAATTGGTACGGGCTGTCAACTGGTTCCAGATCCCGAGAGCAGACAGCAAGGAAGTGTTTAAAGGAGTTGGGGGCCTGTACAGGGCAGAAGCATAAGTGTAAGTGGCTTGTGAAGAAGATGGTGGTGAGTAGTTTGAACATATATTCTCTGCAATGGAATGAAAACGTTAATATGTATGCAGAGATGGTTTGAAAACTACGGAAAGGAATTACGAAGTCAGGGAAGGCTCGTTGCCGTTTCAGAGGGAAACCAAGGTGGACTGGAACAACTGGTTTCAAAGAACCATCGACGCGATATGAAACTGTTAGAATTATTGAAAGCTTACGATCACTCGGACTCGAACGACCTCGCTACAGTGCATGCTATTTGGGCACACGCTGCTGAGACGCAAAGGGAGACCCTAGACAGCTCCACGCGCCAATATCACCAAATTCCCGACATTAGGAGCATCGCAGTACCTTGGTCTCCACCGCCAGAATTTGATCCGACTAGCATTGTGGATCCAAATTTTGATATCTATGATCAAGCAGACTGCACCGAGGGGGAGGGGGAGGCTTTCCAAGACGAAGCGGATTCATCTGGTGGGGAGGATGAGGATGATTCGGGGCCCGAAACTGACCCCGCTCGCCAGTATGGATTTTTCACATATGCGTCCGGTGTTCCAGTTTTCTACGCGCTTCCCGCACAGGGCACGGCTCCCGGTGTGTCGCAGCTTGCTTCTGGGGGCGCGCTTCAGGCTGTGCCGCAGACAGTAGCTCATAAAGGGCCCCAGGACGGAGGCCATGGTGAATCAGTGTAAAACGCTATCGCTTGCCAGATGCGCCGCTCAATATTTCAAGCACACGATAATACAGTAGTACTTATGTACCAATGCAATGTGATTAATGAATGATGTATTATCCATGAGTTCCAACTCCTCTTCGCTACCATGTTCTTGTGCTGTTCTGAAAAGTGCTGTTAAGAGGTAGAAACAAATTTGCATTTTGCAAAACCGCGGTGTATCAAATTGTAGGTTGGTGAGCTCTGTCAACAGAAATGCGAATCAGGATGCATTCTAGAGAACCCCAGAATCTCAGAACCGGAGTCAGGAATTATCCAAGCACGCGTCCTAACCTTAAGCAGTAGGGCGTAAGGCAATTGAGCCTCAGGAATTAACTGAAGCAGAGCCTCAGGAATTAACTGAAGCAGAGCCTCAGGAATTAACTGAAGCAGAGCCTCATGGATACTAGGCGCCCTCGTGCCACTTGGCAGCGAAACCGACATAAAAGACTCCGGTGTTGCAACGCAAAACGTACTTGGAACGGCACGACACTCTCTTCGCCGCCCGATACTGCCCGAATCGGCTGGATATACCTTCTATTCGATGCTACTCCTGAACAAGGGTGAGGACCAGGAAGGATCCGTAAGTATCCCAGCTTGGTTTGGAATCGTGGATATCACGAAACTTGCAAGCTAGAAGTAACGTTAATTAAGACGATTGTACGTGATCGGACGAATTTCCCTTTCACGAGGGCCGTGGCTCAAAAGTCTGGCGCGCCTTGGAAAGTACCAGAGTTCAAGATGCAGATAAATATTAGCCCACGGCCACCTGAGATCTTTGACCGCCATTTGGGAGTCACCGAACAGTTATAACGATAGACAGTAAGTCATTTGGAGGGGTGGGGAGTGTATCAATCGATTAATCAGGCAAAGCCAGCAACGGAAACTTTGGTGCTAAGATTGGCGATGTCCTTGCACCCAAGATCGGGAGGGGGGCCGACAGGCTACCTCCCGATATCATACCCCTAATCACATCGGTGTCTCTCTAGGATGCCAATTGAGCAGCGGTTGGAGCACTACACCACGGTTTCCAGATACTTCCTGCCACTGCGGCGCAATAAATTCGAGCAAGTGATGTGGTGCCTTAACTTCGAGAATTCGAAGAGCCGTAAATTAGCGTGCTCGTAAAGACAATTTCATAGGCATGTATTAACTACACTGGTATCCTTGCTGAAAATAATGAGCACGTACGCTAGATAGCAGGATGTTGTAGTTATTCTCAATTCTCACTCACTTCCCTCAGTGGTTGCGATCCCCTGGGTGCCCTGTAGCCAAGCACTGGGTGCCTGGGTGTTACTTAAACGGCCAAGCACTGGGTGACTGGGTGGCTTGGTGCCAAGCACTGGGTGCTTGGGTGATATTTAGACGGCCAAGCACTGGGTGCCTGGGTGGCATGTAGCCAAGCACTGGGTGACTGGGTGCCCGAAGCCAAGCACTGGGTGCCTGGTGCTAATCACGAAGCCAAGCACTGGGTGGCTGGGTGGCCGGTAACCAAGCACTGGGTGGAACAGCGCTGGAATGTCCTGTGTTGGGTTGTATTGCGAAGTGTGCGCTGGGCCGTGTCGTTTGGTGCTGCCATGCGGTCATTTCTCACTCGTGAGTTGCTCGTTTTGCAATGTAGGTCTCAGCCTGCATATATCGTTTTGTACGCAAGTTGCTATTGTGGGTGTACCGCTCTGCTCGGCCTATATGATTGTTCCTGCATTTTGTTCGGCTCCCAATTTTGATCTTTTTACTTTATATCTTAATTGTATTGAGCCAGTTACCGAAGGCAATCGGAAGTAGTACTTACATGCTGCATGCCGATGGTTAACTTTCTCTGTTGTCCTGGTGCTGGTTTCGGATGGGCTTTTCGTTCGACCTTTGGCAGGTACTGAATTCTGAGCGAGCTGCTTAACTCGTAGTCGGGCTCACATATGTTTTGGGTTTCTAATAACTGCACAAACTATGCCACCTTTGACCACAAACGGTAATGTCCTGGGCGGCTCTGTGTTTCCAAAGTGTGACCCGAATGTAGTCTAGACGGACGATCGACGTCTCTGTCCGCGGAGGGGGATATTGCTGAGCGAAATCCGGAAGGCGCCCGCCGGCCATCTGCCTCACTATGCGCCCAACTATATCATGAAGGTAGCATATTTGCAATATTTGATCATGTCCTTGTGGGTGCGCATGCTGTGTGTATATGGTGTGTGTTATGTAGTCCGTTTTTTCGTTCCGAGTCTGAGCTCGTCGCCCCCTGGGGTCCCCGTGTACTTGTGCCATATAGCTCTCCAAACGTTATTTGGAGTACGAATATAGATGGAACAGATCAGGGTGTGCGCATAGAATGCGCCTAGGCTTGAATCCAAACTGTAAATTATTCAAGCCTCGGATGTTATATCTTTTTGGAAGTAAGGATCAATCCCCACAGATATGAGATCGACCCACCTGATAGTTTAAGCAAATGTACGCGTTAAAGCACATATGTAAGGTGAACTAATGACTGGATGGTGGATCGGTCTTGATTGGAGGCCGGCCATATAGGAAATAGACATGGGCTCATTACAGAAGTATGAAATTGGTTAAATGGTACAATATTAATGGTATGGTCGCAAACGGAGGTGATGTTTCTCCTTGCCTTTAGCAACGCCGCCTGAGACTCGGACTATATCGCTTATATCACAATCTGGCTCCTGGAGCTCGCCATCACATAGATCCCAAATGCACGCCTGTCTCCCAGTCACCCAGTGCTTGGCTACCGGCCACCCAGGCACCCAGTCACCCAGTGCTTGGCACCGGTGTTCCAGTATCCCAGTCTGTTGCGCTCCGTTGTCCAGTGCTGCACAGCAGGCTTGTATCGCACTGTGATGGCATCCAACTAGAATGTTTCCAGGCGCCGATGTCCCTGGCCAACGGCGCCTGGAGCTTCCTGGACCGCCTCAATAGGCGTTTGGATCTCTTAGGCCCCTCCACTTCCCTTAGGGATGGCTAGGCTTCTCTGGGCCATTCCAAGACATCGCCTAGAAAAGCCATCAGTGCTGACCACCAGTGCTGAGGCGCTAAAATCCCTAAGGGACCTTGAGCGTCCTTACAGTCTCAAAGGCACCGTAAGAGCGCTTGAGGCTAGTCAGGCAATCTTAGGCACACCCCAGGCCCCTCAGGAGCCCGGAGGCTTCCCGACGCGCTTTATGTTTTGCTGCCCTGGGGTTTGAGGTTCCCCTCCCGGGCGTCGACTGAGCTGCTTTGACTCGTCGCCCCGCTGCTGTTATGGTACGTGGGGTTGAAGGGAGAGCAAGCGCTACACTCTGCCATTGATTGCAGAGTGTAGCGGGTAGGAGCGACGTGGATTCAAATGGTCTCTGGAGGTGATTCACGTCCAGCGCGCCCTACTTACTGGCGCGCTTGCGCTGTGTGGTCAGAAGCCGCCGCGGTGAATGGGACGTGGCGCAGAATAAATTTTGATGGGGTGGTGGGGGAAGCGAAATTTCGTTGATGGGCAACGAAATTTCGTTGGGGGGTACCACTAGAGCCCCTTTTAATCTACCACTAGCGTGGCTCTGTAGAGCCCCCCCCCTAAGCTGTGGGGTGGAAATTCACTCACATCATGCCGCTTGCTCAAATCCTCCCTATTCAAACCAAACCAAAGACGAAAATTTTCAAAACATCCCTAGCCACCTCACTCACAGGACCTGACGCACCGACAACGTATCATGGGTACGGTTCATTTTAGCTGGCTCCTCCAGTTTCGCAATCGTTTCGAGAGCCAGGGTTTATCTCCATGGGACCATGACCTTACACACTCTCAATTTGGATCTCCCTTGTCTCAATCGAGGTGATCGGGCCGGAACGGCATGCACGACGCCAGCATGGGTCAAAGGAGCTGCAAAGGCGTTGACGCTAGATGCGGAGGACGAATTCCGGAACCCTAATCCAAGACTTTGGCAGCGAACTACATACATTCCGTATCCTGGTCGATCGGGGGACGTTGATGGTTGACAACGTGATTCTTCGTTAGTTGGGATGGTTATGATGTGTGTCTTAACATCTTCACGATTAGGTTTGCACACAGAGATCCGTGATGCGTTGGGACCTTCTGGAAAGCGGTACCTGGAGACGCTCGGTGGACTTGTCGTCCTTGGACCTTTCTTGGATGATGGGAAACGGACTGCTCTCGCTCGAGATCGCTCAAGATCACGATAGACAATCAATTCTGGCGAACTCCGAAACACCAGCTCAATTGCCCAACCGTTAACCGGCTCCAGAGAACTCTGCACTCGAGGAAAAATGACATGCCGCAATCCGTTTCATCTCAGGCCCCGATGCTTTTTTCCAATTGGTTACATACTTGCGTCTTCAAGATACTGACCGCTGCTTGGGAGCCTCAGTGGTTGCTTCCATGCATCTCGTACTCGCATATGTCCGTATTCGTACATGCATAGCATGGCCTGATGCCCATGAACTTCTTGTATGAGATGTACATCAGGTACCCATTCGCCCCCGCCATCCGAGAAGGCTCTGGTTCCTTTGATGCCAAAGCTAAAGATCTATCTGGCCACTCGAATCGAGCAACACCTTCAGGAACATTCTCAAAGCTTGCAGAGATCTCAAAAACCGCTCTAACCCACCATCGTGAACTTCGATTCGAATCAGCTACGGCAATTAAGTTTATCGAAACGTGGGGACGATCAACTGTCATCCAGGAACTGGCGCCGGATCAGGCCGAAGCTCTTCGGACATGCCCATCACCGGCTGTCAGGCTCGGCTTCTGGTCGACGTCCCGTGCAACTGCATGGAGGTATCATGGTAGTGGTACATACTTTTCTGCTACATTTTCCTGCTTATCTGACGTGAGTTTAGGATTTGAATGCTCATGGTCCAGCTCTGGGACATAAGTATTTCCGGTGTACATATTCGATGCACATACGAGCTCGGCGGATATGCTTCTCAGCTGATCAGATTCTTGAATGTCAATGGAACAGGACAAGCATACGAGCAAAGCACTTTCTCTCTCTGCTATCAGAACGATCGTTGAACAGCACCGACGTAGTCTCGGATATCAACCACCTTCGCCAGATCTATGGATGTTCATTCGAGGCTTTGATTTGCTTAGACTGGCATATGCAAGTACAATGGATCAGCTTCTGACGACCTCACGAGTCTATTGAGGACCAGGGATCGTAGGAACAACCGATTCTGCCACAGATGGTTGTATCCACGGCCGAGCGAAAGAAACAGACAGGCGTGACGGGAGTATCTGGAGAACTACTGTTGCACTGTTGCTTGCGTTTCTTCACCTGGCTGGACGTCGATGGACAGTTGGAGATTTATCGAGAGCAGGTCAAGTTGCGACTATTTTTGCTCTAGTGGCATGTACCAAGCTGGTATGTTTGCCCGTGCTGCTGCGTACCTTGGTACTGGAATTGATCCCACGCAGCAAGAGGCACCATTCGGAACAACTTTAATCCAACCCTACGACACCTATGTATGTAGCAAATTGCCTTGGTATCATATCTTGGCTCGATACGATGTAGAGCCACGGCGACTGTTCTGGGTCCTGGACCTTCGAATGCTTTCGACATCTCACTGATTTCTCACTCTGGCAAGCTGAGCCGTTACCTGGCAGGCCAACAATTGCCTGACCGAACACCACCGTCAGAGCACTCATTTCCCAGCCAACAACTCGCCGATCGAACCGGTATTTTCCTGGTTTGCTTCGGAACGGCGTATCAGTTCCACGACCAACTAGCACGGAGATAAAGAGCACCTTCATCCTCCCGAACCACCCTACTCTTCTATGAGGGCTTTACCAACTCCTTGACCACGTTTACCTACATACGTCCCAACAGTTCGCCCAACAAAGCAGCCTGGCCTTTGTGTCTCGGCACTTGTACCGGCAACACAACCCTGATGCCCGAAAATTCTCCGAACCATCACCGCAAATGGTCTAGAACCAACGAGGCTTCACTAGCCCGTCTAAGAGGTAGGAGGTTATCTCCGGTGGTCCTTCAAAACCTCTGCAACCTCTACAAATCGGGTTTTCGATAAAACTTGGAGGTTTTTTGGAACTGGATTCCGCTCGAGTTTGACTTCGTCCTGCTCTCCTCATTCAACCCGGTAATTCATATCCAGACAGCCAGGCAAACTCCATCGGCATCCTCTATGATGGCACATCAGGGGGTATGCTTATGAGCTGAAGGACATCTGTTGCTATTATACAGTGGGCGGCCAGATGTCGACATTGGGGTTAGGAATGTCACATCCATGTATCCATCTGGACCTGATATATCGGTATGGAGAACCGATTCTGTCTTCCTGCAAGCGCCGGCTTGCACTTGAGACGGGCTGGTACTCGTACATGCCCGACTATGTTACCACTGGCATCGATATAGTCTAATTCACAACTTCCATACAAAGTTGCAACAAAGATATGCTATGGAAGCAGTTTGAGGAAGACAAGGTAATAACGACACGGAGAAGCAGTGCCAGTTCTGCCATCTCCGAGAGGCCAGAGGCTAGAAAGTGGCTCGGTATGGAGGTTGGATTACTTTCTTAGCGGAAATGTTCTCGGGAATCGCTTGACGCCTTTTGAAGTCAAAGGCTTGCAACGATGTTGTTTTCTCCACAAGCTTGCCGGATACTGAACTTCTTGGCCCGTTTGCTTAAGGTATCGATATCTCCTGCCCATTAACTCTGCACAAAGACCATTTCTGACATCTCTGAAGAACACCACGCAACTCACAAGCTCACCAGGCGTCAAAACGATGCCAGGCAAACTACCTTCGCCCGGGCGGATTTTCACAATCGGCGATGTATCCTTAACGGTCAACAGCGCTACGGCCAGAAAGGACGATTTAGGAATTCTTCGACCGCAGTTTTTGGTATCAGAAGATAATAGTGAAGGTCTCTCTCAGCCGAGTCCTGAGCTCTTCAGATGGGGAGAGGACAACAGCACCTGCTTCAAGCTGTTCCACTCCAGCAAACCCATGAAGGACCCGGCCCGCGATGGAGCATTTGTTCGGCCAGCCTTCCGTACCATGCGTTGGGACGCTCTCGTAGATTCTGCGCAGTACATCGGCATATCCAGCAAAACGAAAGTTTGGCAGCTGCGTGACTTCCTCTTTGCAATCTGGGAATTCGACAAGCTAGAGGTTCCGGTGCATTCCTCAGAGGTGGAGTTGTGGGCTGCAGGATGGGATTGGGGTGATTATGACAGTCAGGTTTACTACCGACAAAATAAGGAAACAGAGCACAGGTGGCCAATGGTGCCTCTGACAAAGCCCCCCGGCATGGGCCTGGATAGAAGAAACACGGTTGGGAGTCTATTGGATATAACTCTGGCGGGCAAGCCATGGACTTTCATTCTGCGTGTTCCTGGACTGTTTTCAAGCCATGATGTCTACTGTAAGTTACAAGCCTCGAGTGTGTTCCTGTCATTCTCTCTAACGTTCCTAGATCCTCAGTATAGGGCCCCAACCAGTCTCCAGATGGGAAAGCCCGGGACTCTTTTAGGAGAGAGGAAGGCCTTTCTTCACAAGCAACTCCAGGCGCCACTTTTCGAGCAAGTTGCCTACGGTTCATCAGTACTCCGTCGCGCCTTCAGCTACACCTGGAAAGAGGAGGCCGGCCCGAAGCTCTCCTTTGCTGATTTCCGGAATGCTTGTGTGGAGGTGCTCCTGAGTTATGAGGAAAACCACTTCAGTCCAGGCGTTTTGGAGGACTTGTTCAGCAATGCTTGGATTTTCCATATCGATATGACGGAGGACGAAATCCCACTGGTCCCACTCGACCGAGTTATCTCTGATTCTCCAAATGAGTATGTCGTTTCGAAAATCCTGCATCAGGTGGGCCCGGACGGCACGCCATCATGGCTGGATATCTTCGAGGACTTCAGAGTTCCATCACTGGAGGATGCTTTTGTCTCATTCGTAAAGCATGATAAGGAGATGAAGGATGTCTTGGCTAGTGCCTCCATGGATACTCAACAGCCTCAAGCAGATGTCGCCCCGCAGAGAAGGAGGATGTACTTTTGCTTTGTTGAAGGATTGGAGCGCCTGCGTGCACCTGCGATAAAGAGGCTCCTCCAGCAAATGAACTTTTTTACGGAATCTGGGATTCGCGGGATCGTTTGTGTGCAAGCGAAGGATACCAAAGAGGTGAGGGAGGCTTTCATGGGCCACAGTGCGTACTTTTCGGTTCCTCTTTATGAGCTGTGTCCAGATACAGGCGAGACGGAATGGGGGTACTACTCCAAATGGTTCAAGGCCGATTCGCAGCGAAAGTATAGCGATTACTATACCGCAGATGGTCAGCCTAGGAGCGACGCCGGCCTCGTTCAGGTTGAGGGTGAGTAAAAGCCAACCGGGTTCGGTCTTCGGAGTCGATATGTGGTGTTTGATCAATGGTGAGGGTGGATTTCATAGGAGTGATTTATTGCGGTGGATTTATTGCGGTGGCTTCTAAGATCCTGATTCATAGCGGTGGTGCGTCAACATGGTAGAATATATTTCGTCAATTTACTTCTTTATTTGCAGTTTTGTACGAAGTCCTGTCCCTAGGTACATTTTTTCGAAATAAGAGCCGTGCAGTGCAAATGTAGTTATCAAAACCAGGAATTCCGAAATGTAGCATAGACCAGGGCCGTTGGCTGGTTGACAGTGATTTAATTGCAAAACTGTGCTGTTCCGGAGTCAGTTACAACCGTGGGTTCACGGAGGACGTAGAGTCAACAATATGTAGAAAGAAAGAGACAAGCAAAAGTAGGATCAGCCCGAGAGCATGGCTCCATGCCCATTTTAGTGTATGTAAGAAGTACCTAGGTAGATACCATGCCCTCTCCATCATTCTCATCATTGTCCACAACAAAAACCCCTTCTTCCATAAGTGCTGCTGCCAAACTCGGTTTCAAAATAACTCGTCATCGATAGTTTTCGCCGACCTACTGCCCCAGAGCAAGACTGGCTCACCGACCCCCTCAACCGCGACTTTCTTCTGCGATGGAAAGTGCCCTACCTTGCGGAGTCGAAGCAAGTGAATCTCCAGGTCCACATATCTCTCCGAGCAGAAACCAATCACGTACCCTCTGGTCCTTCCTGCACACAAATCCACGCACAAAAGGTAAACTACTGTATGGACGGGTATGTGGTTTGCGAGATGACGAGGAGCGAGAGGGTCTCGCTGATTGATGTGGATGGACGTTTGCTCAGATGGAGGCCAAGCGCGGAGGACGGCTCTTTAAGGATTATGCCGTAGTAGAGATTGAGTGTTCGAGCTCGAGGATGGATGTAGAAAGAATGTCTGTGTCGGCACGAGTGTTGTAGTTGGATGGGTGCCAGAGAGAGAATGCACCTGCAAAGTCGACAAGTCAGTGCATCTTTCCCACACATTGAGCGGTCGTAGATTGCGGAGAGAGGGATGAAGATTTGGTAGGGAAAACTCTGAGGATGTCTGTCTGAGTGCGTTGCATGGGAGCTGGTTTGTTTGGGGTTTTGTCGAATTTTGACTGGTTGTTGCAATTGTGTGGAAGGGACGAGGAGCAGTGGAGATGCCTCTTGATCCGCCAATTGATAAGATGGTCTTATCACGTTCTGCCCAGCCCAATGACATAGCGCCTCCACGGAGCATGAGATGCTTCTTGCTAGAAGTCACTTTGTTAACATCGGAGGGTTTTACTATGCAAGTCGAATCTTATGAAGTACTCAGGTGTGTATGTACGAAATCTGAGTTGCTGGTGGATGCTTCCTGACCTCAAAATAGTTGCTGCAGTTGACGTTCTAGCAAGCTTCTAGCGGCGCCCTCAGGCTCGTCGTTCAAGAGCGACGCTGCTAACCTTCCTCAGCATAGACCCCACCACCAAGCCACTACTAAGGACGGAACTTTCCCATGAGCTGGGCAGCAGGAACGGATCCACCTCGTTATCTTGGACCGAGACGGAGCTCTTCGGCCTGTGCCGGTGCGGAGCGGTCCGAGTCGCTATTCGGGGATGAATCGGAAGATGCGACCGTGGGCCGTGATGTTACATGAAAGTTCTCACAACAGCGGGAATTTCAAGAAATTTGAAGAGAGAAGTCGTCAGCTGCTGCATTCAGGTTCTGGAAGAACTCGAGCCTGCACTGTGGCGCAGGGCTTTGTCGATGTGCAGGCTGCGCAGGTCGAGATGTCAATTGTGAGAAGAGCCCCAGCATTGCATTGTCCCAACGGTCGAGTTCGTACATGAGATGAAAGAAGCTCAATGGCATGGAGAACGGGATGTTCATCTCAAAACAGAACTATTCCTTTGAGGTTGCCCGAATCCATCATTTGCAGTGCTTCGAGTCAGTCAAGTACCAGCGGAGTTGTGGCTTGTATCAAGACAAACCATAGAGAGAAGATCATATCGGAGCCAGGAAAATGTATCCGCTACAACGGGGCTTTCGTACCTGTGACCAAGACCAAGTGATACCGTCGATCGCACCGATGTGCAGCCACGATTCGAGAGCCGACGCTGAAAGTTTCTGTGTCCGACGGTTGTACATAGGTGGAGCGCTGTAGGTAGGGATTCATGAGATCAAGTCTTCATAGCTCTGACATTTGTAGTCTCGAACTACAGTAATCAGTGAGATAATCCAGGCGACCGTTATATCTACATGAGTGGAGCTGAACTCATGGGACGACTGACAGAATACATACTCGAACTGTGCTTTTCCATGCATGCACATCATACCGAACTCGTGAGTTGGTAAACGTTCGTCCCTCGCTGAAGATCATCAAGGCTCAACCGTCCAGGGTGTCCAACGGTCTGGACGTTGGCAGACAGCCCGTAAGCCCTTGTGTGGATCCTTTGGATAGGAAGAAGCAATGGGAAAATGATGTGAGCCTTTTCCTCAGCAATTGCCCAAGGGTGTCCTGGCTTTTGTCGGGCATCGAATCAGCTTGCCACTGGCCTGGAATCCTGAAAGTTTTTTCTGTGAGGCACAGTTGGAGGTCAGTTGTCATGAAACTTTTTTTCGTTACATTTTCCGACTTTGTGGAAAGCGTGAGCACTCCGCCAGAAAAGTTGGAATCCACGAACAAGTCTGCGGAACTGGTGAACAGGAAACGTGTGAGTTTACGGGGAGAATAGTGGGAGCTAGTACCCGAGAAGAGGAAAGTTACGAGAAATAGAGTGAATAAATAGATGCACTTGGGTAGGCGAGAGAGCTGGAGTGAACCGAGACCGGATGAAGATTCCCCGTAGTGTCAAAAAGTTACGTTAGAGTTCATGAATCGATGATCATGATGATTGATGATGATGGGAACGTCTAGCTCAGTTCCGTACCCGGGCCGTGTGCAGCTCTCGGAATACCGAGTTTAGTTGAACCAAAACACGTTGAATGAATACATATGGAACTTAGTAAGGTCCTCCACGGAGTACCCATAACTAGTTACCCGTTTGTATGCAATGTATGAATCTCGAGATGAAGTCCCGCTCAGAGATGATCAAAGCCACAGTCGCGAATGCTAGTCGATTGGCGAATTCTAGAGCGCCATAGCGAGACCGACAAACAGTCTATCGATCTGCTCGTGGTAGTTCACAGTAAAATAAGTTGGAGCGTTTCCTTATGGCTTCCTGCGGCCCAAAGCTTGAATTGATCGTCTTTCCAGGTGTGAGCTGATCCCGTTTCCATCAAAAAAAAATTCTTGAGTGGCCTTTTTCGAATTCCCATCTCGTTCGTTGGGTGTCGACGCTCCAAAAAGTGATCCCAGTCCCTGGCCGTTGCTCGCTGCCCTCTCTTTCTGCTCCTCCGCCCCCTCCTCCCAAAAAAGACATCTTTCTTTCTTCCAGTTCCACTTCCATCCAGCTCCTGAACCCCAACAACTTCTTCTCCTCTTCACTACACTCGCTCGACTTTCATCAGTACAATATCAAACCGGCCCATCTCAGTACATATTCTCCAGAGTCGTTCTGCTTCCGCTTCAACCGGCAATTGTTTCCCCGATCGTTCAAACTTCCAAAGTTTCCGTCGACAAGCGGATCTGTAGTTAGGGACCGACCAACCTCTACATCGCTTTCGACCACGACACGCAAGCACCCCGAGGCTTCCACAAGAAAAAGTCACCCCTTGATTCAAGACGGCACAGAAAAGATCACCGACACTTTCCATCCCCTTCAACCTTAATCCTCCGCATCAACCTACATCAACCAAGACAAGCCGACCTCGCGTTTACGAAAGGAGCCGAACAGCAAAGAGTCATTGTTGAGCTTCCGCCCACAAACTGACTTCTCTGCATTTCTCTTTTCAGACTACCTTTCGCAGTTTTCTATGGCATCATCGTTAAAGGTAATGCTAAAGAAGCTTCCGTCTGTCCCTGAGATTCGGGAATTTTTTTCCCCGAGTCTGTCGTCAGAATGCGCAAAGAGAAGAGAGATTCGGTTGAAGGCTGACTCTATGGTCGACACTTTTTATTTTAGGAATCACCTGCTTTCCTTCCTCCACCATCTACAGTCTCAATAGCCTCCCCACCGCTCTATTCGCCCGGGATCAAGTCGCCTGTTTCTAGACCGCACATTTCGCATTCGCACTCCCACTCGATATCTAGCTCAGCTAGAAACAACAGACGCAAGAGCATGTCGGCTTCCCCAGCGACCATGGTCGCTATCCAGAATGCGTTGAAGGATGGTTCTTCTGGCATTCCTTTCGCCCCGAGCACTTACTCCGCTGGCATGACCATGTCAAACGGCATTGCTGGACCCGTCGCTGGCTATCCTTCACCTCCGAGTAGCCTTACGCAAGAGGGCGCAGGTCCCCTGAGTGCCGGTGGTATGGTGGGATTTGGTTATGTTCGCAAGGATGCCACACCACAAGTTACCAGCCCTACCATATCTACACAGGCCAACGGCATCCCAATTGCGACATCGAAGAGGAACCGACGGGCAAGCGAAGGTGCGCATATGGCTTTGGAAGGAGGTGGTAAGAGTACTGCCGGCGAACTTAAATGTGACAAGTGTGGGAAGGGGTATAAGCATGGTTCTTGTTTAACAAAGCATTTGTTGGTGATCCCCACCCATTTTGAACTTTTTCTTTTATCGTCCCCTGCGAGATGCAGTTCATCTCCTTTCGTTTCCTACTCTACCTTTCCCTATTGCCTCCATCATCTCTCAACTGAAAGAGCCGTGCAATTACTCCTACCCCACACTTTTTTTATCCCCTTTCCCATGTTTGAGTCGTTAGCGTGTGGATTTACTTGTACCACATTTCGAAAATCCGCTTGTCGGGAAATGCAGGTTCCTGGCCTTGGCGGATCTTTGGCTTCTCTCGCTTGGACCCGAGCAGAAGTTTTCTCTCTTTTGGCACAGTTCTATTTTGGACATTTTGTGGGGAAGCGATCGCCTTTGACGGTGGATGGTTTCTCCGAACAATCCTCATGAGGTGATGGAGAAGACTTTGCTAACGTCTACCTTCATCATGGCAGGTGGGAACACACTCCGGAATGGCAGTACACTTCGAAGCTCCTCATCTCGAAGCATCAGCAGGTACAGCTCCTTGAGGCTGCCTCTATCCTGGTCTCCATGAAGCCATCGACACCCCCAGACTCTTCTTCCGGTACGTCACGACAGGATTCTAGTGCGAACGAAAGCTCAAACTCCTCCACAGAAGACTCCCCGCCCCCACAGACACAGGAACTCTCTCCACTTCCAACCCCAACAACAGGAGCCTTCAGAGGCCCGCGTGCTCGATCAGGTACTAGCAGCAAGCGACTCAGCGCCGGCTTCAGTAGATCATACTCGCATCAGACACCAGCGTCACTCATTGCCGGATCCGCCCCAGTTACCGCCGGTTTCCCTGCTCACATCTCCGCCGGTGGAGCAGTTGCCAAACCGAGACCTCGTGGAGCCAGCTTTGCCAATACACCTCGTGCGGCGGCGGCAGCTGTTGTTGCCGCGGCCGCACAAGCTGCTGCTGGCACCGCCGGCCCTGGCAACGAGGACGAGTCCCTGGCCGCTGCAGTTGGATTACTCAGTTGCTCATTTGGCTCGAAAACTCCCGTCTACGGCTCTCTCCGCAGCCCAAACAGCTACGCATCGCCAACTCCGATCCCACCCACCTTCCAAGAGTCAACGCTCACATCTCCTTCTTTGGCTTCGAGACTTCACCATGCCTCATTGAATGACAGAGACGTCGTTATGAAGATTGAGGAGAATGATGAGCTTGTTATCGAACCGAGAGACCAGAGGAGACCTGGCCTTGAGAGACTCCAGGTTCAGGACGAGATGGCCATTGACGATGATGACGATGAAGATTGGGGCAATGCTCCCGGTCGTGGCAAGAGCGAGGACGATGATGGTGTGTTTGGAAAGATGGATGAATAGGTGCTCTCTATCTCCGGATAGTTGGAGGGGATAAGTGTAGTGTGATGTGAAGGTGGATGTTAATGACACATGCCTATGGCATGCTACTACGACGTTTGGACTGTTATCAAGGATTGTATGCACTTCTTTGCCATGTTTTTGCCGGTTTATTTTGTTACCCGTGGGTGGGAGGAACAGGGCAAAAAGGGACAGTTATCTGTTTTATTACGTTTTCCGGTGTTGGTTTTCGTTCTTTCGTTTTATGCCCCTCCTTATTATCATTTTGCTTCTTCTATTTCCGCTTATGGAAGTTATTTTGGCGGATTTTTATGCGTTCTATCCTCTATTACCCTGCTTTTTTGTTTGCGAGCTGGGTCTGCGTTTGTTTGTGGGAATGGCGCTTGTATTATATCCCCTACCGTCTATCTATCTATTACTATTTACTCCGCTAGGTATTTATCTACTAGTCTTGTTTTTTTTTCTTCTCTTTGAGCATTCTTGTTTGGAGATTTGTCTTTTTATGGGATTTTCATTGGAATACCTATGAAGTCGAGGGTTCGGATAAAGGTAAGTTGTTTCGTTTCGTTTGGATATCTTTTGGTTTTTGGTCTGAGCAGAGCTGGGATATCGTTGAGTATGGTGGCTTGATGAGGAGAGTTGAAGGGAGGATCAGCGTGGGAAAGTGAGTGAAGGGTTGGTGGAGGACCCTTTAGCGCAGGGAAGGCCGAGGTGGGTTGATGTGTTCCAAATGCTCGTTGCTACGGCATTGAGCAGCTGAATGGAGGTTGGGAGGATATGGCATGGGAGCTGGAAGGGTCTGAACAGACAGAATGACTTTGAAGAATAGCTGGAGATCACGACGACTGAAATAAAAAAACCTGATGTCTAAATCAAGGAATCCGCAAATTGGCAAAGACCCGGGCTTGAATCCACGCAGGTGGCCACTACAGAGCCGCGATACCGCTCGGCCGTCCAGTTCGTAGTGAGCGTACTGGTCACTTTGCCATTGTCAATTGTTTTTGAGGTTTCACCCAGCGGAAAAGGTCGCTTCCTCCCGTGTGTACTCATTCCTTCTACATACGGATGTTTGTCCAAGCAACATCAATCGAGTCGTGAACTACAACTACATACATGACAAAAGACGAGCAGAGGAACAGATAACGATCCGATAAAGTCGTCCATGTGGTCCTGGAAGATTGGTTCGCATGAAATCTCCGAGGCCCCATTGGTGCCTCTCCAGTACCGAATTCTCGTTTATGTTCGGTAGAATCGGTACAAGGCGGTTTACGGTAGATCCGACATGAGATTTCCGAACGTGGCCTAGATCCATCCACCCTCCCAAATCTTGAATCTCGAGGGTAGGCGTGCAACTTACGCAGTCGGCTGGTATCAAAACCTGTTGAAACGCTGGTTAAACTTGGGTTTGAATGAGGATTTGCGACAGTGTTTTGCCATCGCAGTTCTGGCCGTAGATCTCGACAGTTGTGTGGAAGAGGCAGAGGTTCAAGTGAAAGGCGTCAGCATGCAAAGCGGGGGATTGGATTGAATTTGCGCAGTCCCAAACGTTTGAATATTTTTTTTCTTTATCCCGCGCGTGGATGAGCGGTGTTGGTTGTCGTGGCGGCTGAAGGTCGAAAGCACATGCCTTGATACACGAATCCAACGCAGAGATCTTGAATTGCGGAATAGGAAAGTCGGAGATTGGAAGCCTGTTTGCGGTGGAATGGAGGAGAAGATCGAAGCGAAGCAAAGCGCGCACCGTGAAGCAGACTGGAATCCTCGCAAAAAACACCAACACCTCTGGAGGACTTTCGAAGGACGCAGGTATCTCGAACTGTAGAATTGACGTTGAAGATTGTTGTTTATCGTTCTCTGCTTCGGTTGAACCTGCGCAATCGCGATATCCTTTTCGCCGACAATCGGATTCTTGGAAGCGGCGTTCGAAGTAACCGAAATCAGAGAGCAAACCTTCAAGGCCCAAGACCTTCTCCCAGTTCCGCGCCTTAAACAGTTTGGCCGTAGGGCCGCCTAGGGTCGGTCTTTTAGTGAGTTCGCAGTGTGGCTCGAGCGTCGAAATTTCGTCAACATGTCGAAGGCCATGAGGTTCTCGATGATGCTGTTTGCAGATGGGGGTCTTTATCGAGATCTCGATAGGCTCGTGGAGTGCCGTTTGACGGCAACTGAGTTCGCTCGCGACGTAAACATGATGGTGATTTTGGTGACGAAGGGGATCTAGATAGACGAGAACCAGGGGACGACGGGACCAGCGTAGAATCCAATCTGCTTTCTGACCATCGAAAAGGAATTGAGCCGTACCTTAAAGGCTCCTCTGGGTTCTACCAGTAACCATGCTTGTCTCTAACCTCGGAATAACTCGGGATGCCGTAAACAGCTTCTACGCACACCCTAAACGGAGAAGCTGTACCGTTTCAATTTACGTCAGTCAGCAGAAGCCGCCAAGGTAGGGGGTGAATATGTCTCTCATCCACTAAGCTTTGCAGCAATTTTTGCAGTGTTTTGCCCGTCGACACTAAAAAATTTTCTTAGTGGCAGCCCCCCCAGAGAGGTTGCTTGGAACACACAAAAACCCATCGCTTTCACCTCACCACACCTCTTCTTCCCTTTCTTTCCTCGTACCTCTCCCTATCCACATCACCCCAGGAGTCTACCGTAGAAGACTTCATCCATACCTCTCCCCTCATTCATATCATAAAAAACCGTCAAAATGGTTGAACAGGTACGCTTATCCCTTCTGTCCGCTATGGCTTTGTTTGCAGAGACCCCTCCCCTCCTTTAGCGTCGTTCGGTGTACCAGGAGCCTCACACGATACTTCTCCTTGATGGGCACCTGAGAAGAATGCAGCATCATGAGGATTGCGTACGGACGAACGATGGACAAGGAGATGGGAAGGCTCTGTCGGCAGCTTTGGGTGGTTTCTGGGTACGACTGGGTCCTAACTGGTGATGTTTTAGAACTTCATGATCGACTTCTTGATGGGTGGTGTCTCCGCCGCCGTCTCGAAGACTGCCGCTGCTCCAATTGAGCGTGTCAAGCTTCTTATCCAGAACCAGGATGAGATGATCAAGCAGGGCCGTCTCGACCGCAAGTACAACGGTATCGTTGACTGCTTCAAGAGAACTCTCGCTGATGAGGGTATGTTTTCCAATCCCTGAGCAAACAACCATGATATCACATCACGGTTTGCTCTCACGCGGCAACATTTGCTAACGCTTCTCTTCAGGAACCGTCTCTCTCTGGAGAGGTAACACTGCCAACGTCATCCGTTACTTCCCAACCCAGGCCTTGAACTTCGCTTTCCGTGACAAGTTCAAGTCCATGTTCGGTTACAAGAAGGATAAGGATGGCTACGCCAAGTGGATGGCCGGTAACTTGGCTTCCGGAGGTGCTGCTGGTGCCACTTCCCTCCTCTTCGTCTACTCCCTCGACTACGCCCGTACTCGTCTTGCCAACGACAACAAGTCCGCCAAGAAGGGTGGTGAGCGTCAGTTCAACGGTCTCATCGACGTCTACAAGAAGACCCTCGCTTCCGATGGTATTGCCGGTCTCTACCGTGGTTTCGGTCCATCCGTCCTCGGTATCGTCGTCTACCGTGGTCTCTACTTCGGAATGTACGATTCCATCAAGCCAGTTCTCCTCACTGGTACCCTTGAGGGCAACTTCCTCGCCTCCTTCCTTCTCGGATGGTGCGTCACCACTGGTGCTGGTATCGCCTCTTACCCACTCGATACCGTCCGTCGTCGTATGATGATGACTTCGTAAGTTTCCCCAGATCTCCAAGACCGAGGAGCAAAATACTAATTCCTTTATAGTGGTGAGGCCGTCAAGTACAAGTCCTCCATGGATGCTGCTAGACAGATCATCGCCCAGGAGGGTGTCAAGTCCCTCTTCAAGGGAGCTGGTGCTAACATCCTCCGTGGTGTTGCCGGTGCCGGTGTCTTGTCCATCTACGATCAGGTCCAGTTGATCATGTTCGGCAAGAAGTTCAAGGGTGGATCTGGTTAAACAACCAACAATCTTTTAGATAATTCTTCCACTTTTTGTACGTCGAAGGTGGGGGGAAATAATTTGGCATGGCAAGGCGTTCAGTGCGTAATGGGGTTATAATGGTGCTGTAATTTATACCGTTGCGCTTGGGGAATAAAAAATGGGTCTTTCGTTTTCTTTTCTCTAAACTTTCATTTAATCTTCTTGGTTGTGTTAATCTCATCATTTGCTACTATTTCGTTTTTCGTTCAAAAGTTTCTTATGGTGCACTCGGGATACAGGTAGAACGCAATTGATTGGGAATTCATATCCCATAGACTGCCATCGGTGCTGCCAGTCAAAATCCTGAGCTAAAAACTTCGGCATCATGTTAGTTTATCGGCAGAGGCTCGGGGTGGGCTTGGTTTGAGCTTGGGATAACGAGAAATGTTAAAATAGCGAAGCAATGATGAATAAGCAAATCTGGCTTGTTGTGACGACAGATGTCCGAGTGATTTCCTTTATACCAAACAACCCACCTTTGAGCCACGGCAACGACTTGATCAGCTTGGGTTTCTCGTACAAACAATAGAAGAGAAGTATGTAATGGATTACCCACTTTTGTTCTATGCTAATATAACAAAGCCAAAGCAAGTCCATGATATGTACCCTCAAAGCCTCGCCCGTTCGTGCTTTCTACTCGGCCATCCTGGCGTTTGCCCATCTTCTGTAACAGAAGCATTTTCAGTTCAGGATTCATCTATTGTGGACTCTGCCTTCATGCTTGTGCTACAGTCTATGCTTGGTTTCGCTATGATTGCAGTCTTTTTGCTGAAGTTGTGAGCCAAAAGCAAACGCTACTTCGAGGTTGATTGCTAGCGAAGCGCCGTCTCGATACCAGTACAGTTTGAGAGACCGAGAGCACATTATGACGAAGAATCTTAGAGTCAATTAGATGGATCTAATACATTTGATAGGAGCGCTCTAGCTAGCTTAGCCAATTACTCATCCTCATCGTCATCATCACTGCCCTCCTCATCATCTGCATCATCATCATCTGCATCATCATCATCGCCAGTAGTAGGAATTTGTGTGTGGAACTCAACAAAGCAGTCCCGCTTCTCACGGCCGTTCCCTCGCCCTTTACCGTTGCAAAGTGGAACATTACAATGCTCACAGTAAAAGCGAGTTTGCGGAATCCTTTTCTTTGGAATCCGGATTTCTTTTCCCGTTCGTGAAAGTGGCTCATCCACTAAGACCTCTTCCAATGGCCTACCAATAGCGGGCATTTGTGTGCCATCATGCTTGTAAGAGCACCAGATACAATATGCTTTAGCTCCACCATATTGCCGGCTAAGGGAATGAATCTCGGGAGGCCCTTGGAAGCGTTCAAATGGTAAGTCGACCCGGGAATGGATACGAGTATCGATCTGTCCATCAGTTAGCAACCCGAGTTGAAAGAAATGGTAGATAGTGAGTATACTTTTACCGCAGTTCTCGTTTCCTTCCTGCGAGCGAGTTCCAGAATATCAGCAGTGTTTGGTAATGGAGCATTACGGGCTTTATGTCCGTGTAGCTTCTCATAACCGTCAACAATCATTCCTACTGCTACGTGCTCCATCCAGTCACGATGATTCCATTCGCGGAACTCTTCTGCAGTACCAGAATCCCGTAGCTCTTCAGCATGTAAGCGATACAAAAAGAACGCATTGCCGGCAGCTGTATCCAATAACCACCACATAATTGGCAACCAAACACGCCTACCCTTACGATGTGTGGTCATGTAAGTACGTAATTGATCAGCTGTATCCACGCCGTTCATCCATTGATTATATTGATGAATCATTTTCGGGATTGGGAGCCATCTACGAGTGTAATCGCCAAAAGCTTTATCAACAGCAGTATTTGGATTCTTTGGGCGACGTCTTGCTGTGACAATGAACTCGTCATCAGGACTGTGAATTGTAGATATGCCAGTAACGATACCGTTATCACGCCAGGCAAAACACAAGACACTTCCTGGTAGAACAGCCTACAGGATGTTAGTAAAATAAAGCTAAAAAAACTCAACACCCGTTACCTGTTCAAGCCAGTTCCACTGTTTTTGCACATGCTCTAAACCTGTTAAAGGTGGTGCTGGTTCGGGGTTTCGGTAGCGCCTTCCGTTTTGGTCGACTAGCGTCTTCTTGTAGTTCCGCTGCGATTCGGGCTCTTCCAACACCTTGAGTTGCTTCGGAATCGTGTTTCCATATCGAATTGTTCCACATGCCCCTATTCTTAGTTCATCATGCATTAAAGCAAACAATTGGATACTGGTATAGAAATTATCCATGAAGATAACGAACTGAAAGAGGGCAAAAGGGAGGGTGTGGCAGAGGGTTAAAACTGCAAGAGCTGACCGTGATGTGATTCCATGTTGCGATCGATAATGTTGATTCCAATCGCTTGGCCCGGCGTCGCCTGATCCACTCCCAGACCACCAAATAAAGTCCCAGACGTATCCACTAAAAGCTAGCGTGATAATTTTATAGCCGTCGGTAATTGGTTTCCGGTCAATGTGGACTCTGTGAAATGTTCTGCCAGTGCACAGTGCCATGCTTTCGTCAATCGCCGCAACTGTACCTGGTTTGAAGAATTTATGAAACTTCTTCCTTAACATCGACGCAAGCTTTTCGAATTTGTGATACCATGGGCGATTATCTGATGAATTATTACCGTTTTCGTCTGGATTGTCGGGATTTGATGGTAGATCAGGGTCGTCGATATGAAAATAACGGCGGATTTGTTGGAAACGATTCCTAAAGCCAAATATTAATATCCATCAACAACATCACAACTGAACTGGCAAGAATTTCGTACCGTGACATGTAGTTATAGATTTGCCAGACAGCGGTACTTCCACTCCAGCAACTATCAACATTCTTTCTCCCAGTGAATCCGATGTACAGATTGATGCCAATCCAAATCTGCATTTCATCGGCACAAGTTGCAGTCCAAGGTCGACACTTATCCCCCAATCCAGCTCGTTTGACTGTAGCGTAAAGATTCGTCTTCTCGGCAAGGAAAGATAGCACTTCTTCGTCAAAGAAAATGAGAAAGTATGCAAGTGGTGATGCTAGCGTGCCTCTGTTGAAAGCAGGATCCTCGGGTGGGAAGTTGGTGGCATCTGCTCGGAAATCTTCATCTTCCCAAAGGATGGGGTCGAGATACTCTCGCCCAGGGACAGGCCTTCGATCATTGAATGATGGAGGAACATAATCTTCAGGCATAGGACCGACTGAAGCTCCAGGAATGGCTTCTTGAAATGCTCGCCAGGAGTCTGGAGCTGGCCGAGGTGGAACTTCTTGTTGACGGGCTTGACGGGCTTGACGGGTCTGGCGGGGCATTTTAGACGTAGTTTGGAAGTGATCTGAGAGCAATGCTCACATTGAAGGGGGTATCACGGCCTTAAATCCTTATCCTTTCGTTCTCAAATAGGCAGACTAGTAACACGGGTAACAGATTCTGTGACAACTCTAACTGTCCATCTTGCCGTATTATTTTGGTCTAAATACAATCCAAGAGACTGGTACTCGGCCAAAGACCTTAGCCAATGCGCCGATGTTTTTAGCTCAGAATCTCGACTGGCAGCACCGATGGCAGTCTATGGGATAAACATGGCTGTTGATCGGTGTGCTTGAGTGAATGTCGGTGAGGTGTCGTGTGAAGGCAAGAGAGGTCGTGGAGAAGACCCCTGGTCAGGCTTATGTGCATACGTTTGCTAGACTGGTGACGTGATTAACTGGCGATTTTTAACTTTAATCCATGTGCCTGCAGGTACGGGAGGCGAGTTTGACGGCGGAGACTAGTGAGGTGGAGGCTCTTTTCGTTTTGCTCTCGTGATGTTCGTCCGAACCTTCGGATCTAAGTATCCTGTAGGGCTGATGTTACTTAAGAGGGTCATGGCTGCTTCACGATGAGAGGCAGCGTTTCTCGTTCCTCCTTCAACCTTGAGTGCCCTGACTTTGTTCGTCATCAATAGTTACGTGCCGGTTTGTAATGAGTCAGTACGGTCACGATTCGCTCAGGATTTCTTTTCAGATTCAACTCCATGGCACAACTCTCAATGATACCCAAAGCATAATCTTCACAGCCGGGACAGCAGTAGGATGGTTTAAACAGTCTTCTTAAAAAGCAAGCCTTCAACTACTGTATTGTCCATTCTCATGCTTCATCCTGCACTCTTCCTCTCACTTCCACACAACGACAACTCCTGCCATCACTGCTCAAATTCTTCCGATTTTTTTCGCGTTGCAAAGTGAACGGAGAATTCAGAGGTCGTTTTTCTGAGCTTGGCAGGGTAAACCCTGATACATCAAAATATGGCGCTAAATCTCGCGCTAGTAACCTCAATGCTGACTCATCGTTTCCGCACAACATCTTTCCCCGTCCGTTTCGTAGTCACGAATTTGGAAGTGTCAGAATTGAACGACGAGAGCCACCGACGACGCCCATTTTCACGACAATCCGACCGCCCACCCCGTTCAACCCATCGTCAAAATGGCCAGCATCAAGATCGCCCACAACTCGCCATCGCATGCGAACCCATCGGAGCTCGAGCTCGGCATTGCCCAGGCTCTCTTCGATCTCGAGTCGCAGACCTCTGATCTCAAGGCTCAGTTGAGACCATTGCAGTTCGCCAGTGCTAAGGAGGTTCGTTTTTCGAAACCCCGCGGTCAAAATGGAGGAGGAAATGCTGGAGGATTTGGGAGAGGTGGAAGCGACGGAAGAGATGGAATTGGTGGGATGGGGAACGGCTGCTGGTTTTTTTTCGGGGGGAATGTGGGGCTGATTTTGGTGAAATGTGCAGGTTGAGGTCGGTGCCGGCAAGAAGGCTATCGTCATCTTCGTCCCAGTCCCACTTTTGCAGGGATTCCACAAGGTCCAGCAGCGGTAAGCAGTTTCCGCATCTCGAGATGGAGCAATCTCGAGAAATCTGGGAGAGCAAACGACTGACGAAATGAATAGCTTGACCCGTGAGCTCGAGAAGAAGTTCTCCGACCGCCACGTCATCTTCGTTGCTCAGCGCAGAATCCTCCCAATCCCATCCCGCAAATCTCGTGCTACCCAGAAGCGCCCAAGATCCCGCACTCTCACTGCCGTTCACGAGAACCTTCTCGGTGATCTCGTCTACCCAACTGAGATTGTCGGCAAGCGTGTTCGCACCAAGACTGATGGCTCGAAGGTTACCAAGGTCTTCTTGGACGCCAAGGAGAAGGCTGTTGTCGACTACAAGCTCGACAGCTTCGGAGAGGTCTACCACAAGTTGACTGGAAAGAGAGTGGTGTTCGAGTTCGGTGCCGCACCAGGTGAATACTAAATCATTTTTATGCATATGGGTTTTTCACGGGTGTTATTTTTTGCGGTTTTTCCTTCACGGGTTTAATTTTCCCATTGGCGCTGTACCTTATTTCAGGGAAGAGTTTCAAAAGAAAGCATGGTTTCGTTCGGTCTAATAAATTTTCTTCTTGATGGATGAACAAACATATAAGGCTTATCTTTTGAATAACTACATTCTTGGGGTGTTTGTTTTTCTCTTCTTTTTTATGGGTGATATCAAAATTTTCTATTTGGGTTCATATACGGGTTCAGTTCAGTACTTATTACAAGCTGGTCTTTGTCCGTTTTGTTTCTTGAATTGCGTGCATTAGATGGTGGATTTCTCCCGTGATTGGAAAGCTGCGAATTAAAGGTACTTGCTCCAAACTTGAAGCTGCCTGCGTTCCGCTTGCAGCGTTTATTGTGCATTGTATAACGTTTAATCAGTTGCGCATTTATAATTGATCCTTCATTCGACATCCAGCAAAGTTCCAGACAAAATAACGGCCGATAAATCGAGAATTACGGCGATGCGACTGTTTTTACAATGTCCCTAGGCTGATCCTTCGCTCTGTCAATCCATCACAGCCTAGCATGTCTCGAGTAGATGGCAGCACTGCCGGTATGGCCACGACCGCTACCAAAAACACGCATTATTTCTGCCCATGATGGTTCAGGTGCGTGCCTGTGATTCCGACTGTAGATTAGCATCAAGCTTCAAGGACACGACCTTAACTCATTGTGGGGTGCATCACCATCTTCTGATTCAGGAGCTCCTGGTCCGTGCGTCAATTCACAGAAACCTTCTGGAACTTTTCGGTCAATCTTTCCCCTTCAAACATGCTGCTTAGGGTGCTCGGGAAACAGGCAGAATCGAAGCTCTGATCAATCATTCGTCAACGCTGTCGAAACCGGCCAACTGAAGGACTTCGCCGGCTGAATCGTGAAATAGGCACGGACCACATAGGCGTCCCTCCGCTTTTGCCCAGAGGCTAAGGGCACTAAGACGGAACAACCACCATCTTTCTCCGACATTTTGTGGGGATGTTTTGCGCTGGAACCTCGTCTTCGAACAGAATGTCTCGATATGGCTTGGGAGGAAGCAACATTCCACGCAAGTGGGTATGACTTACAGGCAATTTGTGGACTTTGGGAAGGATTTGGCGTGGTGAGAGGCAAGGTGACGGATGGCAAAGCTCGGACCAACCGGACCTAGACGAGAATGGGATATATTGGGTACATGGATAGTGAGGTAGTGACTACCGGGGTCCATGGTTGGAACAACGGTCAAGACTGTTGAGCCCATGTGGGTTTGATGGCGAGGGAGGAGTATAAGAGGAGGAGGATATCCACTTGGTCTGAGCTTTTCTTCTCCATCCTCATCCGCATCCTCTCTCTTCAACTTCCACCTATCACTCCTTTTCGAGACCTTTGGGCCAGTCAGCCATCTACAACTTTCGTTCTACTTCACTTGCAACATGAAGGGATTCAATGCAATTGCTCTTCTCGCCGTGGCTTTGCCATTGGTCAAGGCCCAGGTTGGAGCTTGGGGACAATGCGTAAGTTTTGCAAAGAAGAAGGCATGAATGTATGCTAACAGCTCTGTAGGGAGGCAATGGTTATAGCGGAAGTTCTACTTGCGTGAGCGGATATACGTGCACCTACATCAACGACTGGTACAGCCAATGCACTCCAGGCTCTGCCCCAACCACCTTGACCACCAGCACAAGAACTACATCCACTACCTCGACTACTAGCACAACCAGCACAACTCCTGCCCCAACATCGACGTCTGCTCCGTCATCTGGTTTTGTCACCAAGTCCGGTACCGAGTTCAGGTTGGACGGAAAGAAGTTCTACTACGTAGGATCCAACGCTTACTGGCTTACATGTTCGTGTGCCTGCTCCACCTCCCCCGAATTGCATACTAACCGTCTTGCCAGACCTCCAAAACACCGTTGACGTCGACTATGCCCTCGATCAGTTCAAAAAGTCCGGCATGACCGTCCTCCGCATCTGGGGCTTCGGTGACTACACTTCCTCCCAAGGCAGCCAAACCCACTTCCAAGTCTGGAACGGCCGCACCCCAACCATCAACACCGGCTCCACCGGTCTCGGCCGCCTCGACTACATCGTCAAGGCCGCCGAGCAGCGCGACATCAAGCTCATCATCCCCTTCGTCAACAACTGGGACGACTACGGAGGAATGAGAGTATACGTCAACGCGCTTGCCCCCGGCCAAGGCCACGACGCCTTCTACACCAACGCCGACATCAAGACCGCCTACAAGAACTACGTCAAGGCCGTCGTCTCCCGCTACTCCAACTCCCCCGCCATCCTCGCCTGGGAACTTGCCAACGAGCCCCGCTGCAAGGGTGGTCTTGCTGCCTCTTCTTCTTGCACGCCCGCTAGAGTTACCGCTTGGGTCGACGAAATGTCCAAGTATGTCAAGAGCTTGGACAACAAGCATCTCGTCACTGTCGGTGACGAGGGCTTCTTCAACAGAGCTTCCAGCTCGGATTGGTTCTACAACGGTGGTGAGGGTGTCGATTTCGAGGCCAACTTGAAGCTCAGCAGCGTCGACTTTGGAACCTTCCATTTGTACCCATCTCACTGGGACAAGGACGTAAGTACCACCTTATCCCTCTCCTGATAGTTTTCTAACAATCTCTCTAGTACAACTGGGGAACTCAATTCATCAAGGACCACGCCGCCGCCGCTACCGCTATTGGAAAACCCGTCATCCTCGAGGAGTACGGAATCCCAAGAGATACTGGTGTCCGCACTGTCGAGCTTGGAAAGTGGCACGATGCTGTCCTCGCTAGCAACATTGCTGGCGATATGTACTGGCAGTTTGGAACGACTCTGCCAAGCGCTGGAAAGACTCATGATGATTCTTTCGCTATCTTTGATACCGACTCGGACTACAAGACGCTCGTCGTCGACTATGCTGCTAGGATGAAGTTGAAGAACAACTAGGGAGGTTTGAGTGGAGGATTGGGAGGTTGTATGGAGGCTTCAGGTTGAGGCGGATTGCTTTCGTGTACGTGGCTTGTAACTAAGCAGGAGGCTACGATAGGGGGTGTAGATTTCAAAATTTATTCTTATTTCGGTTTTCTACTATGCTCTGCCCATGTCCTCGTGCAAACCACAGCGCCTATTTCCGGCGAAAACAGGCCCTGGACCTGATCCCCAAAGCCGCACTACTGCTAAGGATAACACATGATTCAAATCAGCTTCAGTCGCAACCAAAGCATCACTGAAAAGCAAGTACAGACAAGATGGAATGATTCCAACGTCTTTTAGTTTTTCCAAAAATTCCCCTACCGACCAAGGTCAGTAGAGAGCGTCAATTACTGTTGAAGTTCTCAACTAGCAAAAACGAGAGCTCAGACGAATCTTCACTGCTAACGTACTACCCGTGCACCAAGATGAAGAGGAAAGAGGGCGTGGGGATGTGGTTCTTATATAGCTTTGGCATGTTGGTGGCCTAGGTTGGGTGGCTCGAGAGTAGTTGGAGGCCTGTGGCAAGAATGACTTGGGCAATGGCAATGGCAATGGCGATGGCGATGGCAATGAAGGCCTGATGAAGGCCACAAGTTCTAAGCAACCTCACGGGGTCGGATGGCTCTATTCGCCTACTAGGCACATAACTCCGATGGGAAAAGCCCATACGTTGCAAGGTTACCTAGGTAGTCATGGTGTGGAACGAACCCATTACTGGCATACTAGTCCAGACAGAACCGGCACCTGGTGGAAGTAACTGTGGGATTCAGGTTAATCTAAATTAGCGCAAAATAGTGGGTATCATCATTGTACTGAAAAGGCCAGAGCCATATTCCTTCACCTAACCACTCACCACCTCTCCAACCGCATCCCCTTTGTCTCCGCCTACCTTCTCCACATCGACATCACCAGGCTCCTTCCCTCCCTCCTCCGCAACTTCTTTCCTCTCGTTCTCATCACCTTCTTCCCCTGCTTTACTAACCTCTTCCTCAACTCTCTCCACCGGCTTTGACTCAAACATGCCTCTTCCACTTCCAAACACTCCATCCAGCGCCACTCGCCTATCCCACACAATCACTCCATCACTAACCCTCTTGAAATAAACCACTCTATGCATAGGAATCCACTCCTCCTCCGTCTTTTCATTACTCCAAGCCTCAACTCCCATCTCCATAATCCCCAAGAACCGGTCATCATATCCGACGACGTAATCCCGCACATCATAGGACTGGTCCCATCTTAGTCGGTTGAGAACGTCATGGGCGGGTCTTAACGGTGAGGTCTTGGGAGGAAGAGAAGCGAGGTCGTAGGAGGTTGATTCTAGTGCCTTGAGGTCCTCGTTTGGTTCTTCTGGACGAGAAGGAGCCTCTTCGAGGTCGAGGTCGGTAGAATCCGTGGAGAAAGTGGATGCGTCGCCGAGGAAGTCCCAGGTTTGGTTGTTGTCGAGCTCAATGCCTTCTTTGGGGAGAGAGCGGGTGTAGCTGCAGGAGATGTAGGCTTCTGAGGGGTTGTAGATTAGGTCGTTGCGTTTTACGGCGTCGGTGAAGCGGGTGAGGACGAGGAGGAACTTGTTTTCTTGGATGCGTTTCGAGGAGGGATCGGTTGATGAGGTGGTTGTAGCGGGGGCAGTATTGTGGACGCCCAGGAGGTAGAAGGAAGTCAGTTCGGTTGGTTGGGCATTGTCGAGAGTGGGGAGTTTGAAGCGGGTGGGGAAAAGGCGGACGTTGAGAGAGGGAAAGT
This sequence comes from Ascobolus immersus RN42, assembly GCA_003788565.2. Taxonomy (NCBI): domain Eukaryota; kingdom Fungi; phylum Ascomycota; class Pezizomycetes; order Pezizales; family Ascobolaceae; genus Ascobolus; species Ascobolus immersus. The sequence goes on along the minus strand of ML119674.1, from coordinate 369,180 downwards.
ACGTTTGAATTTCTGGCGGATTTTAGTTAGGAATCACTGAAGATACGACGGAAGACTGACCGATTAAAAGGTGGACAATACGGGATTCAGTCCAGCCGACAAAGTTTTTGCCCCGTCCAATTGAGCTACCCCAGAAACTGAGATCAATCTTGATGAAATTGGTGTATTCACTCAGCATCTCCAAGGCTGTTTGCTGAGGGTCAGAACCAAACAAGTTCTCCCAGGGCGCATTAGCGTTGACCAAGTCTTTTGCTCTTCCCAGCTCCTTTTGAAGAGCATAGACACTATGCTTGGTAGCATTCGCAGAAACGTTAAAGTGGGGCGAATTTGGAGTTAGAATGGAGATTGGCTCTGTCCATGACCGTTTATGGTTCACCAGCTTGATCTCCGGATCGACCACCTCTTCCTTCTCCCAGTCAAACTCGGCATACTCGTTGAAAAACAACGCCAGAATCTGGGATGCAGATGACTCCTTCTCCACCATTTCTGCAACGGCCTGCTTCTTTATCAGGCGAAATAGAAGGAGAGTGATGTGAAATCCACTGAGAAGACCGAATCGACTTGAGTACAGACCTCGTCGTTTGGCCCACGTCCGGATGAAGCGATAGGCTAAAGCAAATGTTTCCTTGTTTGGGATTCTCCGTAGAATGTAGACCATATCACGATATGCGTTAATCTTCCGTCGAGTTCCAGCGGGTAGGGCGAGCGCGATGTCCTCTGAAGGCAGGTCTGCAATCTCATTCCATCTACCTGTTGTTAGCAACATCTTTGCAATCTTCCAACATCGTGCTTACCTGGAAAGTAAACCTGGCGCCTGTGCATAATGCAAGTCGACCATAACTGAGCCCTTGCTGCCTTCAGAGCCGTCCCCAGCCTTGAAAGAGACCTCCAACTCCAACATGCTTGCATCCTTTGCATCGACAAACTTGCTGACTTTCACACCATACTCTATTCCAATCATACGGACTCTCAGCTGAACGATGCGATAGAATATTGGTGCACCGAGTCCTCCAACCACAGTAAGGTCGAGATCAGAAGAGTCGTCATGTAGTCCATAGCCGTATGAGCCAACTGGAACAATCTGTAAGAGTCCAAGGTTCAGTCGCTGCCAAGTCGCGTCTGCTGAATCGGTAGGTGTGTAGTTGAGGATTTCCCGGACTCGCGAGAAGCCATCGGAGAGGTGCTGTGTCTTTGTATTGGTTGGGAAGGCGTTGACGCTGGACAGTGCTTCGGTCAGAGATACATCTTGAGAATCCTCGGACGCCATGTTTTCGTTTGGTGTTGAATGGGCGGGGAACGGGGTATGGGTCGCCAGAATAAGGTAGAAACTTTGAAGGATAAACTGGCTTAGTTAGCGCAAGAGGGGTGTTTATGAGGAGTTTAACGACGCGTTTGAGTTCTTGCCAGTGCAAGCAACTGAGAACGAGAGAAGGGCTTCTTTATGTTTGCAACCTTCTGGGTGAGAGAGTCACGACTGAATTGTGGTGCTTCACGATTTGCAGCAGAGGAGAGGGATCACAAGTCACTTCGACTCATCAATGCGTCAGCCACAATGCGAAGAGCTAAACACAAGGCTGACTGTCGGTGAACAGCCTTCGGAACGCTCGGCCTTTATACCAGTACTAGATCCGCAGTACTTGTTTCCTAGCGCTGAAACATACCGATATTGACCTAGAACCACGAGGATACGGATGTTACCATAACGATATTCTCTCGATTGGCGCTACAGTCGCAAATCTGGGAGTGGTAGTACGACTTGCAACTTGGTGAAAGGGTCTACAAATCACCCGAGCCATTAATAGGATTCCTGCCTGTGCTCGTTAACGTTACTGTGTTGTAGCTTTGCGGAGAAAAGTACTGATAACCTTGTTCTCCGTGGCTTCCCTTGAACGCGACTACAGGTGCTTGCTTATTTTCCTAAGTAAGTACGGATGAATAAACACCTGAGTTCTGTTCCTCATGGTCGAGTTGAATCGCTGACATCCTCACCAGAAACATTTGCATCTTATCGATCTCAGCGACGACAATGTCTCCCAACAGCTCAACAACGCCATCCGAAGCAAGAACAAGATGGCGAAAGATCTTGGCCGCTCGCTCGGATGACCCAAGTAGGGAGTACCGCATCAGAAAAGAACGCCGGACTTTCGCCTCGCATAGCACGCTTCGCAACACACTCTTCCAGAAGCTCGGGTTCGATGGGCGCCATTTTGATTCCCTTTCTATCATTATCAACGCACAAATCCCCGATGATTCTGCTCTCGACTCTGGTCTCCCATCCCAATCGAACCTCGTGCGCATTGACAGTTTGGTTGATCTTGAAAAGCTCCATCCTGGCCCAACTCGAGTACTACGTCTCGTTGCAGGCTACGATTCCGATGGAGGATATCCCAAGGGTAGCATCACTGACATAGGTAAGCTTGTATGCCACTCAAAGCCAGGGGACAGAGAACTGACGGTTACAGTGAAGCTGACCTATAAGCAACGATGTTTCAATGGCTTCTGCGACGAAGCGCAAATCGAAGAAATGGCAGAATGCATGATGGACTTTTTCTTCACAGGCCAGTTGCGGTACTTTGCCACTGCAGGCGGTTGGTCCAATGACACTTTCGCCGTGCGGGTGTACTGTTCCGAAAGAACTTTGACCGCAGTAGACTTCCAGTCTATTTGCCTAAAGGCCATCCACGGCATGCAAAAGGACGAACTCCTTAACCTTTCTCCAGAGGAAATTGCAAATGGTCATCTCCTCAAGTTCGAAGGTCAAGCACCAATCAACTTTGTCGAAACGCTCAGCAACGCCCGACTATTCGAAATCAGTCTCAAAAGCAATGATAGTTCATACCTCGGGCATGAGATTGAGTTTGCTGCCGAAAACGCATACCCCATTATCAGTGTGAGGATGATTCAGTACCTCCATCCTCGCTCTCCATCGATCAGGGCAATCTACGACGCGTTTGGTGGTGCAAAGAATGTACCCACGCCACTACAGATCTTGAAGTATTTACAGGAGGCCGAGGAGGAGCATGAAGTTGTTGGAAATGGTGAACGGAAGGGAGGAAATGGAAAGTTTCCAAAACCCACCTTTATTGTCATCAACGGGCTAGAAGCGTTGGCCATACCAGGAAAGGAAGGACACCTTCGTGCCTTCTTAAGATGTCTCCCAACACTCGCCGCCAGCCTAGATTGGATCTTTGTTTGTTGGACGGCCGAGCACTCTCTGGTTGGGCATGCCTCTAATGGATGTTGGAGGAGGTGCACAACGAACTTGGACCCTTCAGCCGGACGCACGTTCTTGGACATAGTTGACCAGGATCATATGAGCAGTCAAATTACCGCCGCGGAGGAGGCACGTCAACGATCCCAACAGAAGAGTTTCGACGGTTATTTCATTCGGTATGGTAGAAAGTTGCACGATAATTGGGCTCCTCCGAAATGGAAGAAGGTAGGTACCAAGTTCGCGTATGCAGACTCACCCGAATTGGAGCCGTCTACTCCCGAGCTTGATCAAGATTCAGGCTCGGATTCGGATGCAGATCTCCTATGTTGAGTTGGATAGACTGAGCAAGGAACAGAAGGCTAGTACGTCTTTGAAGTTGGTCGTATTTAGGTAGCGTTATCTGAGAGCGATATGTAGCTTACTTAAAGTACTTAGTACTTCGTATCTCAAATCTCCTGAACTGTTATCCCATAGAGCTCTAACAACAGTACCCATTTGCCGTCTTTTAATTACTGAGGATCGATCGTCGAATTCGATTTTCTTGTATTTATTGGCATATGTGCCTTATAGAGTTCTCGGCGTTCTGTATCTCACTCGGAGACTTTGAGTTCATGAATCCTGGCTCTAAGAACGCTTATGATTCCACTGACCCCTCCTTGATCACGTCGATTTTCCTTAGCAATGTTCGTACTTACTACTAAGTACTAGTTCAGATAGAATAGCATTAGTGTTTAAAAGTAAGAATATAAGGAGCAACAGCAACAGTACAGCCATATATTTTTTTGTTCTTAGCTATAGGCTCCAGAATCCAATGACTGCAGATATCGAGAGGCAAGTAACGGCAAAACGAGGCCACATAGATACCAAGCGATCTAATCCAAGGATAATCATCCTCGAGCGCTCGGATGCTCACCTCTGTCACAATATCTCCTTGGACTGGAAGTCGCAAAGTTTCCTTCCAAACACCAAAGCCTTTACAAGATTTTCCGACCTTAAGGATGACGAACCAACACAATTGCAAGCCACCAGGTACGCTCAGGCCGACACATCGCAACCAACAGCTTCGTCAGCTGTGCTACCTTTGACAGCAGATTCGACTCACGAATCGCAAGATGATGATCAGGTTGCATCCAGTACAAGTTCAAGCCATCCGCCTAGACGGTCACGAAACCTCTGAGAAGAAACCAGTTTCAATACTATTCAACACTCACGCATCATACCACGAGGTTCTGGAGATTCTTTTCAGCAAGCTTCGACACGATGAGCGCAATTTCGACCCCGAAGATATGACCGTGTTTGTCGCCGATGGATCCTCGCCCACTTCTCTGAACCTGGATGGAGTCAACCAATTCATGAAGCATTCTGCACCATCAGCTTACAGTTTGAAGGAAGTCTTCTCCGATGAGCATGGAATCGCCAATGTCTACCAGATGCATCCAGGCAAACCCATCTTGCTTGTTGTTTGGTTCGACGTTGATGCATCTGGTGTCAGATTTGACACAGGTACGTATACGACTGCAAGACCGGGATTCAAAGCCATAACACTGACCTTCACAGAAGATCTTGAGACAGGAGATCTTGAGTATCACCCGCCCGTCACTGTACCTACCGCCCAAGTCGACGCGCTCACCGAACCTGAGATTACCACAATGCCGTCGGTCAGGGAAATCAACTATTTAGAGCAACCCGATGTCAGATTTGATATAGGTAATAAGACCACATGCCGATTGCAAAGCTTAAACACTGACTTTTATAGGAAAACTTGAGTACCACCCGCCCATCACCGTTCCTACCGTCCATGCCAAACCTCTCACCAAGGCAGAGATCACAACCATGATGCCAGACATGGCAATAGACTACATGAAACAACTGACGTGTCAGTTGGTTGGTGTGCCTGAAGACGGTAACAAGCGGACGTACTGCGCCCAGAGACGATTGGAAGTCGGACAGTTTCGAGATATTTTGCAAGCGGGTATCCAATATCTGATCGATGGCGATGATTCTTATTTGAACCTTGGACCAGAAGCTAAGAAAGCTGGTCATCTCTTCAATGTCGAGGGCAGCCCGCCCAGAGATTATCGGAAAGTATTCGACCACGCTCGATTATTTCAACTCGATTTGAGTGCTAGTGGAGAAACCCCATACCTTGGATCCGATATCGAATTTGTCCTCAGTGACCCAGATACAGAGAAGAGACTCTGGGAATGCGCAGGCTCACTGGTGAGTGCAAGGATGATTCGACACCTCCATCCAGACACACCACATATCAAGGACATCTATGACGCTTATGGTGGGCCCGAGAATGTACCAAGTCCGAGGACCTTTCTGCAGTCAAGTTCCATCAAGCAGCCCACCATCATTGTTATCAACGGCATAGAGAGCCTGGCAGTCGCTGGAGACGAGCTCTACTTTCGCAAGTTCCTGTTATCCCTCAGTTCATATATGCTTGCTGGTTTCGACGCGGGGTGGGTATTCGTTTGTTGGACGTGCGAGGACCCCCAGGTGTTTGATGATGCAGCAACTGCTGTTGCGCGGCTCACAACACGGTTGAAATTGCCAAATACTTCCTCGTTGAACCAGAACTCCGAGAGGAGCGAAAGGACCGAGGAACAGGGAGGAGAAATCATGAAGGGCAAGGGCAAGTTTGACAGCTTCAAGCTCTGCCATGGATACAGTTTTCCCGACTCTTCAATTTGGGATGAAGAAGCGGATGAGGAAACAGATGACCCGGAGGAAGGAGATGAGATAGACGGTATCACATCGGAGGAGGAAAGCTAACAGAAACCGCACCAGGAAACATGAATCATACCTAACGGGACTGTGTGCTGAAACAACGAAGAATAATCGACAAGCATTTATTACTAGCACTTCATATGAAAAGGAGGTGTCCATTTTAGAAGTCTGGGGGATTCGGGTCAGTATCCTATATATTACCCTACGAAGGGCCGGTTGCGTTGCTGGATAGTATACGTGGGATTAAATGGGATGTAGATGGGCCAATCAACAATACCAGATATGCATATGTACTTAGCTGTAGAACTTGCTGTATATCCTTCTCACTTCTTGATTTTCATTTTACCGTTGTATCATAGCAAGCTTCCTCGATCTTTTTTAATTATTTTCTTCTTTCGTTTGGATTAGCCAATGCATGCATACTAGTATCTCTTTACATCACCAATCAATCATCAGTGGTTAAGATTTAAACTCATGTAACTTGGTCGAAGTAAAATATACCGTCTCGTCATAACGGCGATTCTCCCATAGGTCCCAAATGTGTCATTTAAAACTTCCGAGCAAAACATACAGCACCAAGGATTCCCGCATGGTCACCCACCGCAGTACTAACTAGGCGATCAGAAGCTTGACTGTGGGAGAGCGGACGGGATCCCGTACTTTCTTCAATCTATGGCCGTATACGACCTACTGGTGACCATAGAACAACGGCTCAAGCAGACTATCGAAGCATGCGTTCTAAACAAAATTGCCGATAAAATAAACACCCGGGCCCACTGTAGCCCCAGAGGGGGTCGAACCCTCGACCTTGGCCTTATTAGGACCACGCTCTAACCAACTGAGCTATGGAGCTGACCGATGAAGGCTTTTCCATAGTGCTATAATCATAGCAAAAAGTTTGGGGACTGGAGACGGGCACTAAGTTCCATTGCAAGCTTGAATTGAAGATAACTGAAGGTGATTTAAGGCGCGAGTGATTACCACCCGTCAAACAAGTCGCTCCCAGTATCATCTGAAAGGGCCTGATGCCAAAGTACTGCGCTCTGAGCAGACAAAGACCCCACTAGAAACTACCCTTCCCTTCAATCTTCAGTTCACTGTAACGTAGGTATTTTAAACATATCCCTTTGCGACTGTTTAAATTGACTGTTCCAAATCTGCTCTGGAACAAGCATACAATGCCGCGGCCGCGGCCTATTAGACTATCTCTTGAAACAATGTAGGTGAGGTAGAAGTACAAGCATCCATAGCCCTCAAAGCAACCAAAAAGGGCCACTTGCTGCCATCATCATATTCATCGATCTCTTTCTTTAGCGGGACATCATTGAAGAGTCGCAAAATAAAATGTCAGGTGTAAGCGGACCGAAGCAAAAAGGTATTGCAGCGACGGGGAGTCGAACCCCGGCCACTTGCTATCACATTGGAAGGCAAGTATCCTACCGTTGGACCATCGAAGCTTAGATGAAAGTTTCGCTTAAAGTAAAGTTATGAGCACTTAAGACTGTTTCAGCGAGTGCATAGGATGGAACAGTATGTATTGCTTGCGAATTGTTCTCGTGAGATTTGGGAGGGCTATGGGTCGTCGGAGAGGATTTCCTTCCTCATCCAGAAGCTGTTCGTTTAGTGGTCGTATCCCGCCAAGGCCGGAGATGGCAGAGGTGAAGGTTCAAGTTGTGTAAGTAAAAGGAAGTTAATTTGAAGGAATCGCTTTTGGTTGGCTTTCAAGTAATTGGCTTTCTTTATCTTGCGTTTGGTAGGTATCTCAAGATGGTGGTACATTCTTTGGACCCTTCCGTCGGATCTTGCCGAGGAAGGGACGAATCACCCACGTCATTGGGACAGGGACCTCGTTTAGCGCGTTTAGGGTCTCGGAAACCACCTGCATAGTTAACATTCTTCTCTCACAACTCAACCACACTCTCTACTCACACCCAAACAGACTTTTCAATTACAACGACATTTAACTTCTTTCATTCCCAACTCGGTACATCGCCAAACCCTTTTATCCCACACAAACATGCACCAAACCGACCAAGCCACCAACCCAGTACACAGCCGAACGAAGCGAAGGAAGCCAAGTGGGCTAGAATAAGCGGACTCGGCGATGACGACGACTCGTGAATTGCACACGACACTTGGAGTGGATTGAAGAGGAATCAAAGTATGTATCGATTCCTCGAAGCTTTGGAGTGTTTCGAGTCGGGAGGACATAGCTGTTTGGGACGAGTACGATACTCGGTGTGCAGCGTTAATGGGGAATGGGTACGGCTACTTGCATCTACGGCAAAGCGGCAGCCATCCATCTTGAGATTCCCGTCAAGTTGCCATTGCCATCAATGGCCAAATCACCACACCCTCAAAGCTTCTACCACTTTCAATTCGAAACAACCAACTCTCTGCAGTAGTTGCCAAACACTTGGAACTCACCTCTCACTTCGGCCGGGTCTTGTCAAGCTTCTTGCAGCCAGACGATCGTATTGCGGTCTCTGGGCGAGCCTCATCTTCGGCTCGGCAGCGTTCCGCCTAGCCCTGGCAATCCCAGTTTCCAACCAACACGACCTTTCCGACCGGATAGCCACAAGTCGCCACGACATGCAAACACACCGGTGCACCACTATGCACAGTATGCCAATATCCGGATATCTAGGATATGAGTACGGCAAGCTGTGAAGCCGAAGCATCTCTTCACCTCAACCACCATCATGGCAAACACTTTACTCTCCTACAAACTCACATTGAGATGCAGTGTCGTCGTCGGACCCTAGTATACTAGCCCTAGTTGCAGATCCAGGAACGAGATCAGCAACATCTTTTCCGCAGATGCCAATCCCCCTGGCGCCATGGTAGACGTAAGCCATGGTCCCAGTGCGGTCTTTCTGGATTTGGCGCAAGGCTAGATACCAATACTTGCGAGATACCAGGCTTGGGATGGAGTGGGAAGCCGACTGTTGCAAGGGCATTTCCGTCTTGGATGAAACAGAGCCCTATGTATAGAAGTGGAAGACTTTCTGGAAGGCTGAGTTGCTTCTCCTCCTTCTTCTTCTTATTCTCGAGCTGGATCTGGGACTTTGTGTAGGAAACAACAACATACATCGTCAAGTTGACCCGAATACAGACTGACGACATTGCAAACGCCCACCCGCCTCGATAAAGCGCCATGTTTGGCTTCAAGACAACCCCTTCAGCTATCCTTCCCGCACCTTCGTCGCCCCGTCTCCGCTCCCGAACTGGCCTACGACTCAAAATGTTTTCACTTCCTCGCCGCACTATATTCATATTCTTCTGCGGAGTCTTTCTCATCACCCTCCTCACCATCGTACACCAGCTACAACTTACTACATCACAAGTAAAGAACTACACCACCTGGATACGAGACCATGGAGGGCACGTGTCTGTAGCCGGCGATACGACGTCGACAGCAACAACGGCAGCAGATTTACCGGGCAGTACAGAGGTGTATATTCAAGAGCAACTCGAAGTCCCACCTCCCCACGACCCATCCTCACCACCAGACTCGAAAGGCTGTGAAGCCCTCGTCGAGTCCCACCGCAAAACCCTCCTCAATACCTTTTCCAAATCTCTCCGCCCCTACACAACCGTTAATCTCCTCGCGAACCCTCCTATCACCCCCGAAGACGCCTTCATCTCCGTCTCACAATCCCTCCTTCTCCAGCACCTCGGCATCACCATCTCCGAATCCTGCTCCACTCCCAAAACCTGCAACTTTACCGACCCCACGCTCCCCATTCTCATCTCCTCGCCTTCCTCTCCTTCCCTCAACCCGCTCGAGAAGCCCTCTACGCCTCTCCTAACCCTTCTCCAATCGGGAAACATCCAAAATGATACCCCAATCCACGGCTTCCCCCTCCCGCACCGCCACCTCGACCCCATCCGCACAAAAGAAACCCTCACCGCCTACCACGCCCACCAAAACCTCCACCTCACAGCCTCTGACTCAATCTCCCACTCCTTCCTCACCACCAACTTCCCCGGCTCCTCCGGCCTCCAATCCCACCTCATCCCCGACATTACCTTCTTCCTCGGCTCCCGCCCTGACCTCAAATCCCGCTATCAACGCCGCGTCGACGTCCTAATCCTCGGCTCCGGCACCTCCTGGCCAGACCCAAAGGAAGACTGGATCAACAAATGGCGCTCCCTTGATATCAAGAAGGGCTTTTGGTCCGTCAAAGTCGACTTCCGTCCCCACGGCATCAACGAAACAGGCGAATGGACCCCTGACCAAACCTATAAAGAAGGCGACAAATGGCACGCCGACCCACGCACCCAGACCGTCAAGACCTGGCGCGGAACCTGGTCAGAATTGACAGATGCCGACCAGGGCGATGATTGGAAACGTACGCTGACGGCAATGGAACATATCGCTTCTGCACGCCTGGTTATCACTGATAGACTCCACGGTATTTCTTCTCCCTCCCCACTTCCACTTCCATTCTAACGAAAACAGTACACATCATGGCTACCATCCTCAACATCCCCCATATCCTCCTTGACCGCTCCTCAGAGGGCGTCCTGCTGGACCATGACGTCTGGACACGAACCTGCGGGAATGTCAGAGTGGTCGGGAGTATCGAGGACGCCTGGGACATGGCGAAGGGGTTCCTTGGGGCGAATGGAGGCGGGTTGGAGTGGCTTGTGGGGGAGGGGAGGAGGGGGTCGGATATGGTGGAGGAGTAGTGTAGGATATATGGGTTGGGTTAGTTATGGAAGAATTTGAATTCCCGAGTTCTAGATGGACTTGAGGCAACTATGATGCTTCGTTGACGCGCTGTCTGCATGAGAGTGGAGGAAGGTGTATCTTCATCGCCGGGGAAATGGCATTCGTGGTCAATTGAAGAGCAAAAGCAAGACATGTGAATGAATAAATGGGAAAAAAAAGATGCCCTCCCCGGCGGGGAATCGAACCCCGGCCACGTGCGTTCTTCAGGAACTGATGACAGGCACGTATACTGACCACTATACTACCGAGGACTGATATGCAAAGGAAGAAAACAAAGCCATTCACCCGACTTTATTTGAAACTGGTTGGTGAATGGACGTGAAGAGCTTTATGGATTGATTGGTATCTCATGTTCGGCTTCTTACAGGATGTTATTCAGGTCGAAGGAAACGATCAAGCTGCATGCTAGGAACCGGACTCTAGCAATAAATCACTCGACCACATCCCTACATAAAAGGAAAACGAAATGCGATCTGCTATAGCCCCAGAGGGGGTCGAACCCTCGACCTTGGCCTTATTAGGACCACGCTCTAACCAACTGAGCTATGGAGCTTGGTGCTGAAACCATGTGGTGAGGTTTTGCTTATGCTCGGTCCGTTCGCCTTTGAAAGCTTAAAAAGAGACATCGGTTTCCAAAAATGGACAAACGGGGAGTTGAACCCCGGACCTCCCCCATTCGACCTCTTCCAAAGACTCGGAAGCAGAAAGTTCTCCAGAAGTCATCACTGCTAAGGGGGTGGCATACCGCCTCGACCATTCGCCCGCTCATTTAGCTTTTGATGCTGCTTTTTGATATCGCTATGACCTGATACTGACGAATTAGACCACTCTACCACATGTCCTCGATATGTATACTTAGCATTTACTTCTGGTTTTGTTCCTGCTGGTTTTGCGCCACCGAAAATGACGCCGTGAAGCCCAGCTTTACTAAATACTCCAACTCAAATATAAAAAGAGCCCCTTCTACAATATTAGATCTGGCTTAAGGATAGTACTGTTTAAGGATAGTTTGACAACTTGGCTGAATAAGTTAATTTATTTTATGACAGCTTGGAGAATATATACTATAGAGTGTCGTTTCTAAGAAATACTTTATATTGCTGATCACGATAAAGACCTATTTGAGACAAACCTTTTGCTTCAGATCGTACTTCAATTACTTGCAACTGTAGTACAAACTCGAGTAGAGAGCTAAGTACAACTCCTTCAGAGGTTTCGTATTTAACAGAGATATTATTTACTTGTTCAGTCTAAACACATCAAGGCAGTGTGGGAGAGTGGTCTAATCCGCCAGTTTCAGGTCAAGCTGAATTTACTGGTCCGAAAGGGCGCGAGTTCGAATCTCGCCACTGTCAGAGGAGCTTCACTTTTTCTTCTGCTTCAAGTTCGTACTGTGTTTTTTTGTCAGAGATCCTTATTTACCAGGACTCAACCCAAGCATAAACGGGCGAATGGTCTAGGCGGTATGACACCCCCTTAGCAGTTGCGGGAAAGCTTTCTGCTCGGGAAAGACTGGTTGGGGGAGGTCCGGGGTTCAACTCCCCGTTTGTCCATTTTTAAACTGGCCGGGTCCCTCCTAGGCAGCGGTGTCTCATTTTGCGCACGAATCTCCTCTCAAAGCTAGAATCCAGTTGGCTTCCCGCAGCACCGCCCTATAGGCCGAACGGTTTTCCGAGCAAGCTTGCTCGCGGTAATGTAAGGTGATATCAACAAAATACCGCAGCCCCAAACATATCATCAGTCCTCGGTAGTATAGTGGTCAGTATCAAGTAAGTAAAAAGACTGCGTTGTCAAACTCTTTTGCGAATGGAGGGCTGGTTTAGTGCCGGATTCCACTAGTCCCTGTTGGCAAGAGCAGAAGTTCTTGCTGGAAACTTGAAATCGAAAGTGCTGGTAGGAACCGCTGTATATCGTTCATTGGGTCGAGACTAAAAAACATTCAAATTATTGTTAACGAAAGGGTTCTATAGTGTAGCGGTATCACTTCAGATTCTGATTTTTCCGAGGATCGAACTCAACTCTGATTCAAGTTTCGGCAAAGCTTCAAATTCTGACAACCTGGGTTCGATCCCCAGTAGGACCTTTTCTCCTTTTGCTTCTGCTTCCAATTTCTCATAACTCGGATGGCATCTATCCTGGCACTTCTAGCTCATAACTGCATTAGCGACGATTTAAGATGTATAAAGATTCAGCTTCCCCGAGGATTTTAAAGGTAGGCCCGATGCTTTGGAACTTCTTAGCCACATAAGACCAGAAAGAAAGGACCCAAAACATTTCAGCCCAACATCACAACTCTTCCTCGCAAACCAACCATAATGCCGGCCTCAACCGCGAACCAGGAAGCTAGTGAGCATTATCCAGTACTACCACTCAAATGCCTGCAAGAAACAGCAGAGCAGCCCATCACGACCCAAGCTCGAAAGCTCCACCTCCAACGCCAAATCTACGGCCTCATCCCTCTCTATCGCATCATTCCCAACTGGGGTCCGAGTGCCTCCGGAAACATCTTCATCGAGAGCGTCTTTGATGATCTACAATGCAAGCCCCTGGAAGAGATCGATCTTGAGGAGCTCGAGGTGCTCGCACAGTGTCTTTACAAGCGAGTCATGGCGTATGATGCTGCGTTGGAAGCTATGGAGGATTTGGGGCTGGATGCGCCTCGGGAACTACCGACTTTGACCGACAGGGAGAAAAAGCTGTACCGGGAGAGTGGCGAGGTCTGGGGATCAATGGTTGCGTGCGGAAGACCAGCCTTCTGGTGGGTTCCGGCGCTGTTGTTGGTTGTCGCGCTGTTTAGGACGCCATATGGGACTGTGGAAGAGCTTGGATTGAGGCTGGAACGGTTTCGTATGTGGGCGAGGATGCCTGGAAGGGGCAAGGAGAAGACTCTATCTCGGTTATGAGGATTAGAGGACACAGGCTTTAACGGAAGAAGTACTTAAAAAACCTGAAATCAATGCGTCCGGAGAAGCAACAAGAGAGAAGCCTGGTGACAGTGGCGAGATTCGAACTCGCGCCCTTTCGGACCAGTAAACTCAGTATAACCTGAAACTGGCGGATTAGACCACTCTCCCACACTGCCTTTGCATGTCACTTTTCTGCTGCTTCTAAATATAAAGTCAAAACCAAAGCCAGATTGCACACCAAACCATACCTCGGAAGGTTTTGATACCAATATCTTATAATTATCCTCTAGTATACACCTTCCATTACATCTAAATAAACCTACCAAAGATATCCACCCAAGCCAATTCCAACTTGTAGCCAACCCACCAAAGAAACCAGTGAGCAAGCCACCTACTTCCCCAACAAAACCTTGATATCCTCAATCCTCTCACTCCTCATCTCCTCCTTGCCCATCATCCCCAACGTGCCCGCCAAAAACTTCTTCTTCTCCTGCACCCTCAACATCCTCTCCTCAACACTCCCCCTAACAACAAACCGCCACACCCTTACCTTCCCCTTCTGCCCCATACGATGCACCCGGTCAATAGCCTGACTCTCGACGGCCCAGCTCCACCAGGGGTCCATGAGGAATACGTTTTGGGCAGCAACGAGGTTGAGGCCAACGCCGCCTGTGCGGAGAGAGAGGAGGAGGACGAGGGGGAGGGGGGAGTCGGAGAAGCGGGAGAGAATGGATTTGCGGGTTGCTTGAGGGGTGGTGCCGTCGAGGCGGAGGTAGGGGATGCCGGAGAGCTTGAGTTCGGGCTCGATGAGGTCGAGGAAGGAGGTGAATTGGGAAAAGACGATGGATTTGGAGAGGTCGGGGGGTGAGGCGGATTTGAAGGAGAGGAGTTTGGAGATTAGGGTGTTGATTTTGGAGGAGGATTTGCGGTTGAGGCGGCGGAGGCGGATGGTGGGTTCGGTGGAGGATTGGGTGAGGCAGGGGGCGGAGGGCGGCTCGGTGCCGATAGTGGGAGTGGGGAGAGCTGATGGGGGCTCGCGGATTACTTCGAAGAGGTCTCTGTCGTTGATGGGGGCCCGACAAGCAACACAGAGGGGAATCTTGTCGTGCTTTTTCTGGTACTAGAGGCTGTTAGCATGCTCGTTCGATTGCACCAAGATGGGGCTCTAACATCAATGTGTTGCATCCAGCACTCTTTACACGCCGCGTGAAAGCACCCAGTCACGGTCAAGTTTTCAATCTCCTCGGTCATACAGATGGGACATTCGCTAATGTTGCTTTCTTCCTTGATCTGCTTAAGAACATGGGCACCATAAACATTTGCGACGTTCTGTGTTTCCTGAGACTCGCTGGCCGTGAATTTGTCAATCAATGCCGCAAGATCCATATCATCTGCAAAGCCATTCGCAGCATCTCGAGCAGCATCCGCTTCTTCTTCATCCGCAACAACGTCTTTCCGTCGAACAAGCGTAGGATGACAGCAAGACTGCCGCAGACGGAGAATCTGTGCAAGGATGCTGGTGTAGGATTTGAATAGCGTGCCGCCCTATTATCATTAATTAGAGGGTGAGGATGCGGGTTGAAGGGGCGGGCTTGAGAAGATGTATCAAATACAGGGGGTACAAACCTCAATATTGGCATTGACGGTTGCAGAAACTTTGTTGTAGATGTGATCGTACACCAACCGCTCTTGCTCAGAGAGGTCGATCTGTTCAATCATAATGTCTCTCGGTGGCAATGGGACAAGAGGACTTCCGTCTGGCAGCTTCATGTCTTTCGTTCTCCTCATTACAAGTGGTTCCAAAACCGTTTGAACCATGTCCAATGCCTTGAGAAAGTTCTTTTCCTCAAAGGGAACGGTGATGAAGGTGCGCCAAAAAGCAAAGTTGCCCCATGGCTCGACCCGAAGGAAGCGAACGAGAGAGAAGAGATCTTCCAGCCTATTGACGATAGGAGTACCCGTCAACACCCAGCGATGGTTGGCCTCGAGTTCGTAGCATGCCTTGGCGGTCTTTGAGTTTCGGTTCTTGATATTGTGGGCCTCGTCGAGAATGATGCGGTTGAAACGAATCGAAAAGAGGCCACCGTGCAGGACCCGGTCGGTACCAGTGTGAGATATGTGTGAGAATTCAGACAGAACGGTGCCATAAGAGGTGATGATGACGTTTGGAGCGGACATGAGGTTGTGCCCAGTGCACAGTTTGCGGAGATCTTCTCGACCTGCAGCGTAGTATACCATCGTCTTGAGGGTATTCGGTTTCGATGCAGCGTCGCATTCAGATTCCCACTGAGACAAAAGAGACATAGGGGCCACGACGAGAGTTGTGTAGGGGGCATAGTCGATGGTATGAACTTTGGGTTCGTAAGGTAGTAGATCATTGCTTTGCTTGGGGACTTCGATGCCTTCGGGGATGTTGGAGTGGATCAAAGCCAGCATCTGAATGGTCTTTCCGAGACCCATTTCTACAATTGTTAGCCAACCACAGGAGCTTGGAGTACATTTGGACTTACCGTCTGCAAGAATACCACCCAGACAATTCTGCTCCTGCTTTGGGAATTGTAACGACATTTCGCCAGAATAGAGATTGGCGTAAAAGCTCCCTTGTCCAGCATCCATCAACTCAAGTCCTTCCTCATCCACCGTCGGCCACTTGTATTCATCCCATAACGGATTCATACTTCCCTCTCTCAGACTTTCGTTCCTCTCCTTACTCAGCATCCAATTGAGCGCCTGCTTCTGGTAGCGTCTCAGATCCATCGCAAAGGTTTCTGACGGTTCCGCCTCAGGGCTGTCAAAGTCGAACGACTGTGCCTTGCGATACAATTCATCCAATTGATCCTGTTCCAGCTCCTCGCCCTCTTCCTCCTCTTCTTCCCCACCTTCCTTCTTGATCACCGGCTTTGGCGTCCCAGCCTTACTCTTCGCCTCAATCTCCTCCAGACTCTCGGCAGCCTTGAGAATCTCCTTCTTTGCGTCCATGCCAGATCCCTTGACAACAGCCTCCAATCCAATCTTGTCAAACAGCCGAACCAGACTCGCCTGGCGCTGCCTCACATCCTTCTCCTCCTCCGTCTCCTGGATAGTAAACAGATCGCCCACAACCCTCGTCTCCTTAAAGTTGCGATTCTGATCAAACGCTTCGCCCAAGAGAAACACCCGTAGCTGGAGGTAGACCGTATCATTCATCCTACACTGCTCCGGTGCATACACGACAGTCCCATCAAAACTACACAGCCGTTGGTCGATCAGTACCGAGACGAACTTGGCCATATCCTGCTCCAGTCTGCCCACTTCAAAGCCCCGAGAGTTCTTGAAGCGTACAATAAGGTCCGCGGTCTTACGTTGGCGGAGATGAGCCCCTTTGGCAGCAGCTGTTCCCTTCTTTGCTGGGGCTGGTGTCCGGAGCTTCTCGCGGTGGATGGTGACTCGTTCGCCGTACTGGAGGAGGTTGGTGCCGGAGCAGGTCGTCCAGCCTTCGGCCTGGAGCACACCGAGGTACCGTTTGTCGAAGGGGAGGTTCTTGGGACGAGTGTATTCGGGAGTTGACTCTGCTTTGATGACGGGGTCGCTCTCTTTTCGTTTCTTCGAGGCTTGTTGGCGGGCAGCTTTCATTAAGGGATTGGCGATCTGGGTAGGTCGAGTGTTCTTCCACGATCCGTCAAAGTACCTGGGGAAAGACTATCAGCAAGGAGGGAGAGAAAGACAAAGGGGGTCTTGGGGGGGGTCATCGAGATGGACATACATGTTTATTGCCCTTTCCATGTTCCCACCTGCAGCATTCTCCAACTGCTTCAGTTTATCCGTCGTCAGCCGTTCTCCAACAATGGTGGTAAAGAGCTCAGCATCGAAGCTCGGTTGTTCGGCTTGCTCCGGTTGGGATGACGGTGGTGGTGCAATGAAGGGCAGTTCGTCATGGGGGTCGGAGAATATGGCGGTGTCTGGCTCTTCTTTGATTCGGTTATCCCTGCCACTGTCGAATTGGGCGGTTCGTTGTCGCTTTGGCTGTCGTGAGGGTTCCATAGCTTTGATAATATGCCAAACTGAAGCAGCGTAGGAGTCGGCAGGGTGGGTGGGCGCTTCGAGGATCTTGTGTGGAACTGAGGACCTTGTCGGTGGACGCGATTTTCATGAGATGCAGGCCAAAAAGCACGCGTTCGTTCATGGTGAACTCGCGTTAACGTAATAAATTGATTCGGTCACGTGGTATTTTGTTATTAGAAGGTTACCGCTTCGTCCATGATCAGGGCCAATAAGGCAATTGGACGGACTTTACTCAACTCTCACAATAACAGGTACATTGATAGTTCAGTAACATTATATGTGTCCTATACTATAATAAATGGTTACTTAGTAGCACTTGATAGTTGTGATCTTCCCATCACTACTTGGTATGTGTTATCCACTTAACTAAATCAACTACTTAAGTACTAAGTACTTACTTAAAAGTACTTCAGTAAATGCTCGAGTAGATAGCGGAAATCTTCTCATCACGATAACTCTGTCCAAGTAACCTTCATCCCATCCTCCAATATCACATGGTCCTGCCCCTCTTCATCCCATTTCTTTTGACGGGCCAGCGTTCTCCCATGGTGCGAGTCCGGGTCCCATACTTTTGGCTCAGCTGGAGGCAGCAGCACCTTCCGACAGCCGGAATCCTTATACCCGAATTTAACCATACAAGCATCCCGTTTTGCGTCTTCCGGAGGATCTCTGTATCGCATGAAGCCCCGCGATGTCTTGGGTTCTCCCAGTCGCGCTGTCCCTCTGAGCAAATCTCCATCAGAACCATTGAGAAATAGCCAGTCGTCCGTACACGTCCAGCAAACAAATATCGAATCCCTAGAACTCAAAGTGCCCAGCCCAATGAGTTCATTGAACACCGAACGAGCATAAAACTCCATGCCTGGCTTTCCCAGAGCTTCGATCCCATTCACAACAATGAGGATTGGGCCAAGCTCTATATTTGTCTTGCCTTTCTTCCTGCCTCCTGCTCCACCCGCAATGGTTGATAGAACTTCCATCGGACTCGGCACCTTCTCAGATCCTCCCATTTTGTCGTAAATGACCTTGATGGATGACTTGCGAGCATGAAGATGATGAATTATCCTGACGCTAAGCATGCTGGCAGCGGTCTTCTCAATATCTTTACCGAGAAATTCGGTGTCGCCAGTCAGGTCGATTTCGAACAATCGGGCATTGTCGATGTGTTTTTTGAACCGTAAATCGGTTCCGTGCCACTCTGAATGAGTAGCCCTGTACTCGAAGCCCTCGTCCTCTTCCCAGTAATGGATCGATTTCAAGCATAGGCTGCGAAAATCCTTCACACTTAGGCGTTGCTTGCAGCAGTAGATTTGCCTCGGAAAAGCCCACCACCCAAGTGCCAGATTCATCATGTGGTTGTAAAGGGGTTCTTTCAAGTCGCGAGCCAGTGTGTCTCTCTGATCTTCCGGCAATGTTTCGGGGCTGGAAGGCGCCTTGTATTTCAGTTCTGTAGAAAAATCAGCAACCAATGTCTATGGATTGTTGGGGGCTCTTACTCAGAAGACTGAAGCTGCATGGAGGATACCCTGCACCAACTGGGAACACTGCAACTAATACGAGAACATTGTTGTTTGCTTCGTTGAGCAAATCCTCAAGGATGATCTGCCTGTCTGGATTCTTCTCTGGCCTGTCTGGATCCCTTGGGCTGTCTGTGCTAACCTCTTCGACTTTACCGGGCGTAATACCACGGCATAGCACCATAGCAGAACGCATCCAGTGCTCTTCAGTGTGTCCAAAGAGGCATGTGAAGATATACCGGTGAATATCTTGCAAAGGAGTTGTACCGGGAAGGCTGCAAGTCTTGATACCATTCTCATTGTTCGAATCCCAGTCGGTGTCTCGTACTGCCAACTTCATATCCGGACCGCCTGGAGAGTGAATCCGCTTGTCGGTTGTCGTTTGAGGTTGCTTGGTTTGATTTCGATTTATTTTGCGGCCGCGGCGGCGTCTGCGATGGCCGGTTTGCTGAGGTTCCTTCGTCCCTTCTGCCATAGTGCTAACTGCGTCGTAACTGCTTCGGTTCTGGCCGAGAATTGGCGAGTTGGTCAAATGTTTTCTTTCAGCCTCATTCCCAGTCCTGAGCGTTCCGAGCGTGTTGATAGAGTTTTGGAGAATTGCTGCGTCGCATCTTTCAGAAACGAAGAAACGAAGGGAAAGTTTTCAAAGACTTGCAAAGCGGAACATGCTTCCGGGGAAGCATGCAGTAAGTAATCGAATCTATATGGCTATGCAAGAAGTACTTAGTACTTCCTATACTCAACGGCCTGACACCTTGGAGAGAGATTACGTATGGTAAGCCTGCGTAAAGCATTGGAATTAATCTCGAGCACAATACCCTACAGAACGTGAATCGTTCTTTGAGCTCCATCAACCTCCATGCCGTCGGTGATTATTTTATCACGTGCACGCGTGGCAGAGACCTCAAATCAAACTGTCTCATAAGATTGCGGGTTCGATTCCGTGCAGAGGCCTTTCTTCGGCGCTTGAGGTTTACATAACAAGGAGGACATCACGGTCGGATTCCGTAAAAGAAGCTTCTTACTACGAAGATAATAATTTGAGGCGTTAAGTAGACTTTATTAACCTCAGATACACTCTTTCTACTGCTTGGACTCGTATCTGAACCACAGTGCTTTGCTCGTAAGATCGACCAGTTCTGCAAATTTGGCAGATTCTTTGCGGTTTCGTAGGGGTGTTATATGCGTTGGAGTTGCCCTTTGTAATTACCTAGGTACTCGTGTTAACGTGTTGTTGGTCGGTACTCACCGACTTTTGAAGGTAATAACTACGTGACGCAATCCTTAGATGGGAGATGACTTCCGTACGATCGAATAAAGTATGTGTGGCACTAACGTTCGGCCTGCTCTATGAACATCGTCCCCGTTCACCCTCCTCGACTCTAGTCATTCGTGCATACTCACACCGTGACCTACTCTGTATATACGTACTCCGTTGCTCATTTGCGTGTTTGGAACCGAAAATTGCTGTTCTTTTTGCATCGTATAATCCCTTCGCCGCCCATTTCATAAGCCCCACATTCAAGTATGTCAAACAACACCTTAACGTTCGATGACTTCGGCAATAGACTTCTTCAATTGAACGTATTCTCACCTCTTTGATCTAGTCGATCTCGTCTCGAGGCTTCAACAGATAACGTTACGTACCACTTGGTTGCTCCCATGGTATTGAAGTTCTCGTCAAGACGACTCCAGTACTCCTCAGTCTAGTCGTGCTCAAGCATGCAACGCAGCCCTTTCTCGTAGTATTAACCGAGCATCATACGTGAGACTGCACTGTCCTATACATACTCTCGAACTCGTGCAACAATTTGCCTGTCAGTCCTTCGTGGCATGATCGATCAGCTGTGATCAAGCACGTACAGTCGCATGCCTTTTCCTTTTCTTCAAGTTGTTTCTCTGCATCCCGTGTCAAGCCAGACGTACGTTCGTAGAGAGTAGCAACGGGCTGGTTCTTTGCAGGATAACTCCTATCTCCATCACTGGAATATCTACCTTTCACAGTGAGCTTATATGGAGTTGTACGTACCCAAGCTTGCTTGTTCGGTAGTTCAACGTACAACGAATCCTTCGTGAGGTGCCACTGGCTGTTGTCTGGCGCTGGCACGTTCGATCTCATCATGTCGCTTCTTTCTTGTGCATCTGCATCCCCGTGACTCCGGCCGGACCGTGCTCTCCTTCGACCGGTTCTTTGGAGGATGACTCGTACATCCACAAGATCTGTTTGTCTATGGCAGCGAGCCCTCTTCGAAGTGGTACGTCCTCGACCTCGTTCGGTGGGTAATCCGCCTGCGAGTCCTTCTTGACGTGGACATGCCTAGCCGTAATCTGGCACGTTCATTCTGATGACCTTCTTCCTGCTTGCTTCTGCATCCCCGTGGCGTGTTTGTCTTTCTTGTATAGACAGTATTAGCAGCTACCCGGTCCTTCTGAAAAGGACTCATGCATCGTGTACCGCTCAGCTCAGCGTGCGCGGTGACTCTATCATCTCTCTTTGCGATGTCGCATCCCCGTACATAGCATCCTCTACTCATTGTGGATATGGAACAAAGGAGATGTTGAAGAGTCGTACCGCGCCTAGGTACCATAACGGGATAGTACGGACTGTCCTCTAGCAATGTTGTCGTGACGGAATCTCGTCTGCTGTTTTGAGAGGATCAAACAAGCAAGCACTGGCCAGCAGAGATGTTGTTGACAAAAACAAAAACCCCACAACCCCACCACTGGCAATTTATACCCCACCCACCTCCCCCAATTCGGCAGGACCTCACCACGGCCTATACCCTTCCTCTTTCGTCTCTGCACTCGTCCCACCCCACACACGCACCACATCAAAGCACCAGCTCACAAAACGGCACAACCGATCCAAAACTGCTTCAAACTCTTCTTTATTCACTTTATTCACTGTATCCATCCTACTATAACCAACCAAATATGCTATACACCCCTTCCCTCCCTCGCCACCCACGCCGCAAAGCCCACCAACCTCAACGCACACAGCACTCACTTCACAAAAACACATCTCTTGTTGAAAAAAAAAGCAGCTAGGTATTCCAAAAAAACTAAAACTCCAAAACAACAAAAAGAGGTATGAACTAACGTCTCCAGACTCAAACAGAAAAATGGCACAAAAAAAGAATAAGTACTACAACAAATCGCAGCCCAACAAGCACAAGCAAAACCAAAAAAAGGATAAATCACTAAGAACTAGAAGAAGTAAGTGATAACGAAAACAAAACAAATCTCAACACCACAAGAAAAGGAAAGAAAGGAAGCTGGAAACAAGCAGCAAAAGAAATAGCCCAATATTATGTACCCGTAGCCAAGATCCAACAAACGAGATAAAGTATGCAAGCACTTTTCCCCTCCATCTGCTCTCCGTCTCTATAGCACATCGAAAATACTCCTCACAACCGGACTCTCAATACTCCTTGACGGACTCCTCGGATCCGCAAAAATGCTTCCCTCCGTCGCCGCCTGTCCAAAGAACCCACTAGTCTTGCTAACGGCAAATCCGAAGTAGCCCGAATTCCGCGGACTGCGGAATTGCGGGGCTTGTTGGAGAGGGTTGATTGCGCCTTCTGGGGCCTCGTCTTTAGGCGTTGGTTTCGATTTGCGGGGCAGGCCAAAGCCAATTAGGGCATCTTCGGGGATGATAGCGCGGGGAACGGGGTGGTGTGGGTGGGAAGTTGGATTTGGCGTTGGGAAGGAGGAGGAGAAGGAGGTTTGGAAGGGGTTTGGAGTTGGCGGACAGTCGCGGAGGGAGTTTGAAAAGGTTGATTGAAAGGGGTTTGGCGTGGGAGGACAGTCCCGGAGGGAGTGAGAGAAGGACGATTGGAAGGCTGATGGTGTTGAGGGAACGGGTGGGAGTGGCTTGTCGGTGTTGACGGGTTGGAGGAGCTGCGGGAGAGAGGACGGTGGAATATACGAGTTTGGAGCCGAGGTTGAAACGGAATCCATTTGTTCGTCGAACGGGAGCGGTTCCGGTTCTCGTGCAGATCTTGTCGAGCCGATCGAAGGAGACGGGGAAGCCGGTGGTTTCGGAATAGTAAACAGGCCTGGGGGCGCCGAAGAAGGACCGGGAGAAATGTCCTGCATGTAGTTTGTCCTCACAAACTTGGGGCCGTGGCGGGGAATCTTGACACTGGGGTTTTCTAGAGGAGGGGATGGTAAGGACCCGGGTCGACCAGGGAGCGGGGCGGTTTGAGGAACCTGTGATTCCGAATCATCATCTCCATCTCCACGCCCAAATCCACCATTGCCCTTCATCAATCCCTTGACGCCGCCATTGACCTCGATCGTCTGGCCACCCTTGTTCTTCCAGCTGAATCCTTTGATTGCTCCAGGCTTCAAAAGCTGCGTTCGCCAATCCGAAAGTTGGTAGATCAAACTCATGTTGGGCCCAATCCATCTACTCTTGTTCTTGACCGAGTCGTATGCCTGCTGCACCGTTGCTGACGGATTCTTGTACATTCCATATGCAATCAACAAACTAGCCGATCGAGAAACACCACACTGACAATGCACCAGCACCTTCTTTCCCTCACTAGCCCTTGAATCAATCAACTTGACCAGACGTGGCAAATCCTCCAAAAGCGAACTGTTGTGGTCCCAAGGAATATGGTGATACTCTGGCAATTTCTCCTTTGCCGTCTCGAGCGTCGGCGTCTGCAACGAAGTCTGAGCGGTGAGGAAACTAGCATCTGTCGCCGCAGTATCCGGCACCGAGTAAATCGACTCTTTCCTCTCCTTCTCCCTCTTGACGTCAAACGGATTCAAAACCTCCCTTGCAACGTTAATCACCACATCAAACTGACCGGCAAGATCCGCATCCGGTTCTGAAAAGAGATAAATGTTTGGCTCAAAGATGACGACGGGCCCTTGCGGATAGGCCGGCGATCTAGCCTCGTGCGACAATGGCTCGTCCTCCTCATCCATTTCGTGCAGAGGCATGGCCATTGGCGACCGGGGCGGCGAGTACGAGTTGTTGGAGGACGAGTTGGAAGAGGGTATCGAGTCGACGGTTTGGTGGAATAGGGCCGAACCTTTCGAGGGCTGGAAGGCGCGTTGGCTGTAGTTTGCAGAGCTGGGGAAGCGCATGCCTCCGGGCGGGCCGCCAGTTGCAGGTGAAAAGAGAGATGGTGAGGATTGATGGTGTCTCAATGTGCTACTGTTTGCATTCGATGACCTCCTCTCTGCTATCGTCGCTGGCAGCTTGATTGTCAAGCCCAGGTTGCTGGGTCTC
This sequence comes from Ascobolus immersus RN42, assembly GCA_003788565.2. Taxonomy (NCBI): domain Eukaryota; kingdom Fungi; phylum Ascomycota; class Pezizomycetes; order Pezizales; family Ascobolaceae; genus Ascobolus; species Ascobolus immersus. The sequence goes on along the minus strand of ML119674.1, from coordinate 344,786 downwards.
CTCCGTGGTGGTGGTGGTGGGACGATGAATGCTGGAGAGTTGGGAGCCGACATGGATCGTGGACTGGGTCTCGCTGAGCCGGTGCCAGCATCGGCAGTCTGGGGACGCTTGAAGGGAGTCGAGGGAGGAGGAACGTTGAGCGAGAGATTCTTAGTGTTTCGAGGCTTCTTGCTCGGCGACAGAGATCGTGAATTGTATTCCGGACCGAGACCAGGCGACGGCGGCACGATGGCCAGTTCGTCTGTTGACGGCAGGCCCGGTAGATGCTTCAAGGCCGAGAGCGGCATGATTGATACGGGCGAGTCGGTGGTCGAGATGCTACCTGGCACCTGCGTAACTGGAGAGTATTCGCCCACAGACGAGTCGACAGTCGAGATGGTTGTTGTTGGTGAGCAGTTGGTGGAGGAGGGTATTGACGTGGGTGGTGTTTCTTGGTTTGATGATGGTTGTAAAGGATGGCGACGAGGAAACGGATTTGTGGGAATTTCGAAGGCGTTTGGAGGTTGAACAACGCCACTGATGGTCGACTTGTGCTCAGCAAAGCGCGGCGCTTCTTCTGACATGTCGATGTCCGCGTCTACACTGCCTCCAAAGCTGAAAGCCTGGGAGAAATCCTGCGACCGTTGCTCACTGAGAGGATGAATCTTGGTGGTTGGCGACTTTGGCGGCGGCGGAATTGAGGGCGACTTGCTGAAGGGGTATCTACGCTTGAGCGAGAGTGACATACGCTGCTGCAACAGCTTGGAAGGAATGAGATGGGATGAGGAAAACGAGTTGTCGATAGCCAGCCGCTCACGAGGAATCTGTGGAGGAGTTTCGGACCGGCCAAAGGTCCTTTTCAACGAGTTTACGTTAGTTTCCGACGCCGAATAAGTCATGGTGATCCAAGGAAAGCTTAGTGTAGCAGGTATGCAGAAGAAGGATAGTCCGTGTCAAATCGAAGGGAACGTTTCGAGATGACTCCAAAGGGAAGAGCAAGAAGATCGGAAGAGCCAAGTTGGGAGAGGGGAAAGCAGTAGGTGTTTTTTTTCGACAATCGACTCGAAAGAGGAAGGAAGAGAGGGAGGATGTGTGTATGGGAAGGGACGGGACGGGAAGGGACTGTTTCTGATTCCCAGGGACTCCTCGAACAAGAGGTTTGAACAACAAAGAAAGGAAAAGCGGAGTAAGGTGAGCTTGTAGGATGTAGGTAGGTAGGACGGGAAGCAAAGCAAGTGTTTTGAAAGGGAAAAAAATGAGAAGGAAACAGAAAAAAAAGAGGACGGAAGGAAGTGTTGGTACCTGCGAGTGATTTCTCTTTTGAAGGATCAAACAATAAGGTGAGCAATACTACCACGTGTGGTGTGGGTATCTTTAGAAGTATCCTCGACTCGAGCGAATGAGAATGGTCCTGTAGGGCAACAGAAAATAGCAAGGGAAGGGGCAAGTAGTCGAGCGGTCGAGGCGAGTAAACAAAGGCCGGGATGGAGGTCGAGATTGAGTGTTGATCCGAGAAAGACTTGGAGAGACTGTGGAATGTTGCTTGGTGATGAATGAGGCCTGAGAGAGAATGTGTGGGAAGAAGAAAGACAAGTCTCGATATGCAAGTAATTCCTTTGTTGGCTTTTGTGGTGTTTAAGGCTCTAGGGCTCTACAGCTGTCTTCTTTTGGGGTCTTTTGGGTCTTTTGGGGGTCGAAATGAACTGAACTCGCAGCTGTGATTGGAGAATTCGAGGTGGAGTGGTTGTTGATGATGGTGAGGGAAACCACTCTGGGTCGAGAGAAAGAGAAACAAATCAAAGTCAAGAAGAGAAGCAGCAGCAGAAGAATTTTAGTCTCGAATTGTAATCACGAAATGTGCAGCGTCGGTAGAGTAGCAGCTAGACCGCATTCAACTGCTGTCAATTTTGAAGGGCCCTGAAGCTTCTGAAGCCCTCGACTCTCGGAGCTTTGAGATGCCCGTGCTAAAAGTTGCAAGCGTTTAAAGATGGTGAATCTGCCTGGGGCCATGGCATCGAATCGTGGCATCGAGATTCCACCACATTTCCATTTCCCACCACCGTTTTCTCCCAGTCCGCTGGATTATGCCAGTGTCGAAACGTACGCTTCCTTGCTATGATACATAACCACTTCCTACCATGTATCCAGCACAGCATCATGTCTCTCCACTGCCTCCCTCCACCAACTTTCTCTCCCAATCTCGCACTCACCTCGCGGGGCGTACCTCTTCCGTGCGTTGCGCCTAACCTCCCAACGCAGCCTAGCCTGGAGAGGGGTAGGAGATAAAAATACTCGTTTCCCACACAGGCGCGAAACACTTCGTTTGCCCTCCATCTTTGGGGGGTGCATCTAAGAAACTCACTTTATTCGCCAGGGGTCCCTCTCCATCCCCTTCATCTGTAACGCGCCCAGCACTCGCCTGCAGCGCTGTCTAAACCAGCGTCTTCTCCAAACCCCCTGATTGGCCGTCACACCGAGAAATGAACCGCTGCTTGTACGCCCTGAAGAGCACAGTACTAGCCACAATCATGCACGCTTTACCCCGTGGCTGAGTCCAGCGGCGACTCTTCGGCCGTTTCTGTTGCGCCGCCGCCTTTCGAAACAGCTTCGGGCTCCACAGCTTTTACTCCCAGCCCGATGCCCATGAATCATACATACACACATGAGATGCGACCTCCAGCTCACTTACATACCCTTTTCGCCATCACCAGCTCATCAAGTAACAGCGCTGAATAGAGCCCACAAAACCGTTGTTGGTGTTGGCTTGTTGCTCACCAAGAATGTTCGTAATTTCCAACAATTTGATCTATTTTTGGGAGCGAGATTGGCAAGCGTTGGGGGTGTGTGCGGGTCGCCCTCGTTTTTGTCGCTTCCCCTTTTTTTCTCTTTCGCGAGCGAACGATGAAACTCAACGTGAAGGGAGAAATGTGTTACACTGGCACGTGAGGGGGGCTCTTGGGGGAAATCTGATTAGATGTTGATTGGGTGTGACGTCACTGAGGCGATGAGGTTGCTGAGCCACGTCAGGTCTGCGGAGGGTGCAGGAGAGGGAGAGTTGGGCGGGTTGATGCGGCTAGAACATGAGGAAGGTGTTGCTATGTACATCTTTACACACGGACGATGCGGTATGGGCTTCGTCTCGGTCTGGCTGTCTCATGGGAAGCTGAATTCTCCGATACTCCACAGGCTAGCGAGACTCACGAGATGCAAGTTTCGAGCTGGATGGGACAAATCATCCCATCTTGACCTGAAGCTGCACGAAAGCTTGGAGGAAACAGCCGTTGCCTTGGTGGAAACGTCCGGTTCTTGCTGGATTCGGCCGGTAAGGCTGAGTATGTACCCAAGTTGTGGGATGAACTAGCTGGGAAAGCAGAGCCGTTGAACCTCAGAGAGTCCGGGTAGCGTTAAGGTGGGCCTAACACTGGCATGGGCTTGATTGAGAACACACTACGAAACGAGGAGTCAGGCGAGGGCTTGTCGTTGCGGCTTCCACGTCAATCGTCTCCGAGGCTACCAGAATTCCTGCAACAGTGAGCGTTCGAGAAGGGAGTCGATGAGGGTATTCCTGTAACGCTTCAAGAAAGACATCGGCTCAAGGCGATAAGATCGGCTTCGGCTTCTGTATAGAGAAGGCCATACAAGTTTGTGCGGAAACAGACAGCGTTCGAGATTGCGCATGCACAAGCCCAAGCTTCACCTTTCGTGCCGGTATCCAGTCGACTTTCACTCCCGTCGTTCATCCTTCCCAATCTGTCACAACGAAAAGAGCCCAATCCGACGCATCACCTGCCAGCAAATATAACCCTCTTTCTCCCCAAGTCCAAATCCATCGATGGAGCAAGTCAACACTGCCACGAATTCCTGCTGTCGGTTGCTATGTTTGTTGCGTGCTTATTCTCCTCGAACTTGAAGATGTAAGGGCCGAGGTAAGTAAGGAGGGCTGCGGAAACGACACGACAGGTCGAATTTGTGCCTTACTATGTATCCCAACCTTCGAAAGGTTTGAAGGCTTCGGCATTGTGTTCCATTGAGGTTGTGCATTGTTTTGTCAGTGATTGTTAATGGCACAGGCAGAGTCCGTTTGCGGCGTAAGAGTGAGCTTATTGTGGGCTTATCGATAACATGCAAGGTACGGGATGTGGTTTGTGCTGTGAGGGACGGGTCGGATGCATATGTATCGGGGAATGAGAAAAGCTCGATTGCTTTTGCTCATGAAATCCTCATATGCAGGTACCGGGTCCGAAGTTCGAAGATGATCATATGTATCGGGATGGTTGGGTGGATTGACAATCCGAGGTCAGGATGTCCACAGTCCATGTCGATGCCGATGCTGCTCGTGAGCAGGTCGACGCGACTCTCGAAACTTCAGATGCTCAAGTATTCTTTTACTTGAACCTCATCATTTTTTCCCACCCCATAGCGTTGCCATCCCCCCACCCAATCCCCAACCGGGTCCGAAGTTCGAAGATGATCATATCGGGATGGTTGGGTGGATTGACAATCCGAGTTCAGAAACAAGACGTCGGTAAGTGAGGTGGTCGGGATTTGAGACTTGGGAAGCCGATGCATGCATGCACGCCCGGTAGACCGGTCAATTATCGGGAACTGAGGATCCAAAGGAATTAATATTAATTCCAGTACGGACTAGTAGAGATACTTGTCAATATCTAAGTGTACCTAGGTACTTGTAAAGTTGATTAAGAACGAACTAAATCTGGCGGGGGAGCGTTTATGGATTGCAGAGTGTCTCTTACCCTAACTAATTCTTTCCGAGAACTTCTCTGTTTAACCCTAAGGTGATCTGCATTCACCTCCTCAGACTGTAATCGAGCAAAACCCGTGAGCAGTGGTTCCGTCTATCTTGAAATTTTGATTGCGAAGGGTCTAAAAATCGAGGACCCTTGAACCTTATCTCTCTCCATCATCCATATCCCACAGAAGCTTAAGTCCCATAACCATATCGCTCTCAACCTTAATCTTCATAACCTCATCTCGAGATGACAAGAGGACCCTGAACCGTTGCTCTGAGGCCAAATTTATCCGCTCTAGTTCAATCGGGCGTGTGCAACACCATACGTCACCTCATCTTCAAGGCGCCACGACCAAGATTCTCCGACCACTATGATGCTGATTTGCGCTTCCGCTCCCAATGATGGCCATTTGAGGTGGATAAATCAGAGTGGGTATTTGTGGCTGTCATTCATCGAATTGCGGAGCAAAACCTGTGTGAATCAAGCTTTTGCGCGTCAAGACCCTTGCGGGACGGCAGTGGGCAGATCAAGTTTCGCTTCGGTCAAGGGCGACAAACGCTCCTACTTCTTCATTGCAACAACAACACCATCATCCATCTGAGATCTATCTCACAGGAAAAACATCACCGCCAATACTCGTAACGACACGAGATCAGACAAAGCCTTAAAACAAACAAACACCATCACGAGACTTCCATCACCACTCCATCAGCCGTCACTGTCACTACTCCATCACCCACCACCCATCACCCATCGCCACAATGCCACGCCCACCCCCAACAACAACAACCTCCGACCCATCCTCCTCCGGCTCCCCTCCCCTCCGCTTCCTCCGACAAGACTCCCGCACCTCCACCATCCCCGAAAAGGTCCGTAGCGCCTCCGTCTCCATGCTCGACGCCGATCTTCCCGGTGGAGCCCTCGCCATTGCCGGTGAACTGCTTGCTCGGGCCGAAAGTGGAGCAGGCCATCACGGACGACGGAAAAGTCGGCAGGGGAGTAAGGTTAGCGGGACAACGTCGCCCAACAGCGTGCCGACGAGTCCGTTGGCGAATGAGGTGCCTGCTTCGAGGATTGAGGTGGAGGAGGGAAACGGACATGAGACGACGGTGCCGGTAGTAGCAAGTCCGTTGAGGGAAGAGGTGGACCTGGCAAGTGTCCCGGACAGGCCGCAGCATTCACGGATTCCGTCCGAGAAGCTGCTGAACCATCTCAATACCGTCGCGTCGTCTACGTCTCCCGGGCCGGACGCAACACGGACAAACAGCGGGAGTGCAACACCGCAAACATCACAACTCCCTCTCAAACCCACCCCATCACCCTCGTCATCATCATCAACAACAGCAAACGATGACGAGCCATCAAAACCAAAATTCATCCTCAACGCCGTCAAAGGCTTCTTGTCAACCCCAGCGGGACTTTTTGCGACTATTTACTTGCTGCTAGTAATAGCCTGGGGTGGCTTCCTCTTCCTCATCCTCATCAATGCCGCCCCACGCTTCACCGGCGAGCACCGTCTCCACTGGATCGAGATCGCCTCCCAAGTCGTCAACGCTCTCTTTACACTGACCGGTTTCGGCCTCGCTCCCTGGCGTTTCCGTGACCTCTACTGGCTCATCCGTGCCAAATACTTCCACTCCACCCACAGCTGGGGTCGAATCTGCAAGAAAAACGTCTCCTGGTTCCGGCCCGATGGCCGACTTAAGGAGGAGGGCGTGGTGGAGGAGGATGGCAGAGGGTATCAAGATTGGGATAATGAGAGAGGGACGAAGAGGTGGAAGTTGTGGGTCGTAGTCGGGTTGTATGTGTTGAATACGTTGTTGCAGGTGGGGTTGAGTAGTCTGATGTGGGGGATGACGAGGTTCAATAGGCCTGCTGGAGCGGTGGGGGCGCTTGTGGCGTTTGCCTGTCTTGCTGCTGGTGGAGCGGGAGGGATGGTTTGGTGGGAGGGGAGGAGGTTGAAGAAGGAGGCTGCCAAGGAGGAGGAAGAGGGGGAGAAGGCGTAGGAGGGTTGAGGTTAATGGGCTCGTGAGCGTTGCTTTGTGGAGTTATCATGATAGCGAACTGTCTGTCTCTCCTGTTCTTCTTTGTGTTTATTATCTTAATTTGTGGGTCTTCTCTTTCTTTTGTTTTGCGTGGCGGGCGTTTATTGGGAATGGGATGGTTCGGACTTTGAACTTGGGCGTGGGCTTGCTTCTGGCTGTTTTGTATATCTGTTATTGCGGGAAAATTCTTGTATATTGCGTTTGCTTTCTCTTTGAGAGTTTCGATATTGTTTAATCAAAATGATGGTTATTTCTTGCTATGACCTGTTTGGATGCATGTGAAAGGCCTTAAGGAAGGGTGCTTGCTTGGAAGAATGGAGAAGTGTCCTCGGAGCTTCTGGTTGTGTCGATGTGTCTTTCCCTTTCGGTCAGAGGGTATAAATACCCTGTCGGTGCCCCCTCTACTTACTTCCCTCTCATCTCTCATTCCACACCTCATCCCACATCCCACATCACCTTCCTTGCCAACGTAACAAGCCTATCATCAACTCACGGTTTCCTACATTGTCAAACAATGGCCGCCCACGAAGAATAAGCACACAGACAAGGTGCAAACACGCAAATAAACATCAAAGAAATATGGAATCGGGGCGCCGTCACGTCCTTCTTTCTATCCCGACTTATTTTCTCGCTCATTCCACGCAACATGAGTTGCACTTCCGCATTCCTCTTTCCTGAGGCACAATATGCCACGAAAGAAAAAGCTGGCGAAAACTATTCACGTTGGGCAAACATTGCACGCAGGATAGGAAATAGGGTCACGCATGGGGATGTTAAGATGTGGAAATAAAGAGAGTGCCAGTGAGTATACGAGTAAGCTCGTATCGAGATTGGTGAACGCGCAGATCAGTGGGAGAACACTTTCTGTCCGACTCCGGCATGGGAATATACGTTATCTATCCTACAAAACTCTCTGCACTTACGAGAGAACTCGTACCAGGGTGTAAGAAGTTGGCACGTCTAGCAGGCAAGCATGCATGGTCCTAAACACTGATACGCATGGGGATGTTTGAGGCGAAGAAAAGACTGGAAGAGATCATGATGGCGGAACGAGCAGAGTACTAGAGTGAGACAACACCTTCTATTCGTACTCCGATCCTTTGATTACACGATATTCATCCAAGAAAGTGTTTGGAACTCACGAGAGAACATCCAGCGCCACGGACAGATAAAAGAGGTACTTCTAGCAAACAAGCCGGGTATTGAGAGACACGACACGCATGGGGATGTTTGAGGAGAAGCATGGACAAGAAGCGATCTCAGAAACGAGCAGGGCTGACATAGAAGTTCGTAGAAGGACACGTTCTCTATACACCGAGAATGGCTTACGTGTCGTCACGAGCACTTGGAAGGCTACCTACCTTCAAACCAGCAAGCGAAGCAATGTACATTCAACAAGGAAGTACTCCAAGCCGCCATACGAGCATGTCGAGGCAAACCTTTTTGGGTATCCTTCAATTTCACAAAGACACATTCAATACTCCAGGAGTCGACGCCGTACTCCATGCACGAGAGAGAACCGGCGGTGGTACGTCGCGTCTTGCAAATGCGCGAAAGAGGAATATCATATGCCACGTCTGCCTTTCAATTCCATTACAATGTCGTCTTTGTGTACGCAACATGCCTTCCGCAAGTACACAGCTCATCACAAAGGAAGAAGCATCACTTGCAGCTGAAAGGTACACGTTTGGTAAACATGGCTTCAGTTTATGCACGGGGATGAATGTTTGAGCACCAGCAACGAGATCAGGCAAACGAGCAGATAGAACCCGAACTTTCTGGATACTTGAGTATGGAAGTATGTAGTCCGAGTCATCAAGGACACGTTACTACTTAGTAAGTATTCATACACCCAACCTTATTCAGACACGACCTGGTGTACGAACTATAGCTAACTACTTATGGAGCAAGCTCGTCACAGCACGTCTAGCAAACATGGGCCGACATCCTCAAAGATACGTATGGGGATGTATAAGCAGAAGCAGAGTGAGATTGAAGATGATGTTTTACGAACGAGCAGATTGAGAACCACCTCGTTCAAGTTCAACTTTATCAATGTTTGCATATGCTGACCATACGGCAGACCTTATACTCGCACAAGAAGATATCAAGTCAACAATAAACACACGTCTAGCAAACATGGTTCTCCAACCCTCCAAAACCAACAAATCACGAGGATATTTAAGCACAGGTTGCGCAGATCAGGTACGAATGGGAGTCTTGGTGAACGAGCAGCTGAGACGAGGCTTTCGGGGTGGATCTCGCAAGGGTACGTTCTTCATGCATCAAGCTCAGGTATATGATGACACGAGAAAGAATGGACATTGTCGAAGAAATTGTACGTCTTGTACAAAAGGATGCTCCAAGGACGCAAACGAGCAGATTGGGATGTCGACGGCGCATCCTGGTTTCCTTGAAGAGGGCACGTTGCATGTATGCACCGGAACATACTCCCCGCATGAGATAATACCGAGCATACCATGAGAATGTCGCACGTCTGGTAGGGAAGTATCTTCCTGAAAGATAGGAATTGTGCATGGGATGCAAAGAAGGATGTGGCGGAAATCACCATACGCATTCAAATACATATCAGGTCACTACCTGCGCTAAGTCTTCGTTACGTCGTCCTTTCTATTCGAATATTCCACTTCGTCTCGAGCTCTTCATTATCTACGCAGCATGCTTTGCACCAGTCCGCAACTCGCTACAAAGGAACTTGAAAACGACATGGAGGACCGCACGTTTCGCATAATAGATGTTGTGGAGACCGTTCACGCATGGGGATGTTTGAGCAGTAGCAACAACCAGGACCGATAGGGCAAACGAGCAGACCGATCTAGCCCGCACCGCCTAACATACGCTTCAATAACACTTTATTCACACACCAGTACCACTATGTAGCACGAGTGAGCACACCCAGAGGAGCAAATGGCACGTCTAGCAAACATGCGTCTGTCAATATCCTTGTGCTTATAAATAGATGCGAATGAGAATGTTAAAGCAGTAACAAGAGACAATGCGGGGCAAAGGTTCCAAACACGAGAACTGACAAGAACCCAGTCGCCTGACACCGAGTACTACGCAATCTACCCACGAAGCAGCCTTGAAGAATTTCCAGCAGAGAACAAGCTTTCAAGATGGAGACAAAGTCACAACTTGCTGACCTTGAAAGCTCGCACGTTGTCTGATGCCATGGCTACAGTAACAGACATGCATACCAAATGATACGATACTCGGAGGTCCAAGGAAGTGAGAAATTGGTATACGAAAATGGGGATGTGGGTTTGCTAGGCTCAGACGTACCTGGTTGTACGAGGGAAGACTGGGTAGTATGGATCCTAGCACCGCTCTCTCGAGTTCTTAGGTTCTTGCTACGAATCAACTTGAAAATCCATGGCCACTCAACAACCGATGTACGAAAAGGAGACAATGCTTGAGAGGTCTTACGTATGCTTGAGGAAATTGCTCGCGCTACTACGAGTCTTGTTCAAAGTATTCTCGCATATACTAATAGCGAGCGCCTTAACAAACGAAGAAGTTCTCTCATACTGCACTAGATTTTCAGGTCTGTCAAACTGCTGTATTTGTATGGTAACTGAGCTGCAACTTAGGGAAGCTTACTGAAGCCTATTGAAGCCTATTGAAACTTGCCATAAGGTATGGTACTCGGAGCATTAATGTGGTACCCAACCCACATAAATGTCACCCTCGGGGCATTTGGTGGTGGGTGGTCTGTGCATATTGCCACCAACCTTTTGGGCAGGACCTCACCACCCTTAGTCTCTTTCCTTCTATGGAGCTTCAATGGCTAACAACCAGCAAACAATCAGCTGCAGAAAAAATATCAGGGACTCTTACGATATTTAGAGCTGTATTTGGGCATGTTTGCTGTTTTTACCCCACCCAACAACTGCGACAACAACATACGCATTTTTCGTTTGTTAAGGGGTTGGCGATGCAGCCATTACCGATGGTGGAGGGTCAGTGTTGGAGGTATTTTGATCTCAGATGGCAGAAAGCCCCGTCAATAGTGTCGGTCGGTAGGTGTGTCTGAATAGTTTGTCTTGATGTTTCGTCATGTGTCGTCCACCTAGTTGATCAGTCTGGTGACTTCCGTTCATTTTGTCGGTTTGCTCGTCGAAGTAGTTCTTGCCGGATTGCTGAGGGCCCAAACGATACCTTTCATCCATACCTTTTGCAAGGAACTGCCTTGTCGATGGTCCTGTGAGGTGAATAGTGCCCGAGAGCTCGTTTGGTATGACGTGGGTATTTCTTGGTAAGTAGAGTTCACACTGAATGGGGAATCCTAGCTTAGAGAGGCTCCGCTCGGTGATGCATCGATGCCATTCAAAAGGACGCATGGATGCCACTTGGGAAGAGTCGTAGCTCTTTCTGAAATTGTAGCCGGTCCTGTAGCGGGCAGCTCGTGTGATGGTACCTTCTTGGGTGATTTCGTCAGTCGCTGACTGAAGGATTGTTTCGTGTTATGGGAGAAGAATGATGGAGAATTGGGTTTATTTGCACGCCTGGACAAGAATGAAGGGAACACCAGTGAAGTGGCTTGGTACGCTTACGTCGTGATTCTTTCACGGAGATTGTTACGGCTACCTACCGCATAAGGTGCGGTCTTTGAATTCAACTGAAGGAAAATCCGCAAGAAGCTGTGAGTGGGCGCTGGTACTTTCCCGAATGGAAAATTTAATCGGATGACGAGTCTTCCTTCTTCTCATATTCTTTCTTCACTCACAGATGCCCATTCCACAAAAAGGTGGGTCCCAGGGTGCCTGCCAACTTTCAGACGAACCTACTAGGCAAGCAAGCACCTACCCTCTGATACCTTACTTAAGACACTTTACGGGCATATGGGACTTACCTGCCTCAAGTGGCTTTCGAAATTATAAGGCATCTATTGGGTTTGCAGTGTGCACGGTGTGGTAGGGAACTTGACGGTTTTACTCATTAGAAATCACAGATTTGGCAGGGGATCGTACTCTGGACTGATAAACATTCAAAGCAGGATCTAATTCAAAGTCAAACATGCAAGGTAAAACCGCAAGGCTACCGGGACCCGTTGCGATGTTATAAGCAATTGTGGGTTGTTGTACTCGTTCCTCTGACGCAAGCTCGGAAAGAAGCTGGTAAAAGGAAGCCCCGTCAAGGACAAGATTCGAACTTGCGCGCCCTAAGGCATCCGCTGACTCCTTTCTACAGGTAGAATAGCAGGCGAACGTGTTAACCACTCCACCACCTTGACAACTTGTTATTGCCTACATATCATACGTATCGATCGGACTCAACTGCAAAATAACCATTTTACATCAAACTTAGAGCAATCAGAAGTCCTTCACGGTGATCAAGATAAACAAAAGTAAAGCACAAATGGATTTTGTAATGCAGGAACCAATATCCCGAGCAATTTTCGAGCTATCCCACTGGCACAGATGAAACAGTATACAACTTGATAAATTTTGTACAATGAGAAAGGTATAAAATACAACACAAGAACCCCAAACAACTCTTTATTCCCTTATTAAGGGCTGTACACGCGGGGCTTTAACCTAACCCGCCTCTCCATCCTCTACACAGTCTCCAGACGCATTTAGATGCACTGGGAGTACCAGTCGTTGAGCTTGTTGCAACTGTATCGAATGTTAGTAAGACAGGTCAACGGAGCGGGAATTGGGGTACTTGCGTCGAGCCAGACTGGCAACATGTGGCACCGGACCAGCCATTTCCACCACTGTTTATTGCGTTAGTATACTGATTCAGAGAGGAGCGGATGGGTTTCTTACCATTGAGACCACTTGCCGGCGCAGTTGGCTGGTGGCTCCTGGGTTGGAGTTGGGGTTGGAGTCCAGGTGGTGGTTGGGACAACAACGGTAGTCGTGGAGGTTGTGGTTGGGGTTGTAGTTGGCACGGTGGTGATTGGGATGGTAGTGCTAGTGATTGGGCGGGTAGTGCTAGAGATGGTGGAAGATGGGACTGGGTCGACAGATCCACCGGTGAAGCCAGTGGTGAGGGATCCAGACTCGACATAGACACCAGAGAAGTACCAGTCCTCGGCAGCCTGGTCGTTGGCACCACCTTGACGGTTTGGAAGACGGAGGACACCCAAGTGCCAGTCGGCAGAGTTGGTGGAGGTGGAGGCACCGAATGGACCGGCAACCTTGACGAGAGGAGCGGCTCCGGACGAGTGCCAGAGGGAGACCTGGTTGGTGGAGAAGTTAATCTCGTAGGCAAAGTTGTGCCAGACATCGGCAACCCAGTCGACGTTCCACTTGGACTGGCCACCAACGAACCAACGGAGGTTGTTGTCTGGGCCTTGTGGGTTACCGTTGATCCATCCGTACTTCATCTCGGTGAAGTGAGACTCGAAGAAGTTGACCTGATGCTCGTAGTTGGGGTTTGGAGCGTTGGTGTTGGACTTCTTCATGGAGAAGTGGTAGTAGAGAGTTCCAGTGCCAAGGTTGGCAGTGGTCTGAGGAATGAGCTCAGTTCTCCACATGTCGGAGTTCCAGAGAGCGGTTGGGTCAATGGTGATCTTGACTCCTTGCTTCGAAGCACCATCTGCAGGGTTCTTGTAGTTTGGAGACAAGTTGACGTAGGAAGTGACCGACTTGGATCCGTGACTGAACAAGTATCAGCAAAAAGTTCAAGGATAAAGAAGATGAAAACTTACATGTAGTATTGGTATGGACCAACCTGGTTACCCCACGACCACTTCTCGAGGTCGGTGCTGGAGCTGAACTCATTGAAGCGTCCATCCCAAACAACAGTACCGGCACTAGCAAGGCCGGCAAGGGCAACGGTGATGAGACCAAAAACGGAACGCATGTTGAAGGAGTCGGTGTAGGAGGTGAGGAGAAGGATGTAGGAAGACCGTAGTGATCAGAAATGCATGGCAAGGGCACTCTTTATATACTCTTGACCCTGTCGTCTTTCGCCTCCACATCCAGGGCCGTTAATGAAGATTCCATATTAAAAGCGAAATCCAACAGGGCCGATGGGAAGAAAGCGCCGGAGAAAGTAAGGACGACGCCAAATTTCCCCCCATAGGTCAAGTGCGTCGTCCATAATAAATCCACGGCAAGACCATTCCGTCCGGCGATACCAGTTTGCGTTTAAGCCCACCAGTTGAGGTTCTACAACCCCGGAACTTTGTATAACTCGATTTGGCAAGGGTGAGCGATTCTAGCACGAGGAGATGACCGATGACAAGCCGTCAAAGCCGTTTTGTGTCGTTCCCCGCCGAAGGAGCTGCAGCGAGTCCAAGAACCGTTAAAGCTTGTCTGACGATGGAATTGCGGGGATGAGGCTTCAGGAGTGCTTCCGTGCTTGGACGCTTAAATTCTCCGGGAAATTCGGCGGTGTACTCCGGAGGATCGTTTAGCCGGGAAGAGGCCTTGATCGTTTAGGGCCTGTTCTTGTGTCAACAATTTAGCGTCGGTTTTGTGGTCGAGGGTGGCAGCGAATTCTCATAAAACCACACCTCAGTTTTACAAGACGGATCTCTGGAGGTCCGTTTTGCAAAACCGAGAATTCACCACCAAACACCACCAAAACCCAAAACCGAGATTCCACTCGGCGCCCAGGAATTATTGGGTCACTAACCAGAACAGAAAGTTCACCCCCCCAAAACCGAAAACCGTCCAAAACCGACCTCAAAAGTTGACACGAGAACAGGGCCTTAGGCGACAGAGAAGTTGTCTCTACCAAAACAGTGGGAGAAGAAAAGGGACAGAAGCAGTTCAATCTGGGGAACGTTAGCCACTGACTGTAATTGCGTCAGATCATAAGGAGTGGAGGTTACCGGCCAGCATACCGTTGTCTGCTCAAGGTGAAACGAATCATAAAATACAGGATTATGATGGTGAGAATGCTGGGATCATCAGGGAGCGATTGTGGGAACTGTTTGCGAAGACTCCGGAAACTCGCTTCTCATGACCAGGAAGCAGTTAGAGTCGGAGTTGCAGTGTGTACTTCTCTTGTGCATTGAAGATCAAGGTCGGAGTGGGATGTGGAATGCAAAGAAGCTTCCAAGAGATGAGAGAAGCTTCGTCAAGTGGCTCGAGCGGATGGATCGGAGAAGGGCAAGTCCGACCATCTAATCGCAGATAATCAAAGCCAAGCATATCTTGAGATAAGATGGAAAAGATAAGTTTGGGTTGAACGTCCGCCTGAACTTGAGGACTCTTTCCGAAACCATACATCCTCGCCACGGTCTTATTGCCAAGTTCGGAATCCAACGTAAGTGTTTCTTCAACTCCATATTAGCAGTATAACTGACTTTGCTATAGGTCTTCCATCTTTCATAGACTGTATTTGCCAGACACGATTAGCCAGACATACATCGTGACCTGAAGCCAGGCAGCCCGCCTCGAGCTTGATACAGTATTCCGAATCCAGGCAACAGATCCGGCCCAATCCCACAATGTCCCTCCTCCGCCGCCTCTACTCCACCTCTTCCTCCATCTCCGAATCCTCCAAAAAGACCATCTTCGCCCTCTCAACCCCACCAGGCAAATCCGCCCTCGCCATCATCCGCATCTCAGGCCCCCTCGCTTCAACCGTCGGTCCTCCTCCACCTCTCTAAACCCATGCTAACACTCACTCCAGACATTCCAACACCTCACCCCCACCTCCAAACCCCCCAAACCCCGCACCCCCACCCTCCGAACCCTATCCCCCCCCACCCACCCCACCCGCATCCTCGACCCCTCCACCCTCCTCCTCTTCTTCCCCTCCCCCCGTTCCGCAACCGGAGAAGACCTCCTCGAGCTCCACCTCCACGGCTCAAAACCAATCATCACCTCCGTCCTGCGCTGCCTGGGACAGCTACCAGGTTTTGTCCCAGCCGAGGCGGGCGAGTTTACAAAGCAGGCGTTGTGGAATGGCAAGATGGGTTTACTCGAGGTGGAGGAGCTAGGCGGCGTGTTGGCGGCTGAGACGGAGGGTGAGCTTGTTGGCTGGTTAGGAGCGGGGGAGAGGAGGGGGATTTATGAGGGGTGGAGGGAGAGGTTGGTGTATTGTAGGGGGGTGTTGGAGGCGGATATTGATTTCAGTGAGGATCAGGGGTTGGATATGGCGGTGATGGAGGAGGTGGAGGCAGAGATCAAGAGGTTGCGGGGAGAGGTGGAAAGGTATCTTGGGAATGCGGTGAATGGGGAGCTGTTGAGAGATGGGGTGAATCTGTGTCTGCTGGGGGCACCGAATGTGGGGAAGAGTAGTTTGTTGAATCGGGTTGTGGGGAGGGAGGCGGCGATTGTGAGTAGTGAGGCGGGGACGACGAGGGATGTGGTGGATTTGGCGGTGGATGTGGGGGGCTTTAAGGTACTGCTGGGAGATACGGCGGGGCTGAGGACGGCAACGGTGGGTGGTGAACATAAGGGTGGTGTTGTGGGTGCTATTGAGCAGGAAGGAATTAGGAGGGCAAAGAAGAGAGTCAAGGAGGCAGACATTTTGCTGGTCGTCTTGTCGGTCAATGAGGATGGGACAGCGGTCGAAATGCCTGAAGAAGTCATGGAGACGGTAAAGGGCTATACTGATGTAGAAAAGCACAAGGAAGGCAAGTCGGTCATCGTGGTGGTCAACAAGGTCGATCTGCTCAAGGACGGAAAACTCTCGGAAGAGATGAAGGCAAAGATCCACAATATCATTCCCGTTGCACCAATAGTGCCGCTAACATGTACCGGCGCGACGTCAAGAGAAGCAATGGCGAACTTCCTTGAAGTTCTGGTGGGTACCATCAAGGAAACGACATCATTCCATGGATATGATGGAAGCAGCACAGCAGCCTTTGGAGCAACAGAGAGACAGCGTACTCAGCTTGAGGAAGTATTGAGATGCTTCGACAGATTCACAGAAGTATACGAAGGAGGAGACGTCGTCCTTGCCGCCGAAGAGCTTCGTGATGCCGCAGACCTCCTGGGCAAGCTAACAGGCCTTGGAGGAGCCGGAGCGGGCGATGTGGAAGAAGTTCTTGGAGTAGTATTTCAGAACTTTTGTGTTGGCAAGTAAAAAGAACTACCAATTACCATGTACATACTTTTCAAAAGACACAACCTTGTCGACAAAGAGTGAAAAGCCTTTATTCCGGAAATGCAGAAGAAATGCACAAGTATACTAAAACAAGCCACGCAAACAAAAGTATAAGAGAATCACGCACCAGAAACGAAAAAGGAAAAATACAAAAAGAACCATCTGCCCCACTGTAATCCGATGTAGAAAACAAATTACAAGATTTTGCACAGAAAGAAACAAGGAAAAGCAAAGGAAGAAGAGACCGACCGAAGTACTAAACTAAAACATGACAAATTGTGCACCAGCCCCGTGCAGTCCCACGGGTTAAGGGGGATAGAAATATGAATGAGGTTGAAGCGTGCAGAAAAAGGAACCCAATGGACTAATGCACCAAGCGAAACAAGCCACCTAGCAAAAACTCCTTTTATGCCAACAGCCTAGAAACCATATGGCAGTCTAGCCATAACCTCCTACTAAAAGTTGAAATCATGGAATCCACCAGGATGGCCGCCTCTACCCTTTCCGCCCATTCCACCCATACCGGCACCGCCAAAGTTGAAGCCACCACCACCGTTCATCATGTTGAACAAGACCGAAGGGTCGATATGGACACCACCGCCGCCCATGCCACCCATACCTCCCATACCGCCCATTCCGCCCATAAAGTCGTCCATGTCGCCACCGAATTCAGCACCAGAGTCATATCTATTAAAAGCAGGGTATGAGTTTTGGCGCTTGGGAGGATTACGAGAAAAAGGGGAATGAGAAGAGAAACCACCGCCACCACTGCCGACTCCAGGACCGAACGGGTTGGTTGTCCTGGAGGACGCGAATGGGTTGTTTTGCGGACGCCTTCGCCGTTCAAACCCACTCCAACACTCCGGCTCACGGGGAGTCGGTGGAGGGGAATCGCAGCAAGGTGATGAAGAGCGAGAACCAACGGGGGATGAAGGGGCAGAAAAAGAATGAGTATGGTACCTTTGTCGTTTCTGGGGATCCGATAACGTCTCGTACGCTTCTCCAACATCCTTGAATCTCTCAGCAGCCTCTGGGTTGTCGGGGTTCTTGTCTGTGATTCGCAGTTGGATCAATAAATGCTCATCCACCGGCTCCGATTGTTAGTAACTTACCGGGATGATGGATGATAGCCATCTTCCTGTACGCCTTTTTAATCTCAGTCTCCGAGGCATCCTTCTCAACCCCCAGGATCTTGTAGTAGTCCTTGCGCTTGCTCTTCTTCAGCTCAAGCTCCGCATCACGAATCTCTTTCCGTATTGTGTTGTCTTCTGGGTGGGCCTCGGCGGCAGCCTTGAGATCTCTGACGGCATCTTCCCAGTTGCCCTTTGCACCAAGAGCCTTAGCACGAGTCTTGATGGCCTTGACATAGTTTGGATCCAACCGGATAGCCTCGTTACAGTCGGAAATGGCAGCGTCATATTCTTTCAACTATCGGCACGTTAATAATCATCCATTCGACAGCTCACTGAGCACAATGGTTACCTTGAGGAGTGCAATGGCTCTGTTTGAGTACAGCTTGGAGTTTGTTCCCTTGTTTGTAGGATCGACAGCAAGTGCCTCGGTGTAGAGCTCCTTGGCCGCCTTGTAGTCTGCCTTCTTAAAGGCAGTGTTACCTTCCTCCTTCTTTTGCTCGAGCAGCTTTGTCCTCTTCAAGTAGTCCCTAGCCTGCTTCATGTCTGGATCGCATCTAAGAGCCTCCTGGAACATCTGCTTTGCCTTGTCGTTCTCTCCCTGGGCGTAGAGAACCTTTCCTCTCAGCACCAAAGCCTCTGGATCTTGCTGGTTGCGTCTGAGCAAAACCATGGCAATGTTCAAAGCCTCGCCCAACGAGTTTGCTCCGCCGACCTTGATCTGAGCCTCAGCCTTCATGAGCTTCCACTTTCTCGGAATGTCGACAGCATGTCCCAATCCCTTTTCAGCCTTCTCCAACGCGATCAGAGCCATTGAGCCGGTTGTTCCCTCGGAAAGAGCCTGTTGAGCAGCCCTGATGTGACCAGCCATCTCGACAGCAGGCCACTTTTCGGCATCCGAGACTGGTGGGTGTATCCTGTCAAAGGTCTTGAGAGCCTCCTCTGGGTTTCCGAGCTGAGTATAGAGACGCGCCATACGGCTGAGGGTTCTGGGCTGGCCAGGAGCAAGTCTGTCGGTAGCCCGGCAGTCCTCGAGAGCCTCCTCTAACCTTCCCCACGACATGTAAGCGGCAGATCTGTTGAAGAGGAAGGTGGAGTTCTTTGGTTCGAGTTCGATAGCCTTGGTGTATTGCTCAACGGCCTTCTTATAGTCCTTTTGCTTGTAGAATACATTTCCAGCTTGCTTGTAGGCCTCGCCATTCATCTCCAGAGGGGTATCATCTGTTGGTGTTGGAGGGAGAGGAGATCCTTTGCGAGAGCCACCGTTGACGCCGTTTGGTGCAGTCTTGGTGGCAGTAGGTGCAGGTGCAGGTGCATCAGCGGGAGCGGGAGTGGGGGAATTCGCATCGACATCCATAGGTTCCGACATGTTGGGCGGTTTGACGTCTATCGCAGAGGGGTTGTTGTGCGTTGACGTTTATGTTACGAGCCTTCTGTGGTGGGGCAAAAGAAGTGCTTGTGTAGCAGCAAACAGCCTCTCGGTCCTGGCGTCGGAAAGTTTTTGGTTTGGGGGTGAAGCGAAAGAAGGATTCGACCTTAACGGAAAAGCGAGCGGGTGGCGTTTAGTGGAGCTCGGTCGGGTATGCTTGACTTTATCGCAAAAGGGAATCGAAATGGGCGAAAGATTGCGTTAAGACGTCAGGATGCTTGATGTTTTTCGGGGAATGATGTTCGGAATGCTGTGGTGGTGCACCAAAGAGTGTAACCAAATCTGTGGAGTTGGAACCCTATCAGCAAAGAGCGACCTCGAGAGAAATGCTTTGTTCCTGAGGGCAGTCTGAGGAGTCGAGCAAACTCAAAGTAATAAAGCGATGGGCGTCTACTTGGCTGTAAACGCCAGGTTGAAGATGGGGGAGAGAAAGAGGAGATGGAAGCTTCTGGCAACCGTCCTGACTTTTGGTGATGATGAGGAGGAGGAGATGGTTTGGAGAAGCGAAAAAGCACCACAACGACAATCAATCCCCCGACTCCGCCCTTGATTTCTTGCTGAGCCGCCCAAGACAAACGCAGAAACAAAAATGCGAATTCGAAACAGTCCTCTGGAGGATCAACGTACCTTTGAAATGAGATTAGGTAGGGAAGAGCCGCCGTAAAGTGGTCTCTGAAAGAAAGTGTCGAAATCAGCCCGAGTTTGTTGTCAGAATGGTGGGGGTTTCGGCGAGAAGTTTGGTCCAAAGGAACTTTTTTCGAATCATCAATCTGGTGTGGAAGTTTGCTAAGAGGAAAGTAGCCTGGAGTTTCTGGAAGCTTCTGTCCATCTTTCTTCTTCTCCGGTTGCAAGAGCTCTCCTCCATGGCAACCGACCGGTCAACTTGGAACAGCCAACGAAACATCAAGCCGCAAAGACCCGCGAGCG
Organism: Ascobolus immersus RN42; assembly: GCA_003788565.2. Taxonomy (NCBI): domain Eukaryota; kingdom Fungi; phylum Ascomycota; class Pezizomycetes; order Pezizales; family Ascobolaceae; genus Ascobolus; species Ascobolus immersus. The sequence continues at coordinate 324,487 of ML119674.1, read as the reverse complement.
ACTACATGCAGAAGTTGAAACAAGCTTTCGGGAGTCTATTCGGCATATACTTTATCGTCCATAAAGATACTCGAGATATGTACACTGGACTCTACTTCTAACGAAAGTACGCTGGAGACCAGCAGAACTACTAAACATGACGATTCAAAACCACAGACCTGCAGTGTTCGGCAGTTGTGCACGTGCCACAACAACTCTATTTATCGATCTTGCAGACAGTAAAGCTGTCCCGATTCGATTCATCACGGAGACTTCAAGCGATCTCTAGTTTGAACTACCGTGTCATAGTAACTCAGTGGCATTTACACAAAGAAAATATCTATACGGAGAAGCCAGAACAATGCAATGTCCAAGTATAACGAAGCATAAAACCAATACCGAATAACCGAGCCCCAACCCAAAGCCAACCCCAAACATAATCCAATCGACATTAGGATTCTACACACCCAAAGTGATGGTACAAAAGAAAGCAGCAAGAAGTATAAGTACATACAGAAGCAAAGTAAAGAAGTAAGTGGATGTAATCGAAAGGGTAGATATTAAAGTACGTAGGTTGACCAAACGCTAAAGCAAAAGGAAGAAGAAATCCCCAAGAGAGAGGTAAAGTACAGAGAAGATAAGCAGAAGAGCTACCCATATTCCTTTTGACGGGCCAATGAAACGTAAATATAAATCTGTCAAGTCGTAAATGCATAACCCTTGAAGAAATGCTCTCATAAAGTTTATCCAATCGGCGTAGATGCAGGAGAAAGATAAAGAAAAGAGGTAGAGATGGGCGACTAGAACTGGCCTGCCGAGATTGGCAGTCCCAAGTAATCGTTCTTGATGTTGAGTCCGTACGGTCTTTGATCGTATTCTTGTTGCTTATACTCCATGTCGGCATAGCCACGATTGACAGATGAGAGTGGAGGTTGTTCGTAGGTGGAGAGAGGTGGTTGCATTTCCGTCTTGCCAATGTTGGCCTGAGGAGTTGGAGGTAGTGGCTTGTTTGCTGCTGCGTCTCGTCGTCTCTTTGGAGCATCCTTGACTTTGGCGTGTGTATGGCACTGAGTAAAAGTTAGCGGTGTTCCATTACTTATGACATGCGGTGTCAGCTTACCTTGTAAGCATGTCTAAACCATGCTGTTCCCTTCTTCTTGTTGCTTACAAGCGGTACCCAATCGGAACAAGAATGGCACAATCCTTCCCAGACGTCAGGGTTGCCATCCATTCTTCGTACTTCTTGTGGCTCCATAAACTGCTGACCAGTGGCGGCGCTGATGCCGTGGGTGAAAGACTTGTCGTACCAGAAAGCAGAGTTCTTCAGTACGAGCCAGCGTCCAGGCTTGCAGAATCCACACCATCCCTCTCTCCTGTTGCCCTGATAACGAACCCACTTTGGAGTGTAGAGGTCGCCATCGAATCGGCCGGGTTGCTCATGTGGCTTGGCTTCAGGATCCTCTGGGTTCATGTCCTCCTCTGGTGGGTCCAATGGCTCCTCAGAGAGAGAGCCGTACAAATCTGGTGGATCAGAGAGATCGGCGTAGTGAGCGTGATGTGGCTCCGCGTTAGAGTGAAGCATTCTCATGTTTGGGTAGATTGGATGGTCATGAATGTGGATGGCAGTAGTACCCTCCATATCCATATACGGATTTGGCATATACGGAGCAGCATGCTGCTGGTATCCTTGCTGTTGAGAGAGCAGATAGTTGTTTGGCTGAAGAGGGTAGGTTGGGTAATGTTGATGGCCATGTTGAGCCTGAGGAGAAGCAAAGAGAGCAGCATTCTCTGGGATAAAGGCTGGGGCATTGTTAAAATAACAGCCAGTAGACCATCTCTTGTTGCGCGAGCTCTCGGTAGTATATGGAGCACTACGGATTCCTGGCCTTGGTGAAGGAGAGGCTTTGCGAGATTGCACCGACTGCCTAACCATCATTCTGGCCGATTGACGAGGAGACATAACTGGAGACAATGGAGTTGTAGCCATGCTCATTGGAGTGGTGTGTCGAGTGTAATCTCCCATGATGGAGCCATCGTAGTGAGTGCTATCATCATAACACGAAAGCTCGGAGCTCGATCTGGGAATCTCACGACCAGAAATCTCAGACAGGTTTGGCGAGCTGTTCAATGTATCACTCTCTGCGCTGCGTCTTTGGTTGAGTCTCATATCAAAGTATTCGTCGCTGCTGTGGCTGCTTCCGAGATGGTTGCTGTCGTGGTCGGCACCGGAGAGGAGTGAGGTAAAGTCGGCCCCGCGAGGACGATCCCAAGAGTTGGCTGAGGCACACGTTAGTGACCGAAAGATGGCTACTTCATTCCAATGAGCGCTTACCAGAATCGTAAGATGGCGCTGCAGTGACCTGGTTGTACATGCTATCCCATCCACCCATAGTAGTCGGAAGGTGGAAGTTTGGAAAGGTCGACTCGTGGATAGTAGCTGGTCTGTCCATGGCGGTACGAGGAGTTGGTGGCCACAAGGCAAACGCAGCTGGAAGAGGAGAACCGGTATCAAAGGAAGGTGCGAGAGGTCGCTGTTGGTAACCTGCTGTCGAAGAGAGAGGCCTTAATTGCTGAGCGTGCGAGGTGGCATTCATTCCATCCTGACTCTCGGAAGTGGAGCTGTGCACTAGGTTAGCCTTTCTATCTGACCAAGCCCTCCACTCGGTAGACATACTATGAAAACATGTTGTCTGCGTAGTTTTGTTGCATCTTGTTGTAGTTGTATGTGAATTATTAAAACTCGACCAAGTCTACCAGCAATTAATACGATTCCACGACCCACAATGATCCAAATCCCTTACATAGGTGGAGCTGATATTAGTGTAAATGGTGTATATTATTGTAGTCGGACCAGCCGTGTGTTTCTATTCCTTCCCTCAAATCTGTTGAATTGCGAAATCCTGCGCTATATCGAAGTTGTAGGGAAACCTGTTCCGTGTAGTTGGAGTCGTCGTGTGGTGATATTCCAAAAAGAGAGTGTATGTCGACCCAAAAAACCAACAAACAAAAGAGACGAAAGGAAGGAAGTTGCACTTTTGGTGTAAATGAATGAATGACAAAGTGTTGTAAGTAGAGAAGAAGGGAGAAAAAAGAAGAGGAGAAAGGGGAGTGGTCAGAGTTAAGTAAAGTCGAAACCTCAGTTCCACAGCGCTCACGCGAAACTGTGCGACAAAGCTCCCTCTCCAAAAAAAAGCAATAAGAGCACGGCTTGGCGAAACGGTTGCAAAGAGGAAAGAGGCGGATCTTGGACCACCCGCATTTCTGAAAGACTGCCATTTTGGGCAAGAGGTTGACCCTGAACCGTTAGGTTTAACGCCGGTCTAACAACGGCGTCGCGGAGTGCAGTGCGCCGACTTGTCGATGTTGTGCTTTGTGCGCACTGCAAACGAATCGCTCGATATGCGAAGAGCCCCCCAAGGGAGCATCGCATCGCAAATGTTCTGTAAATACACTGGCGGCTGTCAAGACTGTTTGCCGCTTCAAGGCTACATGCTGACATACACAGGGGGATTCGTGTTTATTCCTGTCAACGAGAGAGATCAGTAAGACCAAGCCTGGCATCTATCCGTAAGGGCAACAACTTGCAGTCGGCTCATCTCAAACAGTCCACCTGCTTCAGACGTTGTGCAAGGAATACTCGTCGGACAGTTTACCGCTGCTTCGTTTTTAGCATTCTCCCATGTTCCCAAATTGCGAACGCAGCGGCGCGGCAGAGTCGAATTCCCAAGCCCTTAGTAATCGAGATGGCCGCTAAATGGGGGTCTTGACTCTCGAATTCACTACATAATTCATTTCTTCACTTTCGGAGCTTCTCCTCGTGGACATGAGATTTAAATTTGCATGGACAGCGTGTGCAGCTAATCGAAAAGCGATTCACCTTCGAGGGCGACTTCTTTGCGCTTTGGCCTGTTCGGATGTTTAGCTTCTTTGAAATGACCTCCATCATCAAAGCCCTGTCCATCTTGCAAGCTTGAACTCATCATCGAGGTCATTTGGCCAGTGGACTTGGACACCACGGTGAGAAGGGCCCGAAGTAACCGAACAGGGATCTCTTCCTGCTGAAAAGTTGCCTTCAAACTAAAGGTACACTGGCTATCGAGAAAGTCCTGGTCAAACAGACGACGAATGGCTTGCTTCAACAAGGTTTCCAAAATCCTCCACGACGACCAATTCTTGTTGAAGGGCACCGGTTGATATCCACCCCTGCGTTTGAGCGAAAGTTTGGGGCACAAAGACGGGCTCTGGTTACGTTCTCCCTGACCGCCAAAAATTTCCCACTTCGCTATTGAATCTTTCGATGCACGAACGAGGCTCAGCCGCGTCCTGAAATGCATCGAAGCATTTTGAAATTAAACGATGCGCAATCATCTGTCGGTTCATCGGTTCGGAGACGCTTCCAGTGAAGAGAAGCCGAAGGGCTAGTCGTTGGTGATGTTGTTGTGTGATCCCTTAAAACCTCCCTGAAACTCCTGCTCACAGACCTTCGACACAGATTAACACTAACCAGATATTAATTGCTGGACCGGTGCTTCTCAGGCTGAACAAGCTTACTTGCACGGGACCTGGCGTCATGAACGCAATATAGACTTGAGTACAAGTAGAGGTACCATACTCGTACACACTGGCTCTCTACATTGAAGAATGTGGATGACCTTTCTACTCAACCAACCGTGTAATATATCTGCATCGTGAGAACAGTCTTGACACATGCACCATGCAGTAAGGCAACCCTCGGGCATATTGTCAAGATCCTAAGGACAACCAGTTTGAAGAAGACACAGGTTAGCAAAGACTACATAGCACCATCCCCAATCCCTACCATATCCAACTTACCAAGCAAACCGCCCCATACGCTGAGTGTTGACCGAGGTGAGCTATCACGGACTTCAAGTAGCTTTCCTTGTTGCACCTCCCGAGATCGTCATAGACTGATGTTTCTCCCGTACTCGCCGTATTCGTTTCCGTACCCTATCTGAGGCCACGAATAGGCCGGATGTTGCAAGCAAAGCAAGGAGACTTGCCGTCCTTCCTAGCGTTGTGTTTTTTGTAAGGCAATATGAAACGTTCACAACGGCTGTCCGGCGGAATGTTGTTGAGGTCCATCCCGTTATTTCGCTTCCTGGTAAGCGAGAACGTTGCATGACAGATTCTCTCCACAACTGCATGCCATCTGCTCATCGGGGATCACAAAGAAGAGCATCCCACTCACCCTGCATGTACCGTGGTAACGCAAATTCCAGAAAGGTGATGCACTGACGAAGAATTCACCGAGGAGGCAGGAAGAGGCACGACTCACTGCAGTTTCCCTTTGGATTCCTCCAACACTTCTGAGAAGATTCAGACGCCCCACCACCGTTTCCCAGCTGCAAACTCCGAGACCCCAAGCGTTGTTGAACCCTGCACTTGTCAAGCATCTTCATCCACACCGTCGCAACGTGCTTTTCCACTGGCACTTTCCGAAACCCTCAGAACCTTAACTCTCCGCCACGAAAGGCCCCACGTCTCATGGCGAAGGTCGTCATCAAGCTCAGCACAATCACTGGAACCCACAGGCAGATCAACCGACGGAGTTGGAACCCGTTTCAATAGGCTCAACCCTCTGATGTTTCATGTCTTCCAAGTTCGTCTGATGTAACCCTTTGGGACAAGCGTCTGGTTGAAACATGCCTGTCAAACAAGCCCGTCCCGCGCTGCGCCCATCACCGAAATTGTGCAGCTGATTGTGCAACGGTAAATAATTTCGCGGTTGTCGTGGTTACCGATAGTCATCCATCCCGGGTTTAGCAATGCTTGTGCCGCCTGAAAAAGAAAAGAGATGCCCATCTTCAACCTCCTCTCCTGTTGGAATTCCAGACAAAACATCCCATTTCGACAAAGAGCGATGCATCTGGGGTAATTAGCAGATTCGATTCACATACTCCCTGTCAACTCGTGTTCCGATCCGCCTGAGACGTCTGCAGTACTCGTTCGCCATCACCAAGCAGCTGTCTGATGACTGACGTCAGCAATCCCAAAATAAACCATAGGCGGACGAAACAACGTTACTGCCGCGTATGATGGAAGTAATCCGCCCGTCGAGACGGCACATGTGATGACTAGAAGCTTGACAGAGCTTTCATAACCAAATCACAAAACGGAGAGCTTCCATTTAAAGTTCTCACGAGGCCGTAGGAGAAGTTGGCAGATTGTCAAGTTTCGAAACGAAGACAAGGCCCAAATCATGTAGACGGGAAAAAGACAGTGTATGTATTATATCGACAGGGGAATTCGAAGTATGCTGGGTATCCTTCCGCCTATCTTAAGTATGCTGCTATGCGCTAGTAAGAAAGAAACAAACGAAAAAGGGAATAAAATGCAAAAGGTAATGTGTATATCAGAAGCCCCCACAAACTCGTGCAACAATGCTCTAAATACAGCAAGGAAAGGTAATACCGTCGAGGTTTAGGAAAAGTTTGAATTCAAAGACTCAAGTTCTTCCGAGCAGCTCCTGCAATAGTCCCCAAGAGTCTCAGCAACCTTTGCTCGTAGTTCCTCATTCGTCTTGTTCTCAAAGTTGCCCAATGGCTTCTGTTCACCACGTTGTCCGGAGGAGAATGGTGTCGCGGCTGAAGACTGCTGAGACGACTGTGCCGCCTTCTTTTCCAAGAGCCGCCCAAAATTGTTCTTCACCACAGCACACTTGCGGTTCTCCTCGACAAGCCAAGACTCCCACTGGGCGCGGACGACATCCTGCTCATAACGGTTGATCAATCTGAGCGAAACCAGTAGGTTGTTGCGATAAACAGCCAAATTCTGCCTCTTGCGCTTCAACGCTTGGGCCATCCGTTTCGTGGCACTACTTCCAAAGTCCCGACCGGCAAATTCCCATCTACCGTTCGGATTAGAGACCGCTTCCGTGTTTCCAATAAACTTGGAATAACTAATTTCGGTTAGTAGGATTACGAGCTGTAATCGATAGAGTACTCACCATTCTTTGGAGGAAGTCCTTGCGAGGCTGTCCCCGGTAGAGAGCATGTCCTCAATATCCTTCAAGTAGATCGCTTTAGACATCAATGGATTGACGTCGACACCCAGTCGGCTAATTATCTTTGAAGCCTTTCTCTCGTGCCAGTAAGTCGAGACGGATCTTGTTGACAGCCAGCCATTAAACAGCGTCGAACCAATGAGTAGCAAGATCAAGACACGCTGTGCAGTAACAATCTCGAATCCCTTCTTTCCCACTGCCACAATGAAGACAATAAGGGAGGTCAAGGCACTCTCGATAAAGCTCAGCACATTATCCCAAACCATGTGTGAGAGTTGCCTGTGCATGATTGGCGTTCTCTGTGTCCTGATGATAGTCCCATCAACCCGAACGTGCGGCTCCTCCTTACCAATGTCGCCAAACATATCCACGGCCTTCTTCGTCCTACTATTCGGACCAAGTTGACGAGCTGTATCAGCAACGACATCCGCGAGATCAAGAGCATCCGATTCCAAATCCTCGAGTGCCTGCTTTTCAATCATTCCACGAGCCAATGATGGGATACCAGACCAATCGACTGTGGTATAGATTGCCAGCTTTGATCGAGACTTTGACACATGCGTTATGACGACCTTCGTAATCAACATGAACTTATTATGATGAGGAAGGTGCCATGGTGTCTTCTTGTCCGAAACGACATAGCACAAATGTTCATCCATCCTATCGACAGTTTGGTGATCAACAACACTGGCCTGCTTCCGCTGCTCTACAGCTGATTAGTTATATCCTTGTATTATCACGATGACACTTACTGAACGCATTTCGGTATTCAATCTGATACTTGAAGTCTCTGCGGAACTTTCCATCAGTCTCTTCAGGTACAGGCACCCACTGCCCTTGAACTATGTCATGTGCTCTTCTCTCAAGATACAGAGTTTGAAACACGCTAGATCTATCTCCGAATATGAGGTGGAAGAGTGCTTTGGCAGATAGTTCAAAGATCTTCTCGACGGAGAGATGGTTGACACCTGGCGGCGTGTAGATGACTGGCTGCGAGGGCAGAGTAAGCATAACATCTCTGCCTCTGCCATGGCTGGGCCTGTTGATTCTTGAGGTTGTATGTTTCCTGTAATGTATTAGAAACGGTCTGATTCGGAACGAGACTTGGGGAGAACTCATACGGATCCAAAATAGGGCTTTCCATGGTGGATACCAAAGACTCCCTACGTCCTTCCTCCTTCTCCTCTGCGAATGTCTCCAACTTCTGCAGCAACTCCTTGGATCCTATGGCACTCTCCCGTGGACCTCTGGCGTTCCTAACCAAAAGATCCAAGCGTCTCTGAACTACTCGTCCAGTTTCGATAAACACTCGGAGACCTATCCGGTCAATTTGCCCTTCAACGGGAGATTCGGGCTCGAGATCAAGATAGACCTGATCAAAGTCTTTACCGTAGACACCGGAAACTTCATAAATGTTATTCAGGTTGAGGCTTGTCTTGAACTCCATGCCAAAGTAGTGAGAGAAAAAGTAGATCGTCTTTGCAGTGATGTAGCATCTTCCCGGATATGACTGCTTTGTACTGGTAATCCAGGAAGCTCTAACCACCAACAAGAGTGGTAGTTTCTCTGGAGCCTCTGGGAATAACGTGCGAAAGTGTGAATCCTGTGTCCTAAGCACCTCGGGATAGTCCTCCGGAAGCCCACTATCAAACTCGTCGTCAAAACCATCCTCCATCGCCTGAGAACCAGTGTCGAGTGAGAGCGTCTTTCGGTGGCCAGATGGAGTAGATCTCTCAATAGTAGGTCTGCTTCCATATACATCTAGAGGCGAGCGGGTAGCAGTAACAGCTGCAGCCTTCGCGAGAGCTTTCGGAGAGACGGTATTTGCGAGGGTGAGTGGCGCAAGGGTTGTTGACTTGGTTGGGCTCATAGGAGGAGCACCAGATCCGACATGGAACGTTGCTGCATGGGCTAGAGCATGACCTGGTCCAATGTTTGCGGGAGTTTGCACGAAGGTACCAGTGCTGGCAGTAACCAGGGCAGATAGACCGCTTGTCGTTGGGCCAGATGACCTCTGAGCAACTCTTCTCTCATCGACACTTGGTCGCAAAGAATTTGGACCGCCCGGTGACAGAGGTTGCTGCTTGTCGAAACCGAGACCGACGCTCTCCGTGTGGTTATGAGCAATCGAAAGCAAATCGTGATGTTGCATAGTAATGGTGGACGTTGCTGTAGAAGAAGGAATAATCGCAAAAGCTTGACTAGAGCTAGAGGATGAAGAGTCCAGAGCAGCCCGCTTTGCATTCTCAAAAACGTCCAACCAGGATGTCAGGTCTTGCTGCGTTTCCGCCTGTAGCATGATTGCATTGTCCTTGGTTTTCACTTCGAAACAGAACCTTCGATCCTCCTGGAATGCCGGTTTTACGTTGCAAAGCAATACACCAATCTGGCCAAGTTAGTACCGACTCTGGTAGGCCATTGAAGTACTTACCTTTTCGCTCTCCTCAATGCTACCGCTTCTGACACCGCCAGCCAATGAACCAAATATACCGTCTCGTAAGAAGAACCACCGCCTTGTCCACACCGTACGGGCTGGCTTTCCTGTCACCGTCCTGAAATATAACCAGCCTTGTTTCTCTTTGACTATCGATTGGTCCTCCTTTGAATTCTTGTCGAGCCCTTTACCGACTAAATACGGGACAGTGACCGCACTATATTCATCGAGCTCTCGCGCTGGCATGAACTCCTTCTTTGAAGACTCCTCAATCTCTCTCCTGGCATTCAAAAGTGTCTGCTTAAAATACTTTTCGTGAGCCGCTATGTCCTCGCTCCATGCCTTTACGCGTTCCATGTTTCTTCTGTGTTGGCCCAAAACGGTGCTGGTTGTGGTCCTGGCGCTAATGTGCTCTGCCCATTGGTTCGTGAGGGCTGTGGTGAGGGTCTTGTCCAACACCGCACGCAATGTGCTTGCAGCTACCGAAAAGTCGAGAGCGGACTTGAGATAAGCCTTGCGAGCCTCATACACCTGGAAGGCGTCTTCTCGTAGAGCTGAGGGTTCCTTCGTCTTGGATTGCGCCAGAAACCTAGCAAGACTCGAATCATATTTCGCCTGCGTGGTGTCGACCGCCCGTTTTGCCTCCTTGAATATCCTCAATTCCTCCTTTTGCAGATTTACGATTGGTTCTACTATCAGCGCATCGAATCGTCGGGCGTTGTGAAAAATGGTCGACCAAAACTCGCTCGCTCCCTCCGCAAAAGTTTGTATCGCAAGTAGTGTAAAGTCATGGTCGACCACCGTCTCGTTTACATTCGTCGGTATGAGTTTGATGAGTGTTTGCTTGAGGGCGTCTTCGAATCCGCTCATCTCGATTGATATCCGGGATGCTGTCTTGACAAAGCCATCCAGCCAACGGTCGACATGGTCCACTTGTTCCGCATAGTAGTTGACGATGGCACGAAAGGTTGGGGAGTCGGTAGCTGCATCTTTCAGAGCGATAGGTCTATCATCTTTAGCTTGGTAACGACATTCGTGGGGTCGTGACACACTGCAAAGCAACTGGGCCGGTGGCCATTTCGCTGTCGCTAGGAGGCTCTGGCGGGTAACCGAAGGGTGCAGGAGAGGCAAGGCGGGGTGCTGTTTAAGAGTTGTGGTGAGTGTCGAGGGTGTTCACGACGATTGAAACCAGTAGGTGGTTATTGACGGGCGTGTTCCTATGACTGGAGCGTATCCGACATGAGTGTTTCGATGGATTTTGAGATGATGTTTCGTGAAAGGAGAGAGGCGAGCTTGCTGCGGGATTGCTGGAAAGGGGAGGATGACGTTCTACGGAATTTGGTGCCCCCGACAACCAAAACCGTGGATGCCATGTACCGCCAAAACGCATTGGAAACCGCCGAAGCATTGAAGTTCACGATGCACTGGTAATACGGTCCTTAGAGTCCCTGGCATATGGTGAGTTTGGTGTTTTTAAACTACAAGAAGTAAGTACTCTGACAGCGTATCCGTATCCGTAATACGACTCGAATTCTCCGACTATGTAGAAGTGACGGATGTTTTCGCCGGGGCACTGTTTACGCTAAACGAATGGCGAGTGTTTACGTGTGAGTCGGCGCCACAAGGCCTGCAAACCGCTGACTGGCCGATCTTGGCACCCTCTTTTCTTTGCTGCTTCATATTTATCCAGCCTCGACCCAGACTCTAGAAAAAAGCGCGGTTTTCTATCACTATCTGCTTACTAATCGATTTCCCGCTAGAGTCTGGGTCGAGGCTGATATTTATCCTCTTCTCGCTACACATCACAACCATTCGTTCAACCACCTTCAACCCCAACCTTACATCTTCAACACCGTCGCGCAATCACCATGTCTTACAGAAGTGGCGGAATCACCGGAACCAACAACATTCCTCTCGGAAACAGAAGACGGTTCGGCCCGGACAATGAAGGCAGCGATGCTCCTCCACCTCCACCACCACCTTCCGCACCCTCAGCTGCACCAAAGGACTCTGGATCCAAGCGTGGAAGAGATATGGAGAGACGTGAGTATTCCGGGAACAGTGTGAAGCGTCCCCTAACAGACTCAGTCGCGGACGCCCCAACCAAGCGCAAGAGAAAGAACAGATGGGGAGACCAGAATGAAAACAAGGCCGCTGGATTGATGGGATTGCCTACTGCTATCCTCGCTGCAATGACTTCTGAACAACTGGAGGCTTACACCCTTCACTTGCGTATCGAGGAGATCAGTCAGAAGCTTCGCATCAACGACGTGGTCCCCGGTGATGGAGAGAGGTATGTTTCCCCCATGAATGCTGGCAGCCGTCGAAAGAATACTAACAGATGTAGGTCTCCGTCCCCACCTCCCCAGTACGACAACTTTGGTCGACGTGTCAACACCCGGGAGTTCCGTTACCGTAAACGATTGGAGGATGAGCGACACAAGTTGGTGGAGAAGGCTATGAAGCAGATCCCCAACTATCACCCACCGTCGGACTACAGAAGACCGACCAAGACACAGGAGAAAATCTATGTGCCAGTCAATGACTACCCAGAACTAAACTTTAGTAATCTAACCCCTCCCCCCCTAGGCTCCGAGATTCCGTGGATTATATGTAGATGAACAGCTTTTTCTAACCACTAGGGTCACTCCCCCTTTCTACTAACAGTCGGTCTTTTAATTGGTCCTCGTGGCCACACGCTTAAGAAGATGGAGACGGAATCTGGTGCAAAAATTGCTATCAGAGGAAAGGGCTCCGTCAAGGAAGGAAAGGGTCGATCAGATACCGCTCACGCCTCGAACCAGGAAGAGGATCTTCACTGTCTCATCATGGCAGATACTGAGGACAAGGTTAACAAGGCTAAGGAGTTGATCAATACCATCATCCAAACTGTAAGTTCAGCTCCCTTTGTTTTTCGTTATTTGTGTGCTAATTGTCTTTGAAAGGCTGCATCTATTCCAGAGGGTCAGAACGAGTTGAAGAGGAACCAGCTTAGAGAGTTAGCTGCACTCAACGGCACTCTTCGTGACGACGAAAACCAGGCTTGTCAGAACTGCGGTCAAATCGGCCATCGTAAATACGATTGTCCCGAACAGCGCAACTTTACTGCCAACATCATTTGCAGAGTTTGTGGTAATGCGGGTCACATGGCGAGAGATTGTCCAGACAAGCGTCGTGGAGGTGATTGGCGGAATAATGGACCAGATAACAGAGGACCTCCACGTAACCAAGGAGGTGATGCTGTCGATAGAGAGATGGAGGTGAGTTTCCCAATTTTCCCCTTCAACAACGGCGTACTAACTTTGCATAGCAACTTATGGCAGAACTCTCTGGCGGCGCCCCATCGGCCACAGCTAGTATTGGTCCAGGTGCTACTCAGCACAGAATTGAAGCCGGTCCAGGAAGCTACAACAATAACGGATATGCTGGTCACGGTGGTCAACACGGCGGTCATGGTGGAGGATACGGCGGTAACAATCACGACAGCAACACCAGACCATGGGCTAGAGGAGGAGATCAACAGCAATGGGACAGGAACGAGCATCAAGCACCGATCAATGCGCCAACTGGACCTTCCGGATGGAACCAACAAGCTCAGCAACCAGCAGCAGCGGCGGCAGCAGCTTGGGGTGCTCAGCCAGTCGCGCCTGGATATGGTGCTGCTCCTGGTTATGGAGCACCTGGTGCTATTCCTCCAGCTCCCGGCTATGGTGCACCACCTGGAATGCCTGCTGCATACGGAATGCCAACATGGCAAGCACCACCAGGTGTCGTCGGATCCGCTAACCCATGGGGTGCCCCACCACCACCTCCACCGCCAGCTCCATCCGCAGGAGGAATGGTCCCACCACCTCCTCCACCACCCCCACCACCAGCTGGAGGCGCTGGTGCTCCCCCTCCACCGCCACCTCCACCACCTCCTCCATCTGGAGCTGGAGCCCCTCCCCCACCACCTCCACCACCAGGATCCGTCCCTGCCTGGAAGCAATTTTAGGATTGATTATGTTTTTTGATCAAAGTTGCTTGAATGGATAACTGAATAGTGGTAGCTGAAGTTGTTTTGTAGTTTTAGTGGCGGATACGGTCATTTGTATCTTCTAACAGGTGTTGCGCAGATGCACTTACTAAGTTACAGACTTACTCCAGTTTTGTTTGTAGGTTTAGGATAGCATTTAGGCATCGTTAGGCTAGGTATATTCTTTAGTGAGGTCTTACTTTGAATACCAGGGAAGATAGTAAGCGTTAAATGAAAGCTTTACTAATAGTTTGCCTGTCACTGGTCTCGTGAAGGTTCTCAAGGTGGTGATTGATATGTAACGAGAAGGCATTCGCTAAATAACTATTCTGGGAGCGCTTTCAAGGAGGCTTTGTCGCAACGGCGTAAAGTATGAAGGGAACTTCCCGCAAGGTAGGTGTTCATACACACTTAATCCGATGGCTACTGGAAAGCTGGTAAAATACTTACTATTAGCTCGCTACTACCTAGGTAGGTATCGATGCTATAAAAAGTGCGGCAAGACGGCGCTTCTATTTTCGAAGGAATGGCAGCTTGAATGGCAGATCTCGAACTTTGGGAACATCTCTAAAAGTCAAGCTTGTCCTCGTCTCCCTCTTGGCTTTACCTCCGCTTTCCACTACCCTGGTTCTCCACTCATCGCTTAAAGCATTCCAGTTGCAAACCATCTCCTCCAACAAACCCTCATCCTCCTCAACCTCTTGGATGCCATGCAGATAGTCTTTGTACATTCCACCAACCGTCACCAGCAAGCTACCAGGCTCCTGCACGATCCTCCACTTGTACTTTCCTCTGTCCAACTGTCCCTTCTCATAAATCTCCAGCACCGAATACCCACCCAGACTCACCGTCGCAACACAAGGATAATAGCCCGGCCCGTCCTCATGCGGCATAATTCCCTGTCCTGGCTTGTACTCGTTGATCAAACAATGGTTCGGCTTCTTGTGCGGCGAATCTGCAAAGAGACCAAGCTTTTCAAACTTTGGTAGAACCGGAGTAGTGAGCCAGTTCGGCAGGTCTTGTCGTAAGAGCGTATCTTTGTTGACGCCGGTTAGTGGAGATGGTGAGGCTATGAGTCGGCGGTGCGAGAGTTGTGTCCATTTGGGGAGGGGCACAGCGGCGAGGTCGGAGAGGAGCTTGGAGTGCTCTGAGACTGTGAGGAATTTGGGAATGTAGTAGATTGATTCTGGAAGAGCTGTGATGCGGAAGGATTCGAGATTGGTGACTTCTGTCATCTTGTAGGGCTGAAGGTGTCAAACAGTGGTTGTCGTCAGAGGCTTGGTGGTTGCGCAAGCTTGGGAATCGTTGGAGCCTCAAACCTTGGCGATCCAGGCGAGCATATTTACACCACGGGCAATAAGGCTTCGGGATGCCCTGGTCGTCCCTTTCTGCTCACTAAAGACAGTGGGCTCGTGCTCACTTTCACATTCACTTGCTCAATATAATCTACTGATCTATTCGACAATTCAGCCACTCGAATAGGCATTGCTACACAGAAAGTTGTATTTCAATGCCAGGCTTTCTGTTTCTCTCTTGTCGGCATAAGCTCACCCCCTTGATTTATACCGGATTTGGTATAGTTGAAAACAGTCAAGGCCTCTCGGCTCCCTCGACCGCGACCACAACAAACATCATGACCACCAACCAGTTGAGATACTCGAATCTCAGATATACAAACCCTCTCAAACTCACCAGCAGAGTCGGCGACTATATGAATTGAAGGCTATAATGGCC
Source organism: Ascobolus immersus RN42 (assembly GCA_003788565.2). NCBI lineage: Eukaryota > Fungi > Ascomycota > Pezizomycetes > Pezizales > Ascobolaceae > Ascobolus > Ascobolus immersus. The sequence continues at coordinate 309,301 of ML119674.1, read as the reverse complement.
TTCGCCCTTCCCTAACCACATGGATTTCGGTCCCAACAGCCTGAGGGTTTTGTCGACGTTTCTCCAGTCAATGAAATGCTGAAGCTAACATCTGACGTAGTACTGTAAGAATGCGGTCTTCTTATCGTCTTTGTAGTATGCTACTGCAGACTCTCGTACGAATAATTACGGACCTACGAGTCTTCTGATTCCTTTGCAACTCCGACGGCTATCCTCCCGACCTTTACTCTCCCTCTAGGCTCTCCCCAAGCGACGATATGGCCGTTCTCAATATCTTCAGGAAACCACAACTCCTAGCCGGCAGAGACAAGAGATGGGACCCTTTTGGCTGGTGATGGTGGTTTGAAGTTGTCACAAAACGAGGTCATCTCGGGATGTCAACGCATTGGGGGAGCTAGGATTGCTCTCCTCGATTTGGAGGCCCGAGAGAGACACCTGGCCCCTTAACATACTGCTCGTATGTACGGATTGCTGGACCTTTCTTTGACTCTATTCGAACCTTTCATTGACGAATGGGGTCGACGAGAAAACTGGCCGATTTTAGGGACACAGTCTTTCGGACCAAAGAAACAAACGACTCGAACCCGTGGCGTGTGGTGGCGAAGAGATATCGGGCAATAACCCGGTGATCGTGAGAACTCATTGTTGTGTGATTGGTCTCCCGCCGAGCTTTTCTTAGGGATTGCAAATGCAACAGAATGCAGATTGGTTTGCTGCTTGGGTACCAGCTCGACCGGATGTCGGTATTGCCTTTCGCAGCTCGGCACCTGGTGGCTCTGAACTTCTTTGGAATATTATCGTCTTCCTTGGTCTAGATGGTTATGGCAGTGGTATTCCAGGCCCGTAGGCTAGGCGTAACACAGGCGCAAGTTCGAATCTTGCAGGAAGTATTGTCACGCCCTTTCTATAACACAACGTTGCTGTTGTCCACTTTTGAGAGACTCCAGCAGAGGATAACGTGGTCACCGTATTGCTTGCAATCGCACCCGGTAGATTGAATATGGAGGCACTCAATCGACTCGAGTGGAAAGCAGATTTGTTTTTGTCCTACAGGGGATCCGATCTCAGTTTCGATCCGACAACCTTCCCATGAGCGGGGGCTTTGGTGGATCAAACCGATGATCGCCTCCTTTACAGGCATTATTACCCAACTCGGAACATTGGGGATTGAGCAGATGATGCAAAGCAATACATTGTGCTGTCTGTAACGGCGAGCTACGAAGCGCGAAGCAGCCAAATGGCTTCTCGTTCGACTGTGATCACTACTTTTGACACCCTTTGAGACCCATTAAGATTCGGAGCTCAGATTTCAATGAACGAACACAATTTCATGACGCTTTGAGCTAGCGATTTCACGAGACTTGAACATACTTTGAGAATAAGATGAGCACGTTAATTACTCCTACGTAGAATGTGATAGCGAGAGGGAACAAGCAACGGTAGAGAAAACTGTTCTCCTTTCAAATTGTGAACCCTCTGCGGAGCGAAAACGGCGGAGAAACAATATTTTCGATTCTCGTCAGCTGATCGTTAGGTCAAGCCCTAGACCACCGCCGGAAACAGTTTAGCCGCACCTTGGCGTGGGTTGGCTCTGCCCACCGAAATTTGGCTGTGCGAAACAGGCAACGGTTAGCAAGACGAGACAAACGACCAAAAATCCGACACGACGCCCGCCCATCCTCTCGACAAATTTAGTGGGATTGCAGATTCGAGAAAATGTCGACATTCGAGCCTGTGGTGAGTTTGTCACGGAATGCGCGATCTCGGGAAATTCTTGCTTTTTCGATGCCGGGAGATTTGTGACGGGAAAATCTGGAATTGGAGGAAGGGGAAGAGGTGGAATTGTCAAAATTGCGGTGGAACGGCTGGCAGAAGCAAGAACCGAGATTCAGAGATGGGCAGAAATGCTGATGGATTGGTGGAATAGATCATTATTGACGGCAAGGGCCACTTGCTCGGACGTTTGGCTTCTACTGTTGCCAAACAGCTCCTCAACGGCCAGAAGATCGTTGTTGTCAGATGCGAGTCCCTCAACATCTCCGGAGAGTTCTTCAGATCTAAGCGTACGTTCAACCTGCAATCCAAATTCGCAATTCTCGAAATCCGTTCGGTGTTTGGGTGGAAATTGGGAAACTGCGACAGTTGGAGGAATTCTGGAGATGGGGGCTAAATTTTCGACCTACAGTGAAGTACCACGCCTACCTCCGCAAGGCCACCAGATACAACAAGACCCACGGTCCTTTCCATTTCCGCGCTCCTTCCCGTATCTTCTACAAGGCCGTCCGCGGTATGATCGCCCACAAGACCGCCCGCGGTGAGGCTGCCCTCGCCCGCCTGAAGGTTTTCGAGGGAATCCCACCACCATACGACACCAAGAAGAGAGTCGTTGTCCCACAGGCTCTCAGAGTCTTGAGATTGAAGCCAGGAAGAAAGTACTGCACTGTCGGCCGTCTCTCCCACGAGGTTGGATGGAAGTACGATGATGTCGTCAAGAGGTTCGTGATATTCTGGAAGACCTACGGCCAGTTGGATGGATTCGCTAACTCTGTGTTAGACTTGAGGAGAAGAGAAAGCTCAAGTCTGCTGCCTACTACGCCCGCAAGAAGGCCGCTGCCCGTGTCCTCGGTGAGGCTAAGGCTTCGACCAAGACTGCCGCTGATGAGCAACTCGCATCTTTCGGATACTAGAGACGTTATAAACAAAATATAATGAGCTTTTTTATCCCCAGGGAACAAACCTACTTTTTTTGTTTTTCTTACCACAGTCAACCATTCAATTTGAACATTGTCTCTCGAGCATCACGGACAACACAAGCATGCCCTTGAGCGCGAGAGAGACAATCCATTGTGGGAAGGAAAGCGAAACCGAATTTCCAAATGGTGTGATATTTTTTTTATACGAGTAGGGCTTGGGTTATGGGTTGCGTTTCGGTTGGGTAAAATCTTCTTTCGGCGTGCAAAATGATTCGCATGTAGGTATTCATTTACTACCTAGCTTTCTGCTACTTTTTCTTTACGGTTGTCTTTTTTTTTCGGGTTCATATTTACTGGGCGTGGGGTTATTCGCATTGCTTTTCAAGTTATAATTGACATTTCTCTCGCCTGAGGGTCCCAAAAGCATCGTCTTTAACCTGTCTGATGTCTGATTTCAAGAGTTTCCTTGTGATTCGTTGCATGTTGATAGAGTTTGAATTTGACCCTTTCATTTGTCGTTATACCAGCCCAAGCTCGATCGTATAGAAAGTAACAGCGCTGTATTATAACCGAAGAATAAACTGAATATAACCCAACTTTTGAATGCCCTTTTGCAACGCATTTAAAGCAACACATTTAAAAGCAATCTATATCTATAACTTTTGGGTATCCACGCCAAACCGCTATCATAATAAACTGCCATATCTCATATTCCACTCCCGTCCCTGCTCTATTCACAACCACGGATTCCACTCCCGTCCCTGCTCTATTCACAACCACGGCCATGTCCCACCTCTATTCCCCATCCTCTCCCCAAACTTCTCCCCATACCATGCCCTCTGCCTCATCCCCAACAAGGTCAGATTCGTCCACACAAATACCGCCGCCGCCACAACACACCTCCCCTCCCCATACCCCATCCCCACAAGCGCTGCATACACCACACATTCCATCGTATAATGTGGTGCCATAACCCAACTGAACCATGACTTTGCCGGCGGCAACGTATACTTCTCCAGCGTCGACAGATACATGTGGATATCATGTTGCGTCCCTGAGGCAAGTAGAAATACCGGGAGCGAGAGGAGGATGTGGACGTCGGGGAGGGAGAGCGGCGAGGAGGTAATGTGTAGCAGCTGCGAGCGGGATGGGAGCGGAGCTTCGTAAGAAAGAATCGTTCCTGCACCTTGTTAGTTATGCGCCAGTTGTAAGGAGATGGGGACAACCTACGAGATGCATCTGCCCAAGAAGAGATACACAGCAAGACGTAAAACAACATCCCACTGATATAAATCGGCAAGGGCATTCTACTCCCCTCCGTCTTTCCATGCTCCTTCTCAGTTTCCTTCCCTTCCTGACCCGCTCCGCCGGCCTTGGGAATCGTCACCTCGCCGCCCAATGCCATCCGTTCCCGACTCGACTTGTCCCACGCTTTGCCCGGTAGTGTCGAGTCCTCCCAGAGTCGTCGACCTACCTGGGCGGTAACAGCGAGGAGGACCCACCAGTTCACTGCCCCGTTCCCTGCACTACTATAGCCAGCCTGGATCCGTAGCGGGTGTAGTACGTAGTTGATAAACCACGGGTCTTTGGCGATGGCCGTCGGGACTTCCAGCGAGAGGAGGAGCTTCAAGGGTGAGATGTGTGCCGGCAGTAAGATGCCGACGATGGAGGCGGTCATGAGTGAGAGGGCGAGGACGTAGAAGTGGAGAAAGTAGGAGTGCGGGACTGTTGTTTCAAACACCCAACTCAGCAGTCTTTTCTTCGCCGGCTTTCCATCCTTTGTATTGTCCTTCCAGTCGACAGTCTGGATGGTCTTGCCGTAGCCCAACAGGCGTTTGCGCAGGAAGGGCGTGAATTGGGTTGCGAGAGCGAGGGCGGAGAGGGTGTAGAGGGTGGATTGGGTGAGGGGAGGGAGGAGGTCTGCGATGAGGAGTGGTGGGGTGCAGGAGGGGCAGGAGAGGGGAATTTGGCGATGCATTGTGGAGGGGAGAGCAGTGTAAAGTTGTGTGCATACGAAATGCGAACGTGGGATGTGAGATGAGGCTTGGCGGGCGGGCAGGAGCGGGCATGTGAAAGTTGGTATGAGCGGAGATGGCATGCCTAGCATGCCTACGCCATGCTAAATCAGATTATTTCTCACACTCTATCTGTCCACCGGCCACCTCTCACCCACTATAGTAGTATCAATCAAAGAACTGACACTGCAAAATGCAAGATCACATGGTGAACGGGTCGGAAAAGAGGTTATAGCAGGGACCCCTAAACATTATAATACAATTGTTAAGACTGTATAGTAGGATAAGAAGTATATAGTGCAAGAGTGCATGAAAAGCTAGCAATAAGATATATGAAAACTGGGAAAGGCAAGAACTAACATAAGGACTCAACAAGTAGTCAACTCCTTTTATGCATATCGAAATCCTGGTGCTTAGAAGAGAAGACGAAACAATGAATCCGGGAAGAATAAGAGAACCAAGTTCTTGTGGAGCTATCTCAGGCGCAAGGATATAATAACTCCGAAATGCAAAAACAAGGAGAAGAAATCTACGTTCGCCATACCAACTAATCGATGATGTGAAGGAAGAAAAAACGCCATAGGAAAAAGAGCAACGGTCTTTCGTAACAGGCGCAAAGATATATAACTATTAAATGCAAGAACTGGCGGAAGAACTCATGCTTTTCCTCGCCGACTAGTCGAGCATGATTCAAGGAGAAGAAACGCCATAAGGAGAAATAAAACAAAGAACTCTCGAAACTTAATGATGCGCTGGCCGTAAGAAGGAACGTACGGTTACTCCCTAACCTTTTCATCAAATCCTGCTTGGCCTGCAAAGGTGAACCGAGAGAAACACTCATAGGTCGATGCATGGATCTGTAGGTCCTCTGAGATTTCGGGTTCGGGTATGAGAACTTCCAAAAGAGATGAACAAGCATTCTGGAGATCATCGCCTTCCAAGCAGTTGAACAAATGTGCACCGTTTCCACGCAGATCAAAGTACCACACGTTGGGATCGGCATGCTGTAATTGTCGAACTTCTGCCGCGCCAGTGAACCCGATATTACAGATTAAGCCGAGGACAGGGACGTCGGGCTTCACCGGGAAATGACTGAATGATGTGTTGCACATCTTCGTCTCCTTATTCTTTGTAGGGGTGAATCCGTTCGCAACATTCTTCGTTTGAATGTACAGGCAAGATAGTTTTTCATAGTCTAGACCCTGGTCGGCTTCTCCGAGGTACATAGACAAGGCGGCGTCCCATTCAGGCTGATTCACAGCCATCGCCATCCCAGCCTGTCGATAAAGCATAAGCTGCAACATTTCATTCTTCTCGAGAAGTAGTCGCTGCTTGCGAATGTCATCGCCGTGCTTCGTCGTACTGGGTTCTTTATCTCCATAGAGATGAACGGATCCCATGGTCCAATGTGAAAAGTTGAGCTTCGCGTCAGCGAAAGCTTCTGCGAACGTAGTAGTGGATGTTGTGCCTGCCTTGGTGGCTTTCCATATCGATTTGAAGAACTTTGGAAGTAGAAGAGCTTTCAGAAGTTCTTCTAACGAAAAATAAGGAGCCGCTTCCAGATACGTTGTCAAGCTACCGACAGGAGGCTGCAATGGTTGGGTGAGCTTCCGGGGAAGCGATGCGGATCCAGCAGCGGTCTTTACAGCGCGCTTTGGCGGAGTCCCAGTCTTTGCACTGAACGACAGTTTCTTGACAACAGCATCCCGGGCCAATACCAACATCAGCAACACATAGAACTCACCCTTGACACCCTTACTGACATGGCCTGGGTAGAATAGCTTCTTAGTGACAATATTGATGATGTCAGCCCATATCCCCTGCTTCCCGCCAATGATGAGCCAAGATACGGCCTGGGCAACGAGTGGTTCCGATGGGGTAATGCCGGTTGCTACCCCGGTGACTGGATCGTATCTTTTTAGGAGGCGTAGATGAGAGAGAATTGATTCTTTGATGAGATCTGCTCCCTCGCTCGTCGTCGCACAGTCATCAAGCATAATTCGAGAAGATAGCATGGCGAAGCATTGACGTATGAGCTTTTCGCCAGTTGTTCCTTCTCTCGCTGAAACAATCCTATCTAGAACGCGTTCGATGTTTGTGGTGTTCAACAACTTTGTTAGCACCAAGTCCTGTACATCTCTTAGCGGGGCCGTTTCGCTGAATTGGTCCCAAAGAATCCGACCCATAGTCTTCTGGTGGGAGAGCTTTGAGTAATCGATTAGGGACTTTGCAAGTTCCTTTTTCAGATCATGCCGCAAATTCCTCGACATGACGACGTCCATGGGAAAAATCGTGAAAGCTGGGAAACGCACTAAATGTTGCTCGCCCACCCGGAGAGAAGGGTCGGCGTCGACTCGCGGTAGGAGGTGGGTGATGTTTGAGCGAGTGCTAAGAGGAATGCACCAAACCGGATAAGTGACAAGTCCTGAGAATACTCTACGGATGCAGTTGTAGAGGAGACCCTGATCTTTGTCGACATTCTCGTTCTCGAATCTTGATTCGAACAACACACCCGCCTCATCCACTGAAAACACCAAGAATTCCGTCTCTTCCCTTTCCTCAGGTAACAGCGCTTCAAACAGTTCCGCAAATTGTTCAACGAATGGCTTGATTTCCTCTTCAAGCATGAAACTCTAGGGTGGTATGATTAGTACACAAATTAAGGAAGGAGAAGAGATGCTCACAATATCCGAATCAGTGAGGGTATTTGACTTCATTATGCCTTCAAACGTTAGTCTCGCGTTTGAAAGAACATTCCGAATAAACAACTTCTTCTCTTCTGATCTGGTCATTGCAACATATTCTGCAACACCCGATTTCCCAGAAAAAGTAGCTTTCGGCGAATCTTTACCGGCCTCCCGCTTTTTTGTGTTGATATGAGCTGGCTTCATATGCTCATAAAAAAGGGATCGCATCTTTGAGAAATCAAAGCTGTCGGTCTTCTCGTAGCCTTCGGTATCCTTCTTTAAGAAACCGTTCTTTGTCGCCCACTCCGCCACTAAAATAAGTCAGCCACCACTGCGATAAGGCTTTACACCGACGCATACGTACCTGCTTGAAAAACTCCCAACACCAACGCAAGCGCCAAAGCATTAGCTTTCCAACGCGCATCCATTCTCTCTTCCTTTATCAAGTCGAGGAAATCGTAGATCTCTGGATCACCTGGGGGGTAGCCGCCGTCATCACCGGAGCGGAGGACGATACCAATTACCCACGGACCACCTGGGAGCCTGCCAACCTCATCAAGGGCCTTGGACTTGCCTACACCTGAGGAGTTCATGACTGGCATGAAGTTTGAATGCAACTTAGAGAATGGACTGAGCGTATCGCTTGCCTTTTGCGAAGTTACTACCATATGTTGTAGTAGGGAACCTGCCAGGGATCCTATATAGGCGGCGTTCCAATGATTGTGGCAGCGTATCAACCCGCGGTCCAGGCCCTCTCGGTCGTTCTCTTGTCCTATGGAGCGTGGAGCTTCAAATAATCGCTGGGCATACTCCATGACACCTGCGTAGGCAAGATAGTATCTGGAGTCATCGCTGCTGTCTAAGCTGTCATTGATGACTTGAATCATCAACTTTACCAGCTCTCGGCTTCGGTTGCTATCGGAGTTCTCCTCAGAAACAGTGATAAAGCCCTCCCGAAAGGAAAGGGTCGGATCTTCCGGCCATCTGATAGTCTCTTCTAAGGCGTCTTCCTGAAACTGGCCAGTCTTTGAAGAATTTGAAAGCCAGGCGATAAGAGTGTTGCTTAATACCGCGGCTGGGGCAATAGTTAGTATGGGATCGGACAACACGCCTCAGAAACATACACTTCGAGATCTTACTAACAAGTTCGAAATCTTTGCCACGTAAGTTTTTCTTCAACTCCGTATAGCGATTGAACATGTGCGATGTATGGAACCAGGGTCCCTTCTCCGGCTTGTGGGTTCTAAGACTAACAAACTGACCATACGTCAATCTACCAGGATGTGCCGTGGAAAACTTTAACCATTCTCCATCTGGCTCTTTCGCTGAGGTGACTTGAGAGTGTGCGGGACGCGTCGGATCTGCCTCGGGGAGCTCTTGTTCTTGTTTGATTTCCGACATAGAAAAAAGCGAGTAGCGGTTTGATGGATCCTAACTTCTGGTCGCAAATAGTCAAACAGAACGAAAGAAAGGACAACGCGCAAGGAACTTCCGGAAGACTTTGCGCGACGTGAAGCGGTGCTGGAAGTTTGTAGGCGGGAGAAGAGGTGTCCTAGATAGGAAGTTTGTTTTGCCAGGATGATGTAATGAGAGAGAGTAGATGTTCTGTGTCCGAGCTAGCCTCAATTAGTCTCGTGAACCAGCCGGTTGAGATTTTTTTAGATATTGTGGCGTTGTGGCTGATACTTGGCAATAGAATGCAAATGCTTATAAATGAAAAAAAAGGTTGCGGAACCAGAATTCTGCATGTTCGGAGCTGACGCTCCTCACTTGATTACTAATACGCTAAGCGAAGAAAGTCTGAGAATGAGGCTAATTCTGCATTAGTCTCGTGAACCAGCCGGTTGAGTTTTTTTTAGATATTGTGGCGTTGTGGCTGATACTTGGCAATATTATGTAAATGCTTATAAATGTCAAAAAGGTGCTCCGCAACCTTTTAGGATTTTGTCAGCTTTTAGTAAGCAACCCCGACCACACCAAAAAAAATCGGGCTAAATTTAAAACTCAACCGGCTGGTTCACGAGACTACTTAAATTCTGCATACATATCGCGCAGCTAACCGCGACTTGTGATTGTGTGTGGATTTTTCTCTAACACCAAACTCTCGAACTTTGAAATGCTACAACTTATCTGAGTACATTGGATAGACATCTACGAAGTATTATAAATCAAGGAATAAGACTAAGCTCCTACCAACGATGGGCTATTGAATACATAAGTATAAAATAACTGCAAAGACAACAAAAAACATCATGATGTACTAAGTAGTATATAAAACAAGTTAAAACCTAAAGAAAACTCGTGAAAAGTCCTATGAAACCGGAATAACATGCAAAAGACAAAAAAATGAAAGCTTTATCCCCAAATAAAAAACCCCAGGTATCGGCAGAAAGCTTTCATAAGATACACAACCAATAGAAATAAAAGCCAAAAACTGCAAGTAGATAGGATATGTCCAAGCTTACAACACTCAACTCAATGAGTTGAGGCCAGGACGCAAATCTAGCACTTCTCCTATCTAGTACATACAAGTGCCAATGGGACAGGGTGCGATCTCGGACTGGCCAGACAGTTTTGACAATCGAGGGCTTACCATGTATGAAGTAAGTAACCAAAGTAGTTACTTAGTAGCACTTGACACTTGCCAGTCCTAACGAGGCGATGATAAAAATTGAAGCTGTCAACGATAACTCTGCCTATTTTACCAGTAGAGAATGCAAGAAGAGAACAAAATAAACAGTCAAAAGGGCTAGATAAAAAAGAACGTAGGAAAAGCGGGTATAAACAGAAAAAGAACCCAGGCGCCTCGAAAGAATGAAAATAGAGTAACCCATCAAGCAGCTAGCAGTACCAATACAGCCTCCACCACATCCACCCTTTCCACATGACATCCCTTCTCCTCCTCTCCCATCCAACCCACCCACTCCCTCTCCTAACTCAACCTATCAATCTGCCTCTTCGCCACCTTCAACTTGGCCCCATGCCTATCCACATCATCCTCCAACCCCCTCAACATCCCATTCTGAATCTCCACCTCCTCCCCAATCGCCAACCCAATCTCCTTCTGCCTCCTCACCATCGTCAGCAAACTCTCCAAGTCCTGATCCTGCTCCTTCATAATATCCTTCTGCAGCATCAACACCCCGGAATTATCCAGCTCCCTCGTCCGTTCCGTCTCTTGCGGTGGTCCCCCCAATACCCTTCCGGCCCTTCCCCCAAGAGCTTTTGATGATGGACCTGCCCCGAAGGCGCCCGGCATGATGCTCGAGTTGTTGGTGGCTGAGACGAGCCGCTTGGTACTCGCCGACGCAAGCGACTCTAACGTATCCCGCTCGCTCCGAGCATTCGTCAGTAGGTCCCTCCTGCGCCTCAACTCCCCCTCGCCCAATGTCCCACTGCCGTTCCCAGCCTCGATGGCCTTCAGCCCGCGCTCAAGACTGTTGATCAACCCCCCAGCGCGGATGAGACACTTCTTTGCGCTCGTCTCAGCGTTCCTCTGTTCCGTCGGACTAGTCGCCTCCTGCCTCACGGTGATGAAATTCCTCGCATCGTGGAGCAAGCCTTTCAGTTCGCGGTGACGATCAAGCCAGAGGGTAGGGTCCGTGACGGCGTCGGAGGAGGAGGAGACGAGGACGCCGGCGTTTGCGATGGAGGAGGGGGCGTTGGAGGAGGGGACCCACGAGGGGGGGAGGTTGAGGAAGGTGCGGAAGGGGGGGGCTTCGCGCCAGCGGGGGGGGGGGGGGGGGGGGGGGGGGGGGGGGGGGGGGGGGGGGGGGGGGTGGGGGGGTGGGGGGGGGGGGGGGGGGGGGGGGGGGGGTGGGGGGGGGGGGGGGGGGGGGGGGGGGGGGGGGGGGGGGGGGGGGGGGGGGGGGGCGACGAGGGTGGTGAGGGTGTTGTGGAGGGTGACGAAGTCGGAGTAGCGCTTTCTGAGGGTGTAGGATTTTAGGGGGAGGCGGATGCTGGGGGGGTTGTTAGTATTGAAGAGGTGGATGGGGGATTGGGGTGGGATGGAGATGGGATGGACGTACAGGATCTCGTAGGCGGTGTAGGGTTTGGGTTCGTCGTGGACGATGGAGGTCGAGGGGATGGAGACTTCGAGTTGCGCTACCATGGTGATGGATGATGTTTGTGAATTTTAATGTCTTGATCTTGATGAAAGCCTTCTTCTTCCTCCTAAGCTTCAATCAATCACGATAAGGAGACAACACCGGGGAAATTCACGGAGAACAAGAGAAATATAATAGATGAAAAAGTAGAGGAAATCTAGACGACGGAGATTCCTTTTTGTATGATAGGCGCAAGAACTTTTTTCTTTACTACCAAAACAACAAAGGCGGGGGTGATGCAGTAGTTCTTGCAAACTAGTAGAGTTGGTGAAGTGTGAAGTGGAGTGTCCGTGATGTGAGGTGATGCTTTAACTTCCTGTCTCTCGTCCTTCTTCAGCGACGCCCTTTGAGTGGTTGGTTGGAATGCAAGATAAGGAGACCGACCTGCAGCCCGCAAACGAGTGACCTCATATCGGGGCACGTGTGCTCCCATAGCCTTGGAGAGGCTTAGCATGGATGGCCCAAGCCGCGCAAGGTCAATTAAAGATGGCTGGAGACGAGGAAGATCCCACCAAGCTTTACATACAAAACATCTCGAGATCATCTCACGATTAGATGCCACAACTCGGGCAATTCAATTCAATTCACATCATTTCTCACCACACAACCAAAAGACATGTTGATCCATAACCATTCATTTCATTTCAGCATTCCTATAACCCACAACCCCAGTGCAACAGTAGTCGTAATCCCAACTACCTTATACGCCTATGCTTCACCACCCACTCACCTAGACCTACATTAAGTTACGTACTCTAGGTAAATTTATATAGCGAAGCGTGTGCAAAAAAAAATACGAAACAGACCAACCCTACAGCATCTTCAACAAAAGAGTGAAGATTCAATAAAAAAAAAAGAGATAACCCAGTACAAGGCCGATAAAATAGAAAAGAAACAAGGGATAACAACAACATCAAAGACGCCTTTACATGCGAAAGATGAAACCAAGAGCAAGGAAAAGGGCGAGGTCAGGGGCCAACACAATAGGAAAACAGAGAATGGGAAAGAAAACCAGTATAAGTAGCATACACGTCCGAGGAAGGAGATGACCCTTGCTAATGCGAATAACAATGCAGAGGCAAGGAAATATTTCGAGAATAGGAAAATATAACAACCGGATCCCGTAACATGAAAGATGCTATGACAACTTTGACAACACCCAACTTACAAGCAAACAAATACAAGCGCCCGTACCAACCGAACTCTGCGAAAAGGAAAGAGGTATCTTGCAAGTCGACAGGAACAAGCCAGGAGGAACAAGGTGACGGAAAATAACCATCTAGCTGTGGTGGGTATCGTAAACATGTCAATGTCGTCTACCACACAAGATCATCGGCAGGAGGAGTTGGTTGGCGAACAATGTCCCAAGGGTTTTGGTTGGCAGGTATTTCTTGATCATAGAGAACCATTCCTTGCGTGGACAGTCGCTGGCTGGCCAGCTCAGCATACTCTGGATTGTTGCGAACGATTTGACGGAGATCATCAAGCTGCAAGTCAATCTGTCAGTATTGCTCTCAACGAGGAGTAAAATCATCCGCCTTACCTTTATGAAAAAGGCATCGTTGATGGCCTCAAACTTTGTGCGCTGGAGCTCCTTATTGGCATGGTAATCAATAATCACCTTTCGGTCCGTAGGATGCGCTTCCATGTCGACACAATAGTCCATCGAACACATTCGCCAGACTCTGCTGAGGATATCACGGGAGGCCGGGAGGCGGGCAGTTATAAACTGGTCAACTACGACATTATTAGCACTCGCCACACCTAAATTCCCATTCAATGGAAACTTACACTTCTTCAACGACAAATCCTTGAGTCCAAGAGCAAGTGCAACCTGTGTGTTCAAGACCCACTTCTCTTGCTGCGCAAACTTGCCATAGGCAGCCTTCAAGGAATTCTCGCTCACCTCCGTAGCACCTTGCAATAGTGAGACTGTGAAAGGTGTGCACCAGCGCCGGTGTCCTTCAAAAGTCCAGACCTCAGCCTCATCTTTCCGAGCAAGTTCCTGGAGAGTTTCCGGTAGAGCATCGATCCTGGCCTCCTCTGCAGCACGAGCCTGTTCAGCAGCACGTTCAGCTTCAAGTCTGGCAGTCTCTGCACGAGCAGCCTCTTCAGCCCTACGATTTGCCTCTTCAGCCTCCTCCTCTTGACGCCGTTTCTCCTCCTCCAACTTGCGTTGCTGCTCGGCAAAGAAATTCTCACGCTCCCTCTCCTGTTCTAGCCGAGACTGTTCCCGATCGGATTTGGCCTTCTCGAGGGTGGAAGCGAGTTCTTGGGCAAGACGTTCGGTTCTAGCGCGGTCCGTCTCCTCTTGCACTTTCTTTGCCTCTTCAGCTGCTGCCTTGCGTTCCTCCTCAGCCTTGATGCGTCGTTGCTCTTCCCGCCGTCGAAGCTTCCGTTCTGCCTTTTCGACTGCCGCCTTCTCCGCTGCAGCCTTTTCCTTGTCCGACTGAACATGCTCAGAATCATTCGTATCGATTGCTGGGACGGCACTTCGCTCCTTCTTGGACTCCTTGATGTTCTCCTTTTGCTTGGTCGAGGATGGCGCCGGACTCTTGAGTTTTGGCTCGGGGACCGGGACATTCAAACGCTTGAGAGTGGCTTTGGCAGACTCTGGCTCCTTCGTCTTTGATGATGAAACTCCAATAGTAGAGGATTTTGAAACAGACTCCCTTCGTGGCTTGCTATCCTCCTTGCCCTTGAGCTCCGAAGCTCGTCCGGATTTTCTAGGAACGGAATCGTCAATATTACGGCGGTCCTCCTTCTCCACCAGGCGGTCCCTCTTCTTCTCCTTCTTGACCTCAACATCGGTGTCCGCCTCCTTCTTGACCTTTGTTGTGCCAGTAGGATCCTTGTTTTCGGTCTTTTGGGCCTTGTGTTCGCGCTTGGTGGATTCACGGGCTGGAGCTGAAGTTGGGACTGGTATCTCTGGCATGCGCTTCCGGGTAGCAACTTTCGGTTCTGGTGTTTCCTCCTTCTTGACCTTGACTTTCGAAGTGGTTGCTGAGCGCAGGGCAGGTGCTTTGGCAGGTGGTTCTTCTGGGATCGTTGTCTTGGATCGTTTCTCAGTCTTGATTGGCTTCTTCTTGTCGACCTTATCAACATTGACCATTTCCTCGTCCGAATCGTCTCCAGCTTGACTCTTCCTAGATACCTCCCGTCCACCTGCCGACACTAATCGACGCCGTTTTCGGACAACTGGAGAGCTGTGCTCTTCGTCTGGCGAGGGACTACGTTCCTTCTTCTTCTTTTTGCTCTTGTTGTTGTCTGTCGACTCGGCATGCGAGGCCTTGGGTAATCCGGATGTCGTCTCGTCGCTAGAAGATTCATCATCGCTGTTGGCACGCATCGTGGATTTTGAGGCCTTGGAGGGGAGTGTTGTCGACTTGTTGGATTTCCTGGCGGGCGAAGTACGCTTTCGTTTCGATTGCTGCTTCTCGGATGTCCTGCCTCTCGAAGAGCCCTCCTCCTTGATCCCGTTCGAGCCCTTCGCCTCAGTCGCATCCCAAGCCCGTTGAAGCATAGTAATCTCCTCCTCGTAGTTTTCCCCTTCTCTCTCCCGGGCAATGTCCATGTAGGTCCGTCCTTTCCGATCCTTCCATCGTGGATTGACAGAGTTGAGAACCAGTTGCAATATCTTAAGATTGCCACGTCCAATACAAACCAACATGGGGGTTGCCTCTGGGTCGAGAAGTCCATCGGGATTCCTAGAGTCCGTCTGCTTGACAGTAGTCAATGGGTCCGCAGGTGCGCCGTAAGCAAGCAAGATGCTCACTACATCCTCGTGGCCGCCCTTGATGGCCTCTTTCAAGATTTCCTCGTCCGGAGTGATGGCTTGTTCGAGCATGATACTAACCTTCTCAAGTTCTCCCTTACGAGCAAATCTCTTGAGGTGTGCATGACCCATTTTACCGCCCTCCAGCCACAGGATATCCTTACCTGTTCGAGCTCTTCGTCGGCCGGTGGTAGTTGTTGTCATTTCGGGATATGATTGGTGAACCGGGCTGGCGACCGATTGATCTCGCGAAGAAGAGTCGTCCACCACGCTCTGTCGTCTCTCGTCGTTCGATGACTTTTTGGCCGATCCACGCAGTTTATCCATTGCCGATCGAATCAAACTAATGAGCTTGAACCTCGTGTTGTCCTCTTCATCGTCGCCAGAACTCTCGTCTAAACCTTTCGCCAGATCCATGGCATTTCTGCCCTTGACATCTCTGAGGCGAGGATCGGCGCCAGCTTCGAGGAGAAGCTCGACAACATCCACATGTCTGTTTTCGACTGCGTCCATCAATGGCGTATCTTTGTCCTGCCCGCCTAAAGGATCGACCTTGCATCCGACCTCCAACAAGTACTTGACACAGTTCGCTTTTCCGTTGAGAGCCGCCTCGTGTAGCGGCACGTACCCTGCATTGTCGGCTTGATTCAAAAGAAGCGGCTTCATCTCGTAGGCTCGTTGGGCGTCTTCCAGTTTACCGCGCTGACACGCCTTGTGTAAAGCCGTTCTGCCCATAGCATCTCCGTCTTTTTTCGGCATTGCAGCAGCCGGTGTGTTGAGACTGCTTCCGTTGCGGGTGTGTGTTCGATAGGTTGGTGAAGATTCTCTTGAAGATTCGCTTTGTTCGCGTGGTGGTGGTTTTAGCGGTGGGGGTCGACGAAGTCTGGTTCTAGAAGGTCCTAAATCTGGTGCCTGGGTCGCTTTGTTTCCTAACCGCGAAGAGCTATCGTTTGCATGTCCATTGCGCCCTAATGAACTTCTTCCTGTTACAGAAGATTCCACTCCGCTTCGATCATCGTCGTCTTCGTCTTCTTCACTCGAGGATTCCGTACTTCGCCGTCGTGCACGATTGTATAGTAGTCGTTTTGTTCCCGATTTCAGCTTCGAGCCAGGTGGAGGAGATGAGGGTGCTGAGCTAAGGTCGGAAGAGTATGCCTCGTAGTCTCGTTTTATTCGATGCTGGACAGAAAGTTTCCTGTTGTCGATGGGGCCATTGGTTCGATCGTCCTTTCTTAACCGTTTTAGTCGGTCATCTTCGTTCCGTTGGATCGATTCTTCTCCTTCTATCCGACGTTTCCTAGCTTCTGCTCCAGTTTCGATGACTTTCCGTTTAGATTTTGTCCTGCTCGATGGTGAGAGCGACCTACTTCGTTTCCGCTGAATCCTTCGTTTTTCGGGCGATGGTACGACAGTCTCGGCCTCCGAGTCGCTGTCTCCATTCCCACCATTAGATTGTTGCTTGGATCTAGTGTCGAAATCTGGTAATAGCGATTTCCGTCGTTGTACCGTTGGACTCCGAGTTGGCCTCCGCCGTTCTGGTGACCGCCGTGATCCTGCTGCTGCCGGCGTTCTTTCCCTTCCGTTTGTCGAGTGCGATAAAGAGGTTGCGCTGAATGAGTTGGATAGTCTTGTGCCCGAGCTTCCCCCGGCCAATTCTCCGGCTCCGTTGCTCTTAGTCCCAACTGTCGAAGAATCGGAAGGCAATCCAGCGACCGACGAAGACATTGAAGGCCCCTTCAGCTGCTTATCCGAGAAAAAACGGTGGGCCGAAACCTTACCGAGTCCAAACTGTCGTCAAGCTTCCTCTGTTACGTGTCTTTTCTTTGTCTTGCTTCTTTTTGCTCTGCTGACCCGAGGTTGTCGTATAGTCGAGTCTTTGGCAGGCTAACAATGTCTTTTCTTCTCTGATACCACAGGTACTTTTGGTTGAGGCCAAACTCGAATCCACTGAGGATAAGAAAGGCCTTTACGATATCGAGAATATGTTCTGGCGAGGCGACGACCTCATCTCTTCCTTCCCAACCAGCTGTTTAAACTCGAGGCCTTCCAACAAGCACCCGAGTGTAGCAATTCGACTTTCGCGATACCGAAGTAAATGGAGCTAAAAGAGATTGAAGGCCGGGTCCGGTTTGGCGTCCAGGGGTTGAAGGGTTTTCGAGTAAAAGTGTCGGTAGAATGGAATTCAAAGGAAGACCCAGTCCTTCAAGATGCTAGGAAAGAAAAAAGAGCCAAAAAGAATTGAGTTGTCGTCCAGAAAGTTGTTGAATAAATAAGGGGGTAGGATTCGAGTGGACCGAGAAGGGCAGGAGAGGACCCGGATTTATCGGCGTTGAAGATGGAAGAGAACGAGTGCAAGAGCCTCTAAAGTCGGAACGAACAAGACGACGATTCGAAAATAATAGGGAATAAACTAAAGTCGAAACCGATGTCGCTGTATACTAAAAGGGCGGATTTGGTATCGTGGTCGGGGGTATCGAGAAAAAATTAATGAAATGCGATGATGGTTGACTGAGGCGTGGGTGGGTGTTGATGAGGAGGAAGGGAAAGCGAGGTTGAAAAGGACAAGAGGATAGGACCTCAGAGTTCTGAGGGTGAGTCTTGAGTGACAGGGAAGTGGAGTAGGTAATCAGAGCCAGTGTGAGAATCAGGTGCAGACATTTGAGCAAGGGGAGGCGCTTCCAGATCAACGGTCGACCCAAATGTGCCTTAGTTGGGCCCGCCTCTCCCCACTATCTTCTTGGATTCTGCATACAGTTCACTGTGCTGCATGGTGAGGCTGGGAAAGGGCTTTTGATATGTATTCTGACGGTCCTAACTCTTCAGTCTACTACAGTTTGCTCAGTGAATATGGTTCTACTATGTATGTACGAGTCCTATATATTTGTTCTTCCACTGATGGGAATCTGTCAACCCCCATCTTCTGTAACTAGTGCATGGGTATGGGTACAACAGCGTCTCTTGCCTCTTGTTTCTGGCTGGTTGGGACTTCAAATTCTCGCTCGGTTGTGACAGGCTGAGCCTCCCTTCCGTTTGCCACTAGCTAGCACTGGTTGACGGAACAGGCAAATGGGGCGAGAATCCCAAATTCTCCGAGTGTTGCGGTCAGTGCCGTCTATGTATCTCGAACTTGAGACTCATGTACTCGGCCGGTCAACCCATGGTGCAGGAGATTACGGTATGTTGGATCAAGAGAATCAGGACGGATTCTATTATCCTGAATGCGTTTCTGAGTGTGGTGACGGTATTGGCTTCCGTTCCTATGTACCCCGTTCACCAACCTTTCTGACCTCCCTCATCTAACTACCGGGCTGCCATCAGCCTTCAGACATTGAAGATCATTGGTCACTGTTGCAGGTCTACTATCTGTGGTCTTAAGGCTTCTAGGACCACTCTATGTGCTACAGTACACGAGGCAGCATCATGGCTGAGCGTGCGTATGCTATCATACGGCAGGCTACACAGTGGCATGTCTGCCTGTCAGTTACTTACATAGTATCAAACAAACAGAACTGCGTCCATAGTTGTCTGCCAGATTTTGAGAAGAGCCATCTCCAAAAGTGCAGCGGCCACTTGATATCCATCTTTCCATGGGCGTTCTCTTTTCTGGGCGGATGTCCATCGAACGGCAGTTCCCGCTGACAGACATGACGGTCACACAGCTCAAGAGGCTCCTTGTGAACATAAACTCTGCACACATCCACATATTCCAGACCGCAAATGAGATGAGGGACGCCAGTTATACTTGTAAGGCGTTTAATTAGCGGCTATTGCAAAGGGCACAAGATATTCGGCAAATCCATAAATCATTCGTAACAGAGAAACCATTCCATTCATTGCGGCTCCATCTCGCCTTCCTCCATCTTCAAAGGCCGTTATCAGTCCTACTCCTTCTTCGATGACTCTGGTGCCTTGATCCACTGTCTAGCCTCCGCCAGCTTTGCCTCCAATTCCTCCTCGGTCAACTTCTTCTTGACGTCCATTCCGGGTGGGGCCTGGAGACCTCTCTGGACTGCCTCACGGGCATCAATCTTCTCCTCCCAGGCCTTCAATGCCGGGAACTCGTTGATATCGATACCGGCCCAAGCAGCACTCCTAACCCAGCCAAAGTTTGCAATATCGGCAATCGTCAACTTGTTGCCAACAAGGTATCCCGAAGGCTGCTTCTCCAGATGGCTGTTGAGGACCGAGTAGAGGCGCTTGGTTTCGGCTTGGTAGCGGTCAATTCCGTACTGGACCTTCTCGGGCGCGTATCGGAAGAAGTGGTTGGCTTGTCCTTGCATTGGTCCGAGGCCGCCCATTTGGAAGTGCCTGGAGTGGTGATGTCATGATTAGCGTGTGGAACTCGACACTGTGTGGGGGATCTCCGTTTGCTCTGGCGGCACAGATTGTCTGAAGGCGGGGCAGATGAGGGGAGTGCAACTTACAGCCATGAGAGTGTTTGCCAGTGTTCCTTGGATCCGTATGGGTAAGAGATCTTGTTCTCCTTGTCATAAGCTCCGACAAGGTACTCGAGGATTGCGCCAGACTCAAAGATGTGGAGTTGTTGGCCGTCGGCAGCGGGCGAATTGCGGTCTGTGATGGCGGGGATACGTCCGTTGGGGTTGATCTCAAGGAACCATGGCTCCTTCTGCTCATTCTTCATGAGGGCAATAACCTTCAATTCGTATGGGATACCGAGTTCCTCCAAGGCGATACTGACTTTGTAGCCTGCGGTCTGTTAGCCATCTCGACCAGCACAAGTCTGGCCGGTCGTGGGATATCTACCATTTGGAGTTCCGGCGGTGTAGAGGATGATTGATGGTGTGTTTGACATGGTGGAGTATGCGTTGGTTTGATGTGTTTTGCGGGTGAGTTGTAGCGGGTTGAAGGGAGATGGTCGAAGGTACGTGTTGGAATAGCAACTTGTGGTTCTGATAGTGGAGGGCAATTTTTTTGAGAAGGACAGCGGCGGCTTTATAGAGCTTGGAGTACGATTGCTGAAATAAAAGCTACAACTGCTGCATTCTATGCCAATCTTCGTCATCCATTGTGGGGATCGCAACATACTTTCATCCCACGGTGGATAGCACACTGGAAAAGCACGGAATGATTATGCACGCTTCATGCAATGAGCTCGTAAGGTCATCCAAACCGTTGATTTATAAGACAAAGTTAAACTGCCTTTCTCGAGCCTGAACAGCAACTGATCAATTCTATGCAGTACTCTTGAGTATTTGTAATCACTACTTGCGGTGTAAGAAGCAATGACGACATCTAGCCTCAACAGTCCTCGTACGAGCTTGGAGGTGCCTGCCGAGCCTCTGAGTCTTATCGAGCGATAAGCATCCAGGACCACTTCAAGTTAAACTCATACTGCGACTTGTACTTGTACATATCCAATTTCTTCTAGAGTTATCGACTGCGTCGCTTTGATGAGACACAGATCTCCTATGACAGTGTAAATGTCAGCTGAAATACATCTCGTAAGCAGCTGGTTGTCATGATAAGTAGAGTACGCTCCGACCATCACGGTATCAATGACGACTCCATTTGCCTTAGAATCTCGAACCCTACTTCATATGTTCAATAACTTATCCTTTCGATTGCTGAAAGGCCGTAACTCTCTGTGAGAATACAGTAGACCATGGATAAGCACATTCATACACTACAGACCGGAGGATATATCTTAGAACAACGCGAGTATTAAGAAAGTAAGTTTACATTTGACTTATTCGTATAACGTCAAATGTTATCCAATATGACGGAAATAGATCTTAAAACCACCGGCAACTTGACCTATAATTAACCTTCAGCACAACACATCGCAATAAATATGACTTGTGCTTCATGGCAAGAGCCACTGGTAGATAAGTTCCTTCCAGTGTGCATCTGAAGTTTGCACTGCAGTAAGAACAGAAGACGTATCCTACAAAGCATTTTGAGATTTATAACACCGAATGCTGGTTCTTTCGTCTACACTTGTAATGCGTAATCCGTCGAAGGATAGTTCCTTAACCATTTGCTGCGCGAGAAGGTCAATACCCTTAGTCGAGGAACAGGGGCTCTTGAGTCTTGACGGTTGACAGTGGCCATGGCAGCAAAGCACTACGTGACCCTTTGGTAGTTTGGATACTGAGGCTAGCAAAGAGGTTCAACTTTGGTTTCCGTTTCCGTCGAGTGATCTTCGAATGTGGAGAAAGCAAAAGCCACTACTTTTCCGACATTGACGAGTGTGGCATCCAAGGACTGCGTATGAGGAGTGGTTTAAGCCCCTTTTATACCAACTCCTTCCAACCCTGCATCCGAATTACCCAGGGTCCTACTGAATTCTACCAAGTAATTCAGTGACGGCGTGCGTGTGTCGTATGTATTTGTGCGGTTCCGGTGTCCAAGAGCGGATGTATTAACTTCCTCCTTGCCGAGGGTAGACAACGATGACGCACATTTATGTCAGCCCTACCGCAGGTACTGAGATCGAGGCTGCCTTCCAGAAGCTGTCATTACCATCGCGGGTCGGTTGCCGCTAACTTCGGATTGTAATCGACGGCGGGTGGCCTCGACTCACTTTTTCCATGTTAGACGGCCTCGACCTACAGCTTGAGGAGAAACTTACTTTGATATAGCACTAATATATATGAGCCCATTCGTATCAGTTGTGTTTGCGAGAATTGTGGCATGTCAGTTGCGTGTAGTTGATCGATGTCGAGGTGAGGAGAGGAAAGAGCAGTCAAGCGAGACACGGTAACAGTTAACTAGGTGTTCCGCCAGAGTGCTTGGCAACAATTTCGCCCGAGATGAGATTGTTTGGCCGACCCGCAAACCATGACGTCTACAAGGCACCGGAACCTCCCAACATCCGACGGAACGATCCACAACCCTCTCGACACGACTCTTCTCATGGCTATTTTTGACCCAGTTTGCGCTACCGACCTTCTTTCGCTCCCATCCCGTTGAGATCGGCTTTGATCACATCCGTCACATTCTTCGGCCGGATGTCCGCTTCAATACCTGCAGAAAGGTGGGTATGGACCGGGGTGTAACTAACGGTTCGTTTTCTACAGATGCAGGATGGGAAGCATCTTTGCATTGTGCTGACCGAGAATGGATGGGGTTGCGGAGCACGGCTCTTGATGACCCGTCAATCTCGATGGATCCCATGTCGGTGGAAGTTCGTTCCCGTCAGTAGCCGACCTCGACAAAGCATTGCGCACATGAGATCTACACACACGGTTGGAGAAGTGAAAGGGTCCAATCATGCGAGTTGCTCCGACATCTCAAAGCTTTTGCGGCTCTGACTTTTGACCCGAAATGGAATCGAATCGTTTCAACGGTTGGTCTCTTGACTCAACTCCTACAGATGCAGCAGATGTGAACCCTGGAACTGGATTGTTTGGCTCAGATGACCTTCATCCCACCATCAACAGTATCAGGACCCGACTTCAGCACCGAAGCTTACATCGCGGTTCATCTCGGGTCGAAGCTGGTTTGCTACTGGTCCCGTTTCTGGAATTCGTATCCACCTTGGGATGATGAATACAGCCTGGATCGGCTGTAGAGGATTTGAAGCAAACGGTTTGGCTTGCTTCGTCGAAGAGGTCTAGATGCGCTTGGTACGTTCCCAATATCGTAGTTACTCTTTTTGGAAGCGTCAACTAACTGAAATTCGTTATTAAATTGCGCCAGGATACTGCAGACGGCGAACCTCATCTTTGACCTCGAGACTTGCCAGGCGGACTTATGCACCCGTATTCAACAGTACGGCTAGCCAATCGCTTCAAATGACACGGCGCTTTCGCAGTTGGGCGCTTGCTCATAAACATTTCAAAACACGTTTCACCAAGGCAAAAGCTGATGTCTCTGGATTTGGAAGACGATGAAGTCGAAATGGGACGAGAGGTTTAAAGGGTAGCCTTATCGACCCACAAAACGTCGTAGCTCATCGAATGAAATGATCAGAAGAACGAGGCCATCATGCTGCAGAACAGATCGATTTGGCGGTCAATCTCGGTTTCAACATATGCTCAGTGTGTTATGCAGCCACCATGCGCACAGGAATGCCAGATACCTCTAACTAGGCACAACTCCTTTGACAAGGGAGGCCTTCCTGAGTAACCTCTCGGACCCCAATCAGAAGACTCTGCTCAGACTCAGACAGAGCAGTACATGGCCTAACATGCATCAGACTATGGCGTTTACAGAAGTCTTCGAGTCGCGTGGAAGAAAGGTTCCCGGGCAGCAGAACCAACAGATCCGAACCAGAGCAGAGCTTGAGTATGTACATATGGAGACTGAGAATCGACGTGGAGGGTTTGTATGGATGGCTCATTTTTATGTGCAGGATCATGTGCCCAATAGCAATACTTCCCAGACTTGTGGGGAAGTGTGGGAGGGTCCTGTTGAATTTCTCTGTCCGCTTTAAGGCTGTTACACGAAGATGATGGGCCAAGGATTCGTTTTGGGAACCTCACGGCCTGTGAACGTCCACTCTATCGATAGATGGGATGCTACGAGGACCCGACTGTATTAACTCGGGTGGCTCGGCCTTCTCTTTATACAATCTTGTAATGTTTCTTGTACCTTCAAATACTGAGTCCACCTTGAATTTAGCACTTGAGCCCGAGGGCAGTATCTACATGGTGTATTAAACTGTTCGAAGCATCTCATGGGCGCCAGCCTGCGACGTCCTGCGGGAAGAAGCATTTTTTATGGAGACGCTCCATCCGTACCCCGGTCCGGGGAGCATGTCCAGAGACACTCTGCTTGCAGGATAAAAAGCAGAAGGTGATGTACCCCATCCTATTAAATGCAGGAATAACAAGTACAAAGCAACTGACAACGCTTTATGTCTGTCGAAGGGACGCCCCTTCGATTCCGTCGTCAATTCTGCTCCAATGGGCCATTGGAATGATCAGATATATTGCTTCGTCCCCTGGACAGTTGGCTGTATACGTGGGATGGGACAATATACTTGTATGTAATTTGATACAGATAAAAGAATAGTTATCTCATGTACGTTCGGTGCAGGTACGAGTAACCATCAATCACAATAGCCTGTGTGATAGACAGCTGTTCGTGGGATGCACTTAACAAGCTGGATATCAAATGTGTTGGTCTAGCTTTTTACCAGAGTAATAGAAAACCTCGTTAAGCACATATCTCTTCGATTCCCGAGGCAGGCCTTCTCCCAATCGAAGAGAAGGGTTCTACGCCGTACACCGGAGTTTTAATTCGTAAAGCATAAAGTCGTGAATCGCAGCTTAGCCCGAATGGTTACTACTTGCGAACCTTGCGTTGTACATATATGGTGAGTGTTCGCCATCATATTCGATGATTCTCGTTTCGGCCGTTCTTTATGTACACTTTGACTTCGCCTTGTCGCTGTTGATTGCGACCCTTACGATACCTGCGCAGACTCCCGGCCTCCCTCTCGCTCTGCCCCAGAATCGTTGACCCTGTCCGTCAACCGCTCAGAGCCCTGTGCGCCCCACGTTTTGCGTTGCCCTTCGACATTTCGTCCAACATTCTTAGCACAGAAGTCGCCTCCCGACTGTTGACTGGCAGGTAAACACCGAGTCTTGACCTATTTGTCTTGCAAGACCTCTATCCTCCCGTCACCGTCAGCTTCCCCATAATCACGAGCCGACATCAACATTTCTCCTTGGAAAACCACCACCATCTTGCCGTTTCCCTGCTCTCCTTCTCCTCACGCTCACCACTCACTCTCTTTTGCATCGACTTTCACCCACATCACCCACGTCCTTCTCTCTTCCACTCTTTACTCCCTTCAAGTGGTTACTTCTACGCATTTCGGATATACTTTAACCCACCGGACGTTGCTATCAGAACAAATCGATTTTTGGTCTCCTCAGTCTTTCGTCCCCTCCGTTACGAACCGATTCTTTACGAACAAATTCACTCTTTGGCCTGGAAAGTTGGTCATCTCGCGAACGGTACGTGGCAATCATCGGTGGACTTCGTTTTCCACACTCTCCCACATGGCGTACGAGTACAGAAGCTTGACGAGAGTTGGCTTGCGTTCTTTGGGCCACTCTTGTCGATTGTCAGTTCTTCGAAGATTTTTAGATTTTTCCTGGCTTTGTTGTTCTCGAGAGCTAATCCGTCTCCGGCAGTCTCGCTATTGTTTTTTTGACAGACCTCACTCTCTAATTTTTCTACGCTTTTTTCGGAATTCCCGCCTCCCACGATCCAATAGTTAGGCCCTTTTCTCACGAACCCTTGAACTCCGCCTACATACTCCGCTCCTCTCCCACCTCACAGACTCCTCAAGCGCTGTTCTTGTTTCCTTCGTTGGCACTTTTGGTTTGCTGTTCTAATAACGAACTTCGGATCCTCGGCTTCCGCGACTTGGTTATTTGCACCAGATAAACACGACAAGATTCCCAATTCGGCTCGCCAGATCTCAACTGAGGGAAAACAGAGTTACGGCTCGTCGTTGTACTTGGTTGCTGTTGTCATCGTACTTCTACGTTCCACCCACACCGCCCGCCTAGTTCTGGGGGAAACGACGACGCCGACGATACACCACAAAAGGTTGCTTATTTACAGGACGAACGGAAACCCGACATTCACTACTCGGAGCAGAACCTGTTTCTGACCGCCTGACTGCATATAACAATCTCTTCCAAAGTACTTATCGACTCGCAATCTCCATCTCCTGCCATCTACGAGGAAATCGATTGAAAAGGCGACCGGAACGACAGTTTAGCGAGAGTTCGATTACAGGACTATCTGGAGGAGGTTCCAAGTGAAAGCCTGCTGCCATTTGGTATGGCGAAGACCATGTCTTTAAGACCCGACAATGGTGAGTCCCTGAATCTTTTGCTTTCCACGATTCCTTATGCTGCTTCTCCGGCGGGGAGATGATTATCGCTCGCGGGGTACTTTTGGACACTGTCCGAATCCAACCTTTCCTGAGGTGGGCTACCGTTTAGCGGCAAACCCTCACCCGTCTCTGATGGCTTATGACCGATTCGAAGAAAACTTTCTGCGCGGGGAACCCTTTATACCATCACTGCCCGCCCTTCTATTTGGCTTCCAGAAACAATGGATTCTAATCAAGACGTAATAGTAGTTTCAGACGATTTGGAGAGTATTCACGACCTGGCGAGACCGAGATCGACCCCGCCGGGACCTCAGACGAAACCTACAACATCAACACCGCAACCGTTTGCCTCCACAACTCAGATCCACCGACCTATCCCAAGCTATCGGTTCCTTGAAACCTCAGCAGTCGACTCGAATCCCATGAGCTTGCTGAACCGGTACTGCACCTGGAGGTGACTGAGTTACTCCATTGGCTGATGATTGAGTAGGAGTCCGATTGCAGATGGCGACCACCATATAACAGGACTCCGTCGAATACGGCAAAGCAACCAAGCGCCCACATCGTCGCTCGTGTCCGGAGGCAGCTTCATCAACGCTTCTGGACTTCTCTCGCAACCGCCTACCGCGCCGGGAACCCGAATGAACTCGCTTTCATTGGCACCTGGGTCACCATTGCTCGGTTCTTACGAAGACCTGGCAAGATTTCCTACCGAATCCCTGCACTCCTTCTCGTTCGCCCAGCACTCCGAAGATCTCCTACACAGTCGACAAAATATTGTCAAGAGAGGGCTCGATTTCATGAAGGATAGGCTCGGCATGTCAACCTTGGGCCCTGGGCTATTAGCGCAAGCGAGGCTAGAAGGAGACGAGGAAGCTCAGCAAACGATGCAGCTTTTGCAGCAAGCGAACATCTTGTCGGAAGCGAAGACGCCCATGTTGACGGGCCCCGCAACAGGCCCAGCGGATGTTCAGGGAAACCCTTTCGATCGCGATTTTGCTTTCGACAAGGCAGAGAAGAAATATGATGCCAAGGAAGATTTGAGAGAGGACCGCTCCGATGGTGCTTCTTCTAGAACCGGAACCAACGAGTCTACCTCCACATCAAAAACGTCACCGCCTCGGTCGCGCGGTCCTACTCTGAGAAGAACAAACACCGATATCGCGGTTCATACTGTCAAGTCTCAGTTGAATGAGGCTCTGGCGAAGCCATATCGTGCGGAGAGTAGCACCTCGTACTCCATGCTTCCTTCGCTTGGCTCAACGGCGACTCTCAATGGACATGCGCCTAGGAATGGAGGGACAGAAGCTATTTTTACAACGACAGCAAAGTTCCCTTGGACAATTCTCGCCGCCAATGACATGGCCTGCCTTATTTTTGGTGTCACGAAGCATGAGGTTCGCAAAATTGGTATTTTGGAGCTTGTTGGAGAGGAAAGCCGAGAGTGGCTCGCTGAAAGGCTGCAATCACCCGAGACAACGCCGTTTTCTGGTACGCATAGTCAGCACGGCTCTTCGCATGCGACAACATCGTTACTCCAAAACGGTGAGATGTACCAGAATAAGATCCGGCGAGTCAGGTCTACGGGACTGGGTAATTTCAAACACCAGCAAAACAAAAGCCGGGGTGTTTTGTTGTGTGGAGATGTTGTTCCTATTCAAAAGAGGAATGGCAATGTCGGGGCGGCCAGTCTTTGGGTGAAGGAGAAGAAAGGCGGACTTATTTGGGTTGTCGAAGAGATTAACGAAGATTTGGTTACTTTGGAACTGGAGCAGAACATTGTCAAGTCTGTGCAGGGCAGGTCCGAATCGATATTTGGAGATCTTTTGTCACATCCGGCTTTTAATGGGGTGAACGTCATGGATCTATTGCCATCACTTCCTCAGAATGTCGACTTCTCCGTCAACATTGAAGAGATCAACGCAGTTCAGCACTATACGGCCTGCAACAGAGGGATCCGGATACCTTGCAAAATCCATGCTCGGCGCGATGGAGACATTACGCGCCTTAAAGTTACAGCGTTTCCCCATATTGCTGGAATTATGGTCGTCTCGCCAACAACGCTCAGCATCAATAGCACTAACACGGTGTTTGCTGCCGCTCTTTTCGGACAAGCAAACCCTGTCGGTTCTATGGTGACCGAACTTCTGCCTTACTTCGGCAAGATTCTTCAATATGTTGTGGAAGAGGAGCAGGTGAACCTGGTTGACGGAATGGTTGTCCCAGAGCATTTGTTCCGGAAGGCCTATCAGAGTGTGGCATTGAGAGAAGGCAAAGAAGATCCTGCAACATTGTTCTATGGCCCGACTGGCGTCCCCGCGAGACACAGAGACGGTTCGGAGCTTCGAGTTGATATACAGATGCGAGTAGCTGGCTCTGAGGGCAGCTTTGTGCAGCATGAAAATGCGATTGTTGATGACTCGGATGATGAAATGCACGGTCCATCGCAGCCGGAGTTGGTTTACGCGGTTTGGATTACCTATTCGCGACATTTCCACGCAGTTTCCTTAGCGAGGGACGCATCAGCACCAGTTTTAACCCGTCAAATGACGCCACCGCGTCAACTCTCTCCAGGACAACCCTCGCCACCACTTGTTGGGTCACCCGGAATCGAGCCGACAGCAGCTGCCATGGATCACTCATTGGCTGCCGCCATGGAGAGATCTGGCACAAACACCCCGAGCAGTGCGGGAGAAGACGATACGATCTCTCCGATTGCGCAGTATATGGCGAGGAAGAAAAAGACTATTGCCGACTTTGTTATCTTGGAGGATATGGGACAAGGCGCCTATGGTCAGGTCAAACTGGCTCGTTACAAGCGAGGGAGCAGAAAAAGGGTTGTACTGAAGTACGTCACAAAGAAGCGAATCTTGGTCGATACGTGGACCAGAGATCGAAAGTTGGGAACGGTTCCGCTCGAGATTCACGTCCTCAATTACCTCAAAGGCGAGGGTCTCAAGCATCCAAACATCGTCGAGATGACCGATTTCTTTGAGGACGATATCAACTACTACATCGAGATGGTTCCTCATGGTTTGCCCGGCATGGATCTGTTTGATTATATCGAACTGAAAATCAACATGGACGAAATGGAGGCGAGAAGCATCTTCATCCAGGTGGTGCGAGCTATTCATCATTTACACACGAAAGCAAAGGTCGTACACCGGGACATCAAAGATGAAAACGTTGTTTTGGACGGCAATGGGAGAGTCAAGCTGATTGATTTCGGATCTGCTGCTTTTATTGCAAAGGGACCGTTCGATGTCTTTGTAGGCACTATTGGTAAGTTCCTCTGATTCAACACTATGATTAAATGGGCACTAACTGAGATAGATTACGCTGCACCTGAGGTACTTCAAGGATTGTCGTATAGAGGCAAGGAACAGGATATCTGGGCCCTGGGTGTTCTTTTGTATACCATCTGTTACAAAGAGAACCCGTTCTACAATGTTTGCCTCACCACCATCCTTCCTCGCTCTCAGTTAACTGACCCTGGCCAGGTTGATGAAATCATGGACCACGAAATACGGATTCCGTACTTGCTTTCTGAACCTTGTCTGGATCTTATCCGCAAAATGCTCGATCGAGATGTGGATAGACGGATCACGATCGAGGAAGTTATCGAACATCCATGGTTTGATGGTCTTGCCGATATGGATGAAGGACTCGAGATGAAGTCCGGCTCGAAATAATCGATATTATTCGGTGTTTTCGATTTCTTTTCCCTACTTGTTGGATCTGCTTACCGCTCTGTTCTCTTCTATTCCTCTTGGTGATTAGATCTCCGGCCTGTTTTTCTCTTCTACTACTCCCTCTTTCTCCTCTTCTTCTTCTCGTTTTTAGCTTGCTCTTTTTTGCAATACAGGTTGTTTCAGATGATCGTCACTACTTTCCCCTACTTTCCCCTACTTTCCCCACTCTTCTCATTCCCACTACCCCTCCCTCGTCTTTATCTTTAACCTTTCTTGATGCGGTTATGAAAGAAATCTATGTTACTTGGTGTGGTGTCGCTGTTCGTTTCTCGCTAGCTTTGCTTTGTTTGTAGAGGGGTCCGGTTCATTAAGGGAGCATGGCGTTTTGTTGTTTTGTTTCGTTCTATAAGTCATTACTAACCCATCAATTTTCCTTTGACTGTGATTATTTGTCCATGTCTGTTTTTTTTTTCTCTTTTAATCGTCGTTTTGAACATTCTTACTCTGTTTATTGTCCCGGTTTCTCTGCACATTTTTACTGCTTGTTGCTCTATTGCTTTCGTTCATGGCGGATGGTATTTCTATCCTCCCCAATACGAAACCATATGTACGTCTTGCATGTTGGGATTGCCAATAGGTTGCTAAATAAATAGCGCGAAATTGTGGGTTATCACTACCTTAAAGATCAAGTTCTGTTCATGATTACTGTACGTAGCAAAGCTGCTGCCTTGTCTGCTTTCTTTCTCTTAAAAGAACAAGTACGTTTAAAAGCTTTGCAATTGTTTGTTTCGTTTATTGTATGTCTTGAAGGATTGAATATCACCAAGCGTAAAGGATTTTAATGGTATGGAACTGTTGTGACGGACTTTGGATTGGTTTATAATGAAAACTGTATTTTGTGGCCTTTTTTCTCTGAACGTCTGTTTTGCCTGCTCCAAAGTACTCTTTATATGTAGAATATCCAGACTCTGTCGCACTTCTGCATGAGAGATGATACTGATACCCTTGTCATGTAGTATAAATATACCGACGTGGTTCATACTATGATCCGGGTATTTCGGGTTGTCATTCGTTCTAACTACTTAAACTTTCATTAACGCTTAATCCCTCCCAGTTTCACCCGTTCTATCCTCTCGCAGACAGTTCAGCACGAAATCAACCCGCTCCTCGAGAGCCACCACTTCCTTTGGCAGAACGGTATGCGGAATACCCTCTTCCCCAAGCACCTTCACGAACTGGTCATGTAGCGCCTTCCACTCCTCTGCATCAACCGGCATCAACCGAACTCCGTCATCAACCAACCACGAAACACCACTCTCACATACAATCACCAACCCTTCTCTCATATACTCTTTGCATTCGTCCCATTCTGAACTGGCCAACAGGTTGACATACGCTGGTGGTGGGATCAGGAGCGAGGTGTAAATCAATGGATCTAGGCCTGAGCGGTCGGATAGATACCATTTTGGCTGGGATGAATGATGAAGGTAAGCTTCGATTGCGTGCTGTGCCTTGAGGATGGAAGTCTGAAGCTGAAGAGAGAGGGCGGGACTGTCGCGGATGTCGGAGGTAGCTATGGGGTTGTCTCGGATGATTTGGCGGGCGAGTTCGGTGATGAGGAGGGGTTCAGGAGAGGCCAGGTCTGGTGTATAGAGAGGCGGAGGAGTATCATCATGCTGGGACCTGGGGATGGGCTCTGGAGCTGAAGAGTCTGGTAGAAAGGCTTCTGATGAGAGTTGTTGAAGACGCTCGAGGAGGGCCTTTGCGAGTGTCGTCTTTCCTGTGCATTGGGCACCGATAATGTAGACGTTCCTTCGGTGAATGGGCTTGGAGGATTCACTCATCTGCTTCGAGTCGAAGTCTGACATGGATCGTAGGTTCTCGAAAGTGGAGGTACTGTATGTGTCCCTTCACTCTGCCATCCTCATGGCGGAACAGCTGCTAATAACACAATCGAAAGTACAGGTACATATCGCCCCGCCAACATCCCGGGTCATCAATCGGTTAGCAAGTGGCAGGTCATGCAGGCCATCCAAACCCCCACCTTCTTGTCGGAGTCTCTAACTAGAGCTTTGGAGAAGCAGGACGAAAATACCAAGGGAATTGAGGGGGCAAAGGCGTGGAATTGTGGTGGGATGAGCGGGGCTCATGCATGAACATGCAGCGTCAATCTGCAGGCAAGCGGATGCAAACGCAGCAGCTTGATTGCCAGTTGGACCTGCATGATGAACATCTTCTGATTGGGTTGACTGCTTGGGCGTAACTATGGACAAAGAGGTTTCTTGACGGACCTGTCGAATGTTTCCTAGTTAACCCTCATCCTCCAACGTTTGGAATTGAGGCCAAACCGCAATGGCGAAGTTCAAGATTACTCTACCTGCCTTCCATCCGGATGACAAGGAATGGAGCTTCCTGATTCCGAACCTCCCCAAAGAACCGCAGACCGGCCTCTCGGGCTACATCAAGACGATTACAGCGATTTCCACTCGAACAACACAATCCCTCGAATTGCGCTATGAGAAAGCACCTGACAATCGAGTCATCGACAAGACCGAAGTCCACAAGTATCTTTTGATCTCATTTGCAAACTTTCGATTGCAGTTACCACCGAAGATAACGGGTGATCCGAATGCACCACCAATCACCGAAACGGAGCAAGCTTCAGCAAAGGATAGCGGCGACTACATTGTGCGTATTCTCAGAGCAGGAGTGAAGATCAACGGCATCGTCTACAACTTTTTGGGCCACAGCTCGAGTCAGCTCAAGTCGAAAACCACTTTCCTATATGCGGCACCGAAGGGTGTTATAACCCAGAAGATAGAAGGACTGGGAGAATTTGGCAGCATCAAAACAGTCGCAAAGAAGGCGAAACGAATTGGACTTCTATTTACGAGCGGAGAGGTCTCATGTGAGCTGGATTCTAAACATGTGGAGGAAATACCTGATATTCAGACCAAGGACTTTTGTTTTACGGACGGATGCGGATTCATATCGTTGGAGTTTGCGAGATTACTGGCAAAGAAGAAAAAGATCATCTTTCGAGATAAGCGATATCTTCCTTCAGGTGAGTCTTCGATCAATAACAGTTACCTGGATTTACTGACATACCGAATAGTCTTTCAGATACGGTATCGAGGCTACAAAGGAGTCCTAATGGTGGAACCGCAACTGAAGCCGCCAGTCTGGGCCCAATTCCGATCAGATTCTATGAGAAAGTTCAAAACCTTATCTGGAGATAACTCGTTCGTTGCAGTGGCCTACTCCAAGGTAATGATCTCTCTCACGTCGCATGATTCCCCTTTGGCCAGTTGCTAATAAATGCAGCCGTATGCATTCGGGTATCTCAACGATGAGCTGGTCACCTTGATTCACGCTATCGGTGTTCCAGCAGAGGCTTTCATCAAAAAACAGCAAGAACATTTCGACTTTCTCGAACGTGCTCTCGTCGATCCTGTGGATGCTTTTCGGTTTCTATCGTATACCAACCAGACAGCCCTAGCCGAGAAGCTGATTCTTGAAGGTCTCGATGCTGTCAAACCTTCAATCGGGAGTTCTGTCAACAAGGCATTTGAGAAAATGCTGGGAAAACGTGAGCAACAAAGATGTCGTATCATGGTACGGAAATCCAGAGTCATATTTGGCGTTGCAGACTCTAGGGGCATTCTCAAGGAGGGAGAGTGTTTTGTACGGATAACCTCAGAGGAGAGTGGAATACCTGTTACCATCCATAGTGGACCTGTTCTTGTTGGGAGGAATCCAGCTTTACATCCTGGAGATGTGCGAAAATTAAGGGCAGTAAACAGGCCAGAGTTGAATCATCTGGGTAAGCCAATTATGTGGGACCTCAATGGAATTTCACTAACTGATGTTATGCAGTGGATTGTATTGTCTTTCCTACACAAGGAAAACGACCGACGGCAGATCTGATGTCCGGTGGTGACCTAGATGGTGATGCTTGTAGGTGCACTGTTCATCATAGTGCAATTCCGCTTCTGACCGGCTCGTGCAGTCTTCGTTTGCTGGGATCCTGAGGTTATGCCCAACTTTGTAGCCCAACCGGCTGAGTATCCTGGTGGACGGGAGCCTGTAAAGTTCGAAAAGATTACCGATGACGACAGGCTCGAGTTCTTTGCCCGATACACAAATGCGTCTCTTGGCCGTGTCAAGAACCTCTATCTGGATTGGGCGAGAGTTAAAGGTGCAATGTCTGATGAGTGTCAAGAACTAAACCGACTTTTTTCACTCTGTGTTGATGGTAATCGGATACGGGTACCTCAGAAGCTGGAAAGTCCGCCTCAGCCAACAGCAGAAACGCCACCATTCATCTTGGATGTTTTGCATACTCATGCCATCAACTATGTCCAAAACAGGCCAGCGTCTCGCAAGGAACTCATGAGACAACCTACCCTCGGCGTGGACAGCATCGAGATCTTGCTGTCTCAAGACAACCTTGCACTCTCTGAGTTTGAAGCATTACAGATGGCATACAACTGGTGTGCTAGGAATTGCACGCATATTATGGAGCTGTTGCTCTTCTTCGATTTCACGAGGATGAGCACAGTTGAGAAGGCTTGGATTCTCGATAAGCTGCCACCTACGATGGATGGAACCTCATTGATCACGAACGCCTTGCTACAATCATATCTTTTGACTCCAGAAGAACTGGCTCCATACAAATTACATTATCCGGCAATGAGATGGAAGAGGGTATTTTCATCGGAAGTTAACCATATGCGTCTGTTGTTCGATCAAATCAACCGCACCTTTCCTTTGTTCCACCGGAAGTTGCTGGTTCTCCGGGTCGATGAACGTCTCACAGTTGCTATATACATACAGCAGCAGATTGAACCTAGCACTGAAGGGCAGGTCGATGATACTGCCCGGCTCTTTGCCTTCACTCATACGCGGGATGGATCAAACATGCATAGACTTGCAGTGCCGACAAAGAAGAACTATAGGTTATACTTTGACAATTCCGGATTCCAGTTGTATGAAGGAAAGAGGGCGAATACATTTGTCTTCTTGAATCGAGCTCAGCAGGACACGGAACGCTACAGGAATATCCCAGGGAAAGCTGATAGGATAAGAGGAAAGCAAACCACTCTTGATGATGGGACAAATCATAATTGGGTTGCCAGTATTGCTTTGCAGAAGTTCAGTAATAACCTTGCACGGAACATAGGCAGGGTGAACCGAAATGGAGTTCTGGGGGCTGTAAGTCCACACATTTAGACTCTGGTTCAGACTAACAGAAAGC
The DNA here is from genome assembly GCA_003788565.2 of Ascobolus immersus RN42. Taxonomy (NCBI): domain Eukaryota; kingdom Fungi; phylum Ascomycota; class Pezizomycetes; order Pezizales; family Ascobolaceae; genus Ascobolus; species Ascobolus immersus. The sequence goes on along the minus strand of ML119674.1, from coordinate 274,254 downwards.
AGGAGCTCTACGTCATCAGTAATCGGGATATCAAGTCTCTTGAGCTCTTGGATCTTTGGCTGGAACAAATCGACACCGAAGAAGTCATACCACTATTCGAGAAAAAGGCCCGAGAGTTTACAATACCACACATCTCTGACGTTGATTGGGGTAACGAATCTCAGAATCTTCGACAACTGATTGGAAAGCAAGACTACACTACCCTCGACAAAATGTCCACTATACCGGAATTTCTTGAAGCATTTGATTGGCTCCTTGCTCGAGATGAGAGAGACATCTTGCATCGTTGCTATTCATACCTCATCTCCAACATGGGACGTCCAGGGCCTTACACACGCCATCGTGTGGAGGGATTCGAAACTGAGCTCTTATATGTTATGCTTAAGAAGCTCCAAGAGGCGCCATATCTGGCTCTCTCTCTCAGTAGCATCTTTAAGGATAGCCACAATGGCGTCGACATCGAGCAACTTGTGGACTTTGATATCGACAACTTTCGGAACGGCGTCGCCAATGCTTTGATCCGATGCGCAGATACTATGCAAGAGCTCATGTATGAGCCGCTAAAGAACACATTGAAAGGAGCGGGAAGTAATGGCCATGATATCAGCTTGTTGGTTAGATCTGTCTGCCTTGCAGTTCAGTCTCCGGAATTGGCTCTTGACATCCTACTGGAGATTCTAGAGCCAGTATTCATAGAGAAGTTCCCAGGTCATCCCAACGCGTTAGAGCATCTCATTCGATCCCTGTTCGGTATCACTTTGGATCACATCGACGAGACAAAGGAAGCTAAGAAGAAGGTTCCATACCTGATATCTCTCAGACCGGATCATGGAGAGTCAACGACTTATGGCGGACATCTCGTCCGAGCCTCCATGAGGCTGGATGCACCAATCGATGGTAAGCCGAGATTTGGAGATCACGTCAAGCTGGTTGTGGCTGGACAGCCTGCCAACAATCCTCTCAAACGGAGATTCGTTATGAGTGCCATTGTCGACAAGGCTTTCGACGGCACTGCTGTTTTCGAATGCTTTCAGACGCCTCCACCGTATATGGAGGATTGCTCTTGGAGGTTGGTTAACTTTGGCTCTTTCGTAACTGCAAGATGCATGTTTGATGCTGTCAATAAGCTTCATACTGAGAAGAATGAATGCTGCCCTGTCTATGATATTCTTCTTGGGTTACCGCCGCCACCACAAAGACCAGCTCGTCAACCTCATCCAGATGACTGGTTATGGAAAGAGGAGAAAAAAGAAGTCTTCAAGCCAATTCCCTCACTGAACCCATCCCAGAATGCTGCTGTCGAAGCAGCTCTGTCGGCGCGTTTAACTTGTCTATGGGGCCCCCCAGGTGAGATATTCGAAATTGATCCCAATCCCACTAACTGACGGGCGTTAGGAACCGGAAAAACATCTACCGTTGTCGAGATTCTTATCCACCTCCTCACGTTGTATCCTAGAGGGCGAATCCTCATGACTGCCCCAACTCACAATGCTGTCGACAACGTAATGTCCAAATTTCTAAAGCTCTACAAGCCTCCAACCTCTGCTTCCGATGATAACCCAGTTCTTCCTGCTAATCCTCTTCGTGTATCAACTGACATTCGAAAAGTCGATAATGCCCTTAAGAGTATTTCCAGCGCAATCCAAAGGGAACAAAGAGCTAACTAATATAAACTAGATCATACCATTGATGCATTAATGGGCTTCGATCTCACCCAACGACCTGAGCTGAAGAAGAAAGCCCTAGCCCAAATCACAGCCTCTCGAATTATCTTCACAACGTGTATCGGTTCCGGTCTAGGACTTCTTGCTAATGAAACATTCGACATCGTCATCGTAGACGAAGCTTCTCAACAAACCGAGCCATCCTCCCTCGTTCCTATGGTCAAGTTCCGTCCTGGAGGAGAAGGGAAGGTCATCCTCGTGGGTGACCATGTGCAGCTCCGAGCAACAGTCCGCACCCATTCCCAGACTCAGAACTATCAGCGTTCACTCTTTGAGCGCCTCTACACCACAACAACTCCGGAGATGCAAACCTACGAACAGCGTGGAGACTTTGCAAAGGTTATGCTCGACACTCAATACCGTATGCATTCCACTCTATGCCACTTTCCGTCCCAAGAATTCTACAGTGGTAAGCTTCACACTGGCCCTGGAATCGATACTTCTCGAGGCACCGGATTTGGCGGCTTCACTCCTAGTTGGCTTGGAAAGAAAGATGGCCGTCTGTGCTTCGTGACCTGTGAAGAACCAGAAGAAGCATTCACGAAATCGAAATGCAACAAAGCCCAGGCCGAGCTATGTGCTCAAATTTGCAAGCTACTCCTATCATCTCCATCCTCTGATGGAGATAATACCATACAAAAACCATCGATAACTATCCTCACTCCTTACACTGCCCAACTATCCCTCCTATCCCGCCTTGTCCCCAAAGAAGCAACAGTGGCAACAATCGACAGCTACCAAGGCCGTGAGGCGGATATTGTCATATTTTGCACAGTACGGTGCAATACTTACAGGCAGATTGGATTTCTCACGGATGGCAGGAGATTGAATGTTGCCTTCACTAGGGCAAGGTGTGGGATGATTGTTGTTGGGAGTGAGGTCACGCTGGGCGGCAGAGAAGGAAGAATTATGGTGAGGGAAGAAGGGGAAGAAGAACCGGAGCAGAAGGCAGAAGAGGATGGTGAGGGAGTTTGGAGACGCTTTGTGGGGCTAGAAGGTCTAGAGAAGATATCAGCGGAGGCTTTCGGCGGTGGGACTGAGAAGCCGGCTGGTTGACTGGACTTTGGATATATACGTTCAGTTCATTCTCATTGATCTTTCTTTTAAGCCTTATTGCTATTTAGAGGCAGATTAATGTAACTTATTACCATCAATTGCAACCCCCTCATATCTCTCCCCTAAGTAGTTAAATTTAAATGCCGGTATTCAATGGTTTAGTGCCTACAGGTACAATATTCAGGTCCGCAGAGGTGAACAACGATGATATTACCGAAGCTTAAGTAAGGAAGAGACGAACGGAAACATCGAGACAAAAAGGATGTGAAAGATTGCAGATGGCGATAGTGCTAGGTGAGTCCGAAACAAAAGACATACAGCACCAAGGATTCCCGCGTGGTCACCCACCGCATTACTACCTTGGCGATTAGAAGCTTGACTATGGGAGAGCGGACGGGATCCCGTATATTCTTCAATCTATGGCCATATGTGACGGAATGACTCCCGTAAATTATATAACGGCAAAATTCTAACCCATAGAAGGAGCACAATTTGGTAGGACGGGCATGGATGAGATTCTTACTTTCTCAGTTGGATGCAAAAAACGCAGGAGACATTCCGCTTTAATCTCTGCAACAGTACAGGTACTTCATTACTAATCTGGTTCAGCTCTTCAGTAAAATAACGGAGCTTGAGCTCGTACTCGGCCTCAGCCCGGGATTGAACCGGGGACCTCCTGCAGTTTCGGACCCAAAGCAGGAATCATACCACTAGACCACTAAGGCGAACATATCGGGAAGGCGAAATACTGAGCCCTGTCCGGACAGCCCTAAGCTTCCGCGCTTTTTGGACGGAGAGGAAACGCTACAAGAAGAAGAGCAAACAGATATGAAGACTGTGCATGGCCATAGAGAACTTTCAAGCCGACAGTGCCAGCTCAGGTACCGGAAATTTCCTCAAGTGATCAAGTAACTAACACGCAACTTCACACCGGAATACAGAATTACTAGTGCTACTTAAGTACCGACTAAGTACTTAACCAGTACTACTTGTTACTTAAGTACTTCTTAAGTAGCTTGTGTGAGAAACATAGAGATGCTTGTTTCCGACCTTGTTTGATTTATGGCCATACACGCATGAACCACCAACCAGAGCTGTACAGGTAGGTACAAAAGTTACGGCACTGTACAAGTATGTGTTGGGTTGCACTATCCATTCGCGTCTCATGTGGTCTCAAGCAGAGGCTTCGCCTGCCAAGGGGAAATGCATATTCGCATCTCAAGTGCCGTGAGCCGAGCATAGGTATAAGGAATCGCAGCGTCGTGGGAATCGACGGCATCTCTGAGATTGACAAGAGCTAAAATAAATGGCCTTGCGCCAGCCTAGACTACAAGGAGTCTTGCGTACGCCCAAAATTGGTGTTCAGGGAAGCATTTTTGGACCCTGGATATGTGGCTGTTGCTTGAAGGGTTTAAAAGATGAATTATTGGCAGGAGTTTCCAAGTACAAGTGGTGGCATAAAGCCGGGAGCCTATCGATAAGGCATGCGGGGTCTTTGTTGTGCTCGCAAGATTCCAGAAATGTTGAACGCGGGGTAGTTTGCATCAGCTTTGCGGCAGAGCTTCTGGGCAGCATGGTCATCTGAATTCACAAAGAAGAAACGGCATGGAGATTGATGAAGTCCTACAAAGTTATCTGTTCTTTCATGAACGTCAATATGAATTTAAATTCCTTGTTGAAAATTCGCCGGCCGTCCTACAGAGATGGCGCTAACCGTCAATCCATACTAAACGGTGCATTAGAGGCTCCCAGAATAGGAACAAGGGCGGAACTTCTTTGACCGTTCTTTAGGCGAGCGTTTGCAGAAAGCTTGAGCTTTTGCACGAGGCATGAACCCTTACCGTCGGCATTTGCACTCGTCAGAGGCAGAGTGGGGGGTTGGCAAGCCTGTTTTAGTCACACCGGTGAAACTATCACGTACTTGCCTCTCCCCAGGCCTTTTGGTGTCTCTGAAGCTGGAAGAGAAGAGACGGTGTCCTTCTCCGGAATGTTGTTTCTGCTGGGGCGTGGGTAAAAACTGGCAGCTAAAACAGCGAAAAGAGCCCCACGGAAAACAAGCTGCATTTGGCAACATTTGAGTGCCAATCATGTGAGAAATCCAGCCAAGTAATCACGCCGCTAGAAGGACGGCAAGTTGAATTTTCTTATGGCCTCTTTCATGGTCCCTCCCACCCCACAACATCCTCCATCCATCAACAAAGCATCACGACAAACAGATCCCAAGTCTTCTCGTCTCCCCCTCTTCACCTCACCCTCACCCACCCGCCCTTTTCTTCCTTACCTCCCTCTCTCCTCCCCCCAATTCTCCTCCTTCCATCACCCCTCCATCTCTCCCTCATCTCCTCTCCCCATCTCTTTGCGAGACCCCACCTTGAACTGTAAGCATTAACCTTCTTTGTTTGCCATGACCCGTTTGCCCTTTTCTGGGTTTGCGGACACAACTTTTCTACACGTTGACTGTCTGCCCTGATATTTCAGAGCTTAAGTGGAACTGGCAACTAACCTCTCTCTCCCCAATCACAGCCTTTTCCGCCTAAACTCCACCCACAAACCAACACCCCGCCAACTTCATCATGTCTCTCGAGAATGAGTCCCGCGACGGTCAGAACTTGAACGAGGAGCACAACAGCTCCTTCGAGAACGGCCACGACGATTTGGAGCAGGAAGCTCCTCGTACCGATGAAGAGTACGCTCAGTCTCAATTGACTATTCGCTCCATCGTCTCGTCCAAGGAGGCTGGCAGCATCATCGGAAAGGCTGGCAAGAACGTTGCCGACTTGCGTGAGGAGACTGGCGTGAAGGCCGGTGTCTCCAAGGTCGTCCCAGGCGTCCACGACAGAGTCTTGACCGTCACTGGTGCCCTCGAGGGCGTTGCTAGAGCCTACTCTATGGTTGCGCAAACCCTCGTTGACTCTCCAATCCGCCTCCTCATCTCTCACAACCAGATGGGTACCATCATTGGCCGTCAAGGTCTCAAGATCAAGCACATCCAGGATGTCTCCAACGTTCGCATGGTTGCTCAAAAGGAAATGCTTCCTCAGTCCACCGAGCGTGTTGTCGAAATCCAGGGTTCCGCAGAGGGTGTCAAGACCGCTGTTTGGGAGATCGGAAAGTGCCTCATCGATGACTGGCAACGCGGACAGGGAACCGTCCTTTACAACCCAGCTGTCAGAGCTCAAGGCTCCAGCCCAAGCGTCAGCAATGGTGGATACGGAGGTGATAGAAGCCGCTCCTACGCCAGAACCGGAAACGGTGCCGACTTCTCGGAGCAGCCATCTTACAGCAGACCACCACGTGCTTCCATGGACCGTGCACCAGCTGTTGGTGAGGACGGAGAGGATGTCCAGACCCAGAACATCAGCATTCCCTCGGACATGGTTGGATGCATCATCGGCCGTGAAGGTCGCAAGATCTCCGAGATCCGCAGAGAGTCTGGTGCTAGAATCAGCATCGCCAAGAACCAGCACGACGAGACCGGAGAGCGCATGTTCACCATCACCGGATCCCAAGCTGCCAACGAAAAGGCTTTGCTCATGCTTTACGAAAATCTTGAAGCCGAGAAGCTTAGAAGATCCCAGGGAAGCCCACAGGATTAGAAGCATTAATTTGCGGATAACCTTCACATAATTCCTCTACACCCAATCCCTTCTTCCCTTTCTTCCTGTTTTTCTCGTTCTTTTCGTTCGCACACACACGCAAGGCTCCTCCTAATCATCGTTTTTATCTCCTATATCGCGCTCTAAAAGGAACTGGGTTGTAGGAGATTCTTGTTTTTACAATTAAAAGCTGCGGAATGGAATTTCAATCGTCATTCTTTTTTCGCGAACCTTCTTGTGCTTGCTTCCTCCCGATCCTCTATCATCTCTTCATTTCTCTTGTCAGCTTTTCTTATCTGTTTTATTTTGCGAGGGTTTTTGCTTATGGATGAGGCAATGATATGCAATATTTCAGGACTCTTCTAATTGAGCGTGGGTGTTTCTGGCATTTGTGTTGGTTATTATCATAGCTTTCCTTCTGGTATTTAAAACTGGATCTTTAAAGCATTTGTTCGGTTTTTTTGTATTCGTTGTTTATGAATGGATAAAGGTCGGGTGACCGGAGCCATAATTAGTAGTAGCAAGCATAGGTGTTATGATTGCACAGGTTACATGATCGAATAGTACTCGAGTGTTTTCTGTATTCTTTCTTGATATTTTCCTTTTCTTCTCTACTATTTTGTGTTAGGGCTTGCGCGATCTTTCTTCGTTTCATTTTCTACCATTCTCGGCTGGGAAGTGTGGCATTGGTTTAAGGAATTATTTTAAATACGGGTCTTCTTCGTCTTTGCTGGGTTTTGTTTATTTGCGGCTTTGCTCTTTTTGCCCTGCCTATCTTTTTTATCCTACTCTTACCATTAGTATAACGCCCCGACCTCGCTCTCTCCTTCGAGGACGGACCTCATTATCCTAACCTACCTTACTCTACTTCTGGAACACAAACCATTACTCTCGGTCTCTGATCCGCCTTCTTCTTATTCTCTACATTCCCCAGATCGAAATCGCCTGATAGTGGACTTGGAGGACTGTAGGATTATACATAACCTTGCGCTCGATACCCGTGTGCATCTGTACCAGTGAATGAATACTTTGCTTGTCAGATATCTTCTTCCATTTGAAATATTTTAGACTTGGTTGGAGTGATATTGTAGATGCTGCTTGTATTCTCGAGAGTACCTCAACAAAACATTCCATTAAGACGGCTTTTCTAGGCGATTTGGTAGCGGTGTTTGGCCAGCTTCACGCCCTTGCATCAAATGGCTGGAACAAAAGCACCGACTGTTATCGTGCAGGGTCCATCTGAATAGCATTGCATTGATTGGCCAAAGTGAAGCCCTGCAGACTTCCATTTTCGGTAAGATCGTATCATGTCGGGGTGGTTTAGAATCTCGACGCAACTTGGCAATCGTCAGAGCACTTTCCTTGCATGACGAAGTTCCTTCTCTAACCGCAACACAACCTCACCGCTCAAAATAACATCACCAACTCTGAGAAGCAAATAAGCCAGCGTTCAGAGCCCCTCGTTCGTTTCAATTACACCTCAATTCGGCCACAGAACCCCTACGATGTTCAACGCCCGCCTCGCCCGCTCCGTGCTCGGAGCAGCCCGCACAGCTCCCCGCAATCCCCACTTCATCACCAACGCCCGAGGCACCACCCGTCGCTTCACCAGTGGTCCTACCGGCGGTCCCGAGAAGCCAAAGTTCCCTCTCAAGCCACTCCTCTACTGCGCCCCACCTTCCCTCATCCTCGCCTACTTCTTCCGTCCCAAATCCGAGCACGCCTGCGACGCCTCGCACCTCGACCCCCCACCACTCCTCCCCACCGCCCCAACCGTCCCCCCACAATCCACCATCCACCCAATTGAAACCGGCACATCCCACGTCCCGCACATCCCCTCCAAACTCTACCTCCCGAGCCAAACCGAAAAGTCCCACGTCGGCACCGCAATCCCCGAAGACGCCGCCGGTGAATACGTCCTCGTCGGCCACGGCATCCGCACCGTCTCCTTCATGAAAATCCAAGTCTACGTCCTTGGCCTCTACATCCACAAAGACGACCTCAGCATCGTCCAGAAACACCTCCTCTCCGAACTCTCCTCCGCCATCGACTCGCCCACCACCATCACCACCGCCACCCGTGGAGAGCGCGAGAAGCTCGCCGAGGTCCTCAACGGTGTGACTGGCGAGGAGGATGCCATCGTCGCTATGAATAAGCTTCTTGTGCCTGGCGAGAATGGAAGGGCTGTGAGGAGTCTTTGGAGGATTACGCCGACTAGGAATACTGACTTTAGTCATCTCCGTGACGGGTTTGTCCGTCAGATTACTGCTCGTTTGGCGCTGCTTCGACCGGTCCCGGATGAGGTCCAGGAGGAGGGATTGAGCCAGGCTTTGAATGAGTTCAAGGCGATTTTCACTGGGTACAGGAAGCAGGCAAAGAAGGGAAACACGTTGATGATGATCCGGGGATCTGATGGAGGTCTGAGTGTCGTGTTTGATGGAAGTGGAAGGACGGATGGATTCCTTGGATACAAGGATGGGGATGTCGAGTTTCTGGGAAGACTGGGTGCCAGTGGAGAGGGTATTGGAAGGGCATTGGCGTTGTGCTATTTGGCTGGGAAGGGTGTGAGTAGTGAGGAGGCTAGGGGCAGAGTTGTGGAGGGTCTTTGTGCTATGGTTGAGAGGCCAGTGGGGACGGCGGAGGGAATGGTTGATGTGTAAAGAGTGAGTCTGGACTGTAGATGAAGCGGCATTGGGAGATGAATGGTAAAATAATGGGTCCACCTGTCGTAAGAATAAATGGTGGATGGAAGGTGGATGTTGATAGCGTTGTTGCCTGGCATAGATGATTCGGGCTTGTATTTTTAGCTGCATGTTCTCAAGTTCTTTTTTGTATTTACTGTGGAATAATGGCATTGTGCTGCATCTTCAGTTCAGGTTCTGTCTTTTGTTTGGTTTTCTCAGAGGCAGGCTTAACAAAAGCAAGTCGTGTCGGTGAGGAACGTGGTGTAGCAGAAACACAGGTACGTGATTCCCTGTCTTCTAACCTCACAGTTGTACAAGTTCGACTCCAAGTCGTCTCCAAGTCAGTAGCAAAAAACCCTCGACGGGCGCGAAGACTTTTTGTGGGTTTAGCAGCTGGAGGATTTGTTTAGAGAGGCTATGCTTACCTAATATTCGCCCACGGGGCATGTAGTGTAGTAGAATGAACAGGTAAGTGGCTTCCTGAATTCTAACCTCATAGCATCCCCAGTTCAATTCCAGGTGGTTGACCACTCGGGCCGTGGCTGGTATGAGAGGAGTTGTTCTACTGTGGCTCAACCCACGGACCAGGACAATGATTCCCAGACCACGGAGATTTGGCGGCTGCCTGGACGGGTTCGGCCGGTGGCTCGTCCACTGTGTGCTGTACCTGTGCTGTACCTGTGCGTACCGAACGGTAAGTTGGTAAGGTGAGGTTCCTTGTCCTGTCCGAACCCCCTCTAGGTCCTCACACACATCACTTCAGGTGTGAGGACCTTCTTTTAAGGTTTGTAATGTCTTGTTCGCCTTTTTCCTGTTATAATGACCATGGTTCTTCTTATTGATGATGATCTCGGATGTGTGCCGAATGAAACCCGTCCTCAAAGTCAGTACTTAGTAGCAACTTTCGAGCAACTAATAACGAAGATCGAAATTGTAATCGAATATGCTCGAAAGCACTGGCAGTCAAAGCGCTTGGATAGGATTCTGCCGGCGGGCAACATAGTGTAGTAGGATACCATGTAAGTCACTCCCACCTGTATCTTGTGCTGAAGTGGCCCCAGTTCAAGTCAGTAGCACCCCGAGGGATGTGAAGACTTTTGCTTCTTTTGCCCGTCATTCATCTTCCCTTGCACAATATCGATATGCTTCAGATAAAGAAATGTCCACAAGATGGATTTTGGAAGCTTCAAAGACACCAGCGTTTACGATTGCCATCAAGCGGACTCGGATTTCTATGTGGCATCCTACGCAGCAAAAATGCGGGAGAATTCGACTCTTTATATACAAGCAGGATTATGCACAGACCACATCAATGTTTTGCCATTAACGTTGTGCATCTCCACTCAGATAGTGAATGCCACCAACAGCATCGTCACAGACATCCAAGTGTTAGTCTTGGCGAGAGTCTCGAGATCCTATGTATGGGAAAAATTTGGATCCTCTAACTAAGATATGGCGACTGGGAATTATGGTATAGGAAGATAAAGTGCAAGCGGCTTTCCATGCTCTCACGGCAGCATGGTCTGGGTTGCAATTTGGGAGAATACAAAATTTGCAGTTCGTCGAGAGCTCGAAGGTCGGCCAACCAGCATCTGAACTTCGATTCGCGCCTTTGGCACTTTAGCGATGGCACACAAATGAGTGAACGCACTCAAAGAAGCTCCCGATGTAACCAAAAGCTATTATACTTACCATACATAACCTGAAGAATCGGTGACGACTTCTGCGAAGGTCGTTGTTCAAAATTCAAAAACATACAGCACCAAGGATTCCCGCGTGGTCACCCACCGCAGTACTAACTTGGCGATTAGAAGCTTGACTATGGGAGAGCGGACGGGATCCCGTATATTCTTCAATCTATGGCCGTATGTACCAGCTGTTTAAGCGTACGTTATATAATCACAATGTAGATAGTCATCCGAGGGCTGCGAGTACATCGTACATACAGGAATGATGCCCGATTAAACTTCATATCCAAATAGCCTCGTTCCCAGTCCTGAGCTTTCCGAGCGTGTTGAGAGAGTTTCGGAAAATTGCTGCGTAGCCAAAGGCTTCCTTCCTGGTAGCCCACCACATTACAACTGGCGATTACTAAGAGCTTGTCTTTTCGCCCACCCTCCACCCCCGCCCCGGTCCCCGAGAGCGGACGGGATCCCGTATATTCTTCAATCTATGGCCGTATGTGCCTCTTCAGTTAATGTAAACTTTATAACTTGTCAATTTGGATTAGGACTTCCTACAGCACCTATCCAACGTGTTTGCGAGTCCTGTCTATATATGTCCTCTTTCCACCGATAGGAGCTTCTTCGTGAGCCTATAATTTCAAGCGACCCTTGGGACAACGTAAAAAGCAGTTGCGGATTCAAGGTAGACACCGGATAGTGGACATGTCACATCATAAACCTTGTCCGAAATTGTTCCACATGTCCATCCAGACACCACCAATCCCATCGCCAGACGAAACCCAAACAAACAAACAAACAAGCCAGTAAGCAATAAACACAAGCATCAATTCATAACGCGAACGAAGCCTCAATGTATACAGCAACACCCACACTCCCTCCACAAACAAAGCAAAAACTCCTCCTCCTCCTCCACCACACTACAGCCTTGCCTTGACAACATCCTCTACATCCTTTCCATCTCTATCTCCACCTAGTCACGCAGCAACACCAGCAGCCTGCAACATTGGCCCCAACTTGCCCTTACTCTTGGTAGCCTGCAGCGCATCGTTTCCTCCGACGAGGGCGTGGTTGATGAACACAGCCGGGACGGTGCTGTGGTGGAAGAGTTCTCTGACGGCGGCTTGGAGGTCGGCACCATCCGCTGTATCAAACACGACAAAGTTAGCAATGCATCCAACAACGAGAGAACAAGCTCAAAGGAGAGATTAAAGTGGGTTACTTACAGACTTCATCCAACTCGACTACGAAAGCCTGAGCACCGGCATCCTTCAGCGTCTTCTTGGTGGCCTTGCAGTATGGGCAGTAGGTCTTGCTGAAGACGACGACGGCGTGCTCGTCAACGATGGATTGGACCTTGGTCTTTGCGGCGGCGGACATGGCGGGGGTGGTGGTGGTGGTGAAGGGCCGAAAGAAGGTGTTTCGGATGAGGTTGAGGACGGTTATTTTGACGGTATTGGGAGTGGGGTAGGGGTTTGGTGCGGGTTCTTGTGGGCTCGTGCCGGGAGGATCGGTGGGGTTTTATATGGGAAGTGATGATGATGTGATGGTTGGTGATGTTGCTGATGGTTGCAAGGGGATGAGATGTGGATGGAAGTTTTGGGTGTGGTGTGGTGACGTCGTGATTTGTAAGTGGGGCAGGCACTGCTGAGAACGTGGGACTCGGCAATTGCTGGGGCCCGCGGGGAGTCAAAGTGACGGGCTTGGCTGCGGATTTGGAATTGATACACTACTGGGAGGCACTAAGGTCATATCGCCGGACGGGGTTTGAGGTGAGGAAGAGCCCGATGGTCGGGTTACTGGATTATGAGGACTGCGTAAGCTACTCCGAGACACCGGAACGCCGTAAGTAGAAGATGCTCATTTCGGGGTTTACAATACGGTAAGTACCTACTTTGCTACCTACTACGGGCAATGCTCGTGATATTGACGAGTAGCACCGCTTCGGGCGGATAGATGTCAGACGGAAAGAGGTTTCGAGAATCTGATCATAATTTGTGTTGAAGTCGTCATGGAATAAGCAGTGCCTGAATTATGTGCCGAACAAGGCGTCGCTGCAGATGGAAATTCAAATCAATTGATGCGAGTCGCTCGTGCGAGGTTCAAGAGATGTTCCGACTTGTGTGTTCTCTTAACGCCTTGCTCCAAATAGTTATCATGGGAGCTTATACATGCAAGGCGACGTTCAACGACCTTCAGCAATGTACCAATTCCATCGATATTACGATGCTCTTGTGTGAATTATGTATTGAAGGTTTAGGTACTCGTACTATATTCGTACCTGACGTCTGTTAATTAATTATAAACCATCTACTCTACACATGGCCATTCGGCCACCGGATCACGAACCCTCCGATTCGGCCCTTCGGCCCACGAGGAGTAGTATTCCACCAAGCTCTATCACAAGATCCCTAATTATACCTAACCACCTTCCCAAACCCCCCCGCCGCAATCTCCACCACCTCCCTCCTCTCCACCAACCCCCAAATCCACCCCAACTTCCCCCTCCTCCTCTCCCTCCTATCCTCGACAGCCTCCACCTCCTCCACCTTCACCCCACCCTCCTCCGTACTAACCTCCCCCTGAGCCTTCACGACATCCACCAATTCCCCCGGTAGCTCCTCTCCTTCCCCATCCTCATAAGCCCTCACCAGCGCCGCCAACTTCCTTCCCAAATCATCCGTCAGCCCCACCTTCACCTCATTCTTCAACCCCAGATCCTCAAGTCTCACTCGATTCCACTCTACAAATCCCCGCAGAACTTTGACCACGTCCGCTAGTTCGCCCTCACGCACGAAAATGCCCACCACGAGGGTCCAGATCTCGGGACTGACCCAGACGCCTTTGGTCTCGAGCATTTCAGCGTAGAGGTACCGCACAAAGCGGACATTCTGCTGGACCAGTGCATCCGCTCTAGGCGATTCCTTCTTGGCCTGCGTGAGTGTCGAGCGAGGCCTCTGGATTTTCTGCGAGGCAGTGAGGAAGAGGATCAGGAAAGTCGTATGGTCCGGACGGATGTTGAAGTCTGCCGAGATGGATTTGTAAAAGTGGAAGGCGTACTTGAGGGCCTGTTTCGGCAGGTTTGTGTAGGCGGTGAGGAGGAAGTTGAGGGGGTAGATGGAGTTTAGGAGGAATTTGCGTTGGTGGGAGAGCAGGATCTCTTTGCAGCGCGTGAGGGTTGATTTGCCCATTGCGGCGAGTTTTGGGGCGGCGTAGGAGGCGGTTTCGGGGGTGAGGGTTAGGGTCGGGTTGGAGGTGAGCATGGTGTTGAGGGTTTTGAAGGCGGCGGAGAAGGAGCGGGAGACGATTTGGGAGGAGAAGAGGTCGGAGTAGGTTTTGGAGGTGGGGGGCTCGGAGTGGAGCTCTTTGAGGAGGGTGATGCATTTGGTGGCGATGGTGGGGTAGCCGGTGCGGGAGCAGGTGTGGAGGATGTCATGGAGGAGAGCGGAGGAGGGGGTAAAGTTTGGGCAGAAGGTGGGGAGCATGATTTGAGAGAAAATGTAAGCTGTGGCTGGACCCTGGGAGGTGTTAGTAGTGGAAAAGATTATACGAACTGGGTGGTGGTACGTTGAAGGTTCGAGTAGCAGCGGAGAGACAAGCTTCCCAGACTTGAAGAGAGATTTCCCGCCGAACGAGTTCCTTATCTCTGATGACGGCAACAACATCGTCGACTTCTCCGGCTCGGGAAAGAGCAAGGAGGATCTTCTCGACAGTCTCGGGCCGAACAGTGATTCCTTTCTTTCGGAGATCCCAGAGTGTTGCAAGACCTTCCTCAAACTGCTCACTGGCAAAAAGACTCTCCAGTACCCAAATTTCTCCCTCTGGGCTCAGCGTATACCATAACGACTTCATCTCCTGTAGCACCTCATGTCGTTTGATCCAGTCTGGGCTGTCTGCCAATATCTTGAGCAAGTGGTGAAGCATCCCATTTGACGGCGTCAGGCCTTTCTGCTTTGCCTCCTGGAAGAACCTCCAAGCCATTGGTAGTGTAGTAACTTGAAACCCATCATGATCGCCGTGTCCCAGTCTCTTTACCGGAAAGCGAGCGCATGCTTCGAGTAGGATTTCGTACAATTCGACATCTGGAGTGTAGCCGTGAAGGTTGACCAGCTTCTCGGCTTCGACAAAGATGTTGGGGTAGAGTAGTTGGTCAAGGATGAAGCGGAGATGAGCGAGTGGGTTGGCTGGATCGTAGGCAGTCTTCTTCTGATGCTTGATAGGTGTGTAGACGGCAGTTTCGGGGGTTTCGGAGGTGGGGAATTCGCGGCGGGTTGGTGGTGCCGAGGAAGGAAGGTTGTTGGGTAGGATGAATTGAGGCTGAGAAGCTTTCGATTTCAGCTTTGGCTGGTTCGGCTGGTTCGGATGCTCGGAGAGAAAGCGGGCCGTTTGAGTTTTGGATGTCGAGGCGCATCGGGATGATGATGAAGTTGACGAGATGAGGGCTGACGGCGGGGTTAGAACTCGGGAATGTGAGATACGAGAGTGGAGAAGGCCGAACCGGTATTTGCGATGGAGGACGACCTCAATTGTCGCTGTAAAACAGCTGGAATTGGGCGGATACAAAGCGCTCTACTCAGCCCATCATAGAGAGCTGGTGATGATTTCTTCATGGTGTTGAGCTTCCTTTTTCTCCACTCTTGTCTTCTCCACCGTTCCCAGTCGAAGCTTTGTTCCAGAAACGTTAATCTATTTTAGCGTCGAGGCCCATCGTTACACAAAAAAGTTCTGCGAAAACAAAGAAAATCGCAACTGAAAATCACCACTCTTCACCACCAACATCGAAAAACTCCACCACCAAAATGTCCACCACCAAGACCGTTACGTTAACCACAGCGCCAAACAGGGCTGCTACTGAGACTCCATACAAGTTGGACAAGGTGCAGGTACGATTCTCGAAACTCTGGATGCCAATTGAGTGCGAAACTAATGGCTGTTGGTGGAAATAGACCCTGAAGGCATCCAAGGCCCTCATCAAGCATCTCCAATCAGTACAAGAAAAGCCCGCCGAAAAGCGCAACCTTCTCGCCGACGAGGATGAGGAGGATGCCAGCCCACAGAACACCGTCTGGCTCGTTCTCACCACCAAGAAGTTTATTGTCGACCACAACAAGCTCAAGCCAACCCGCCTGTTCGTCCTCCAACCGTCTACCTCGATCCCCACGAGCCCCACCACTAACTTTTCATCCATCTAGTCCTCTCCCACACCCATACATTCCAGCGACCGGCACAATCTGCTTGATTGTCAAGGACCCACAGCGCGCCATCAAGGACCTCATCCCACAGCTTCCCCTTCCTCTCAACAACTCCGTCGTCAAGGTCATCGGCCTCTCCAAGCTCAAGAAGAAGTACAAGACCTTTGAATCTCGCCGTCTCCTCCGCGACTCGTACGACCGCTTCATCGTCGACGACCGTGTCATTCCATCCCTCCCAGCCATCCTCGGCAAGACCTTCTACAAGTCCACCACCAAGACTCCGCTCCCAATCAAGATCGCCACCGACGTCACCCCAGTTACCCTCGGAAAGGAGCTTCACAAGGCTCTTCACTCCACCTACCTCCGTCTCTCCGCTTCCGCCTCCACCTCTATCCGTATTGGCCTCAAGACCCAGACGCCAGAGGAGATTGCCGCCAACGTCGAGTCTGTCGTCAACACTCTCGCCGAGAAGGTCATCCCCAACGGATGGAGAAACATCCGCAGCATCTACATCAAGGGCACTGAATCCGTTGCCCTCCCAGTGTGGCTCGTCGATGAGATTTACGACAAGGAGAAGGATGTTCTCACACCCGAGCAGGAGGAGGAGCGCAAGGCCAAGCTTGCCGCCATCGACCAGGAGAAGAAGGACAAGAAGAAGAAGAGAAAGGCCGAGGATGTTCTCCGGAAACAGGACCAGAAGAAGATCAAGGGAACCGACGGCAAGTCCACTGCCGTTGCCACAACAGTCGAGGACGTCTTGAAGAAGGATGAGAAGAAGGACGAGACCTCAACCTTCGAGGAGAAGAAGGAGAAGAAGGAAAAGAAGGAGAAGGCCCGGAAAGAGGAGCCTCTCGCCATCGAGGAGAAGCCAGTAGAGAAGAAGGTTGAGGAGGAGAAGACCGAGGAGAAGACCGAAGAGAAGGCTGCTGAGCCAGTCAAGGAGAAGAAGGCAAAGGCCCCAAAGAAGGAGGTCAAGAAGTCAACCTACGTCGAGCCTCCGATGGAGTTTGCCCAGCCAAAGAAGGCCGCCGGCAAGGCCAAGGGTGGTAAGGCCAAGAAGAGCTCCAAGTAAAGTGTTATCTCCCTTGGTGTTTTAGCTTGCTTTGTGTAGGGCTGGCGGCGAGTTGCTCGAGTCTCTCTTGTCTTTGGCGTGTGGGATGGTTTAACTTAATACCTGTCTTCTTTTTTTCTTCATCTTCCTCGTTTCGATCTTTTTACCATGTTGGTTGCATTTCTTCTTTCTTTGCATATTTTCTCTCTCTCACGTCACTGGTTTTTATATGGCTTTTTTTTAGGGTTGCTGCTGGATGGTGGGCACTAGGCATTGTACTGTTGTAAGCGTAGTGGATACTGTTGGTGGTGGCTTCTTGCTCATTAGGAGTTATGTTGTTTGTTCTGGGGGTAATAAAAAGTCATTTTGCGGTTTCTCTCAAGGTTTCTTTGTCTTTTTATGTCTTTTAGAGTATGTCTGTAAAGATGCATTGCACCCATCGAATGGCGTCTAGTGATTCTACCAAACAGACAAGGAAAAGGATGAAGACTCAACAGTTAGTTCATAATGCCTACCGGTGATTATCTGCCATCCCCCCCACGATCCAATTAATGGCTTTCGGCGAGATAACACACTCCAGGCACCGTCATTTACTTCCCCGTACGGAGAAGAGTGCCGTTACGGTTGAGTGCTTTCATGAGCATTGTACAGGTGCTAAGTAAGTACCTACCGAAGTACACAGAGAGGCTGCTCTAGCTAGAAATTCCATCAGTCTTTCTTCGTTGATCAATCCCACTACTCAATTGGCCTGTTCTCATCTTCTTCGTCTACTGCCTTCCTAGACTTTGGTTCCGCTTAGCTTGATGTGGGCAGGAGAAACGTGCCAGCGGCCCAGCCTTCTTTCCTAATCCGGTTTATACCGTTTCGAGTAACTGACTAGTTAGCCGTGGCGCCAAATACAGCAATTCAACACTCAAAAGGCCGGTGACACTTTGGGTAAAAACATGAAGCAGTACCCCGTGGTGCATGACTGGTGACTGCTTCATCCTTAACTTTCCCTACAGTATTTAAAATAGCAAATTCGGTCTGAATATTCGACACGGTCCCGGAAAACACCGCGCAGCTGACGGGTGGTGGGAACCTCACCACCCACGGTGTTGGAGTAGAGCATCTCCTTTTCCTTCCAACGTTTCCAGGGCCCTTCGGTAATTGGTAGTTGATGCCGATCGAAGACTGTAGATATACTTCCCTGCGAGGAGCGAGGCGAGCTCTGATAGTGACATGCACCCTTCTCGTATGCCAAATGCGATCGTTGCTGCAAATTTGCATCTGCGACACGTCGAGATACAAGGTTATAAAAGAGGTTTCGCCTCGATGGTTCCAGAATGTGTCGATAAAAACATAGAGTTTGATCAACTTTTAGTGGCGGCAGCGGGGGATAGACCTCGAGGTATAAGGGAATAACCTTGAAGCACGCAGCGGTATGGAATTGCTTGTACAGGCACACTTCACTGGTCCATATAACAGGTGCTGGTGGATAGAGTATCTGACCGGGGCCACCTCCCACAATATGAGAAATGGCGTGCAAGCAGTAATGAAACTTGATACTCTCAATAACCGAAGAGGTTGAATAGTCGCATTCTTCGAGCGATACAGAGTCGTAGGTACCAATAGCTTCCCACCAGTCGCGTCGATTCATCGGAATAGAACCATGGAACTGAACGGCTGATGCGTGATCGGCCGGAACTTCAGCATTGCGGATAATGTACTCCATCCCGAACGATTTGGGGCCGTGATCAAAGGATCTAGTTGTAAGAATGTACTGACCAGAAAAGAATGGCAAGAGCGTGTGGCGCTCGCTTGAGCTGGGTTTGTGGGGGATATTGGAACTATCCCCGAGTGATGACGATTGTAGCCAATGTGCAAAATCTCCATTGAGCAGATTCAGCAAGCCGAACCCTGAATATTGGAGAAGTCTCAAGTTCTTAGTGGCATGCTCGTTGCCAGTGCGTCGTGGACGTGGACGTGCCAGTGAACGTTTCGACCTGAAAGTCCGAGACGCCCCACGGCGCAGTTGTGCCGTGGGCGGGTGATAGTACGAGGCGTGGCTCATTACCACTGGCATTTCAGTCGACTGGCGCCGAGCCACATTCAAGTTGGATTCGTCTAAACGCCAAATACCCCTTTCTGTGTCGAGACAAACCGCAAACAAGACCGGCACTCCAGAATGTGGACATCTGCAATAGTTAGCATACTGAGCTTCGGGGCGTCGAACAAAAGTAACGAGTGAGTGCTCAACTACGAAATCCTGCAGTGAAAAGTCAGAAGAATCAGAGCATTGGATGCATGCACGGTCATGCTGAACCTGATCTCTGAACAATGAGCTCAGATCCAACGTCCTTTCGGTCGCATTGGGTCCAAGGTAGTTGAAATCGTCGTGATCAGTGGTCATGAAGTAGTAGATGGTATACTCGAACGATCCGGCGGAAAGTTCCTTCTTGTATAACTCCACTCGACAATTGCTTTTACCACGAAGCTTACCACTCGCGATAAACTCTATTGTTTGGTCCGGGTCGGAAATTCTGCTGCAACTCACGTCCCTCATGTCTGAGAGAGAGTCGAAATCGGGTGCGCACTCATTTTTGACTAGGTCAAAGCCCGACGTTAGTAGATGCCATGTGCCACCAGTAGGAGTCTGCTTACCTTCGTTGCAAAAGAACTTGAACAAATCAAGGGAAGCACCGGTATCTGTCAGTGAAGAGAGGTCTAGAGCTGCCCTGACCTGACGCAAGCGTATCGAAACGCAATAGACACGTAGCTCGACTTGCCACGCACGTGATACGACCAGTTGGGAGCACCGGATTAGTTCCGAATTCGTGAAGTGTGAGAATATCGCAAGCCTTAACTCGATTGGAAGAAGAGAAAGAGACCCGAGAGTCTGTCCATATGAGCATTGTGGCATGGTCGGATGGTGGTACTTTTTGAGATTAATCCTGCAAATTAGAGGGCAGATAAGACGAGTCGGTTTATAAAGTCAGAGGAGAATGAAAAATATTACTCCGCGGGAGAGCATTTAGTACGCATCGCAGATGGCGTAATATGTAAAAGGCCTTCGAATTGATTAAGAAAGGCCTAAGGCCAGATTTCTGCCGGGAGGTTGCTTGGTCCGGAATAAGTACTTATGAAACATCCTTTATTCTTGTCAAAAGGTTTAACCTCCTGGATTCCTTTCTTGCATTGGATTGAAGAAGTACTCAAGAGTACTACATTTGCGAATTTACACATTGGGCAAGTATCAAACTGCAAGGCCTTCGAACTTAGAATTCTTGAAGAAATACCCGAATCAAACACACTCACAAAATTTTGTGGCATTGCATATTAATGGCCAGTCTCCTATTCTAACATTTTGACTTCGAAGCTTCACGCACGACGAACCAATAGTATATATTTGCCAACAATCCTTCTTGGGGCCATGGCCGGCCCAACTGACGCCCTTTCGACCCGCATTCAAGCAGCCAGTTCATGTTTTGTATTTTATTTCCATTTTCGGGTGTGCCTGCATCGAACGACATGTGAACATTCCTGTAAGCAGCTCCTCAGCTCCATATTTCTAGCAACCTTCTGACCAATCTCTAGCTGTCTAGAATCTTCATTCTGGTACTTGCAAATAAGGTTCTGGAACCAGCCTTTCTCAACATTCCAAGGGCTGCCTGGTGGACCTTCAGAAGCCGTACCGTTCCGGAGGCTCTACTACAAAGACTCATACAAATGCACTAAACCAGGAAGAGGCCCAGGCATTATTCCAAAACTCTTCAGTCTCTCAAGAATCCAGCTTCCGACAACCTGGACATGCCCATCGTTATTCATCTCGTCCAAATCCATCCTCTCAGCATGCGGCTGTTCTTGGTAGGCCCCGTTGCAAACGTGTCCATCCTTTGCGCTCCAGGACCGCATAGTTTCGCGATAAGCAAAGCCGAATCGACTCACGGTGTCGATATCCCGAAGCCTAGAATCCATTCCTTCGTGATCAGCTGCTGTATGGCTTGGGTCATCGATAAAAGCCACGGCTGCAACTATATAATTGTCAGTTTCACAATTGGCTATCTGCCGGTGGGAGACACTCACGCGTTGATCCAAAGGTCGCCCGGGGCGGCCAGTCGCTCATATCCTGCACTGGTGGTTGGTTCCACGCCCTACTCTCAGGATGCGTACCGAGCAAAAACCACCTCAAGACCAACACTTCATCACCTGCCCCAATAGCGACAAGTCGTGAATCCGGACATTCATCCATCGGCCTCCGAAAATCCATCCTGAGCTTTTGCATTGAATCTGCAAATTCTGACTCTTCAAGATAACGCAACTGCGAAACACTGTTCCATGGAAACTTCCATTCGGTAACTTCACTGCCAACTGTCGCCTGGTATTCTTTCTTGACGACTATTTCTGGTTGCTTAGGTTGCTTAGGCTGCGGTGGCTGTCGTAGCTGCCGGCTCAGGGTGAAGTGATCGACAAGTAGTCCCCAAAAAGTCGGGATCTCTTTGGGCTCCGGCACTACCGGCACAGGAACCTCGATCGTGGTCTCTGGAGCTTGTGCCGAGTGCTGGCCCTCCCCTCCATTGTGAAGCTTGCCCTCGCTGTTATCGACACTGGAAGTTGATGTTTTGTTTGCCATTTTCTCTTCGTACAGTTTCCGCTTCTGCTCAACAACTGATTGAGGATTCTCTTGAATGAATCGTTTCATGGCGATGTAGCTGCCAAAGTTGTGGCCACCCTCAAGCTCTGATCTGATGTAGGTTGCTACGCTGCGGACGAGATCTGGCTTGCTGCCGGTGTGGAGAATGATAACATCGGGACAACCGCCATTTCTGGATCCGCCGGTTGCTTGGACTGTCGAAGATCCATAGGAAAAGAGAACGAGAGCGGGAAGGATGAGTTCGGTCAGTGGTCGCATTTTCGGAATGGTTACAGAACGACTGAAAGTGTTCTGTTGTGGATTTGTTGTTAGGTAACAGATTGGCCAGTGGAAAATTTGAGTAAGATGCGCTTTAAGTAGTATTCCTGTCTCGTTAAAGGCTTGCAGCTCGCTTATTCAGAGCAATTCCACGGAAGCAAAAGTTGTAAACTGATTGCCACGGCGGCATCCTGAAAGTCTAAAAGGGTCAGCCGATTGATCATTCTGAATCGTTAAACTGTCCTACTCTTGAATGCCAGCACAGCATGCATCACCTGCTGCAACGTTTCACTTCCCATATATGGCATACCTGTAAACTGTAAAGTACTAAGTAAGTAAGTACTCCACATTAGCAATCCCTACAGTATGAGCTCATATACCTTAACAGCAAGCCTCAATCTCTGAGCTCACGGAAGACTATCCAAAGAATGCCGCCTGCTCAATAA
Organism: Ascobolus immersus RN42; assembly: GCA_003788565.2. Lineage (NCBI taxonomy): Eukaryota > Fungi > Ascomycota > Pezizomycetes > Pezizales > Ascobolaceae > Ascobolus > Ascobolus immersus. The sequence goes on along the minus strand of ML119674.1, from coordinate 251,932 downwards.
ATCTCGTCCTCACACTGGCGTTAATAACCTCCAATGTCCTAGCGACTTCTTGTCCACACTCTCCCGAATCCTCCCAAAGATACCTAGAAATCAGCAACTCCAACCTCTCAGACCGAACCTCTGCCAAAAACTTGAACAAGTTTGAAGACTGTGAGCAAATCTGTAGCATCCGGTATGACTGCGAGGGGTCTTGATGGTATAGTGTTGTGAAGAGGGCATCGAGCTTATGGGCGTTTATTGAGCTGGACTGAATTAAAAGTGGCTCGTTTGGGTTCAATTGGAGGAATGTCTGATTGTGTTGGTATATTTCGTAGAGCGCTGAGCTCCGGGTGGGATAACTGGGAGGCGCGGCAGCGGTGGGTGAAGGTGGGAATGAGGCTTCGGGGTTGCTTTCTGTAGCGTTTCCCGGTGACATTCGAGCAATAGTGAGAAGAGCTGTGAAGGATACCGGCAAAGTTCTTATAGCTCGTCGGTCGGCCTCTGAATGACTATTCGGAAAAGAGAGGGGAAGCGATGAGGTCGATGGAAGGCTGACAAGACGCATTAGCAGTATGTATATAGGCTGTGCAACCCACCAGAAACGCCTAGCCGAAAAAGCAAAGTCAAAAGGCAAACCGCCCTGGGTATCACTAAAGTATATTATCTCTGCTACCACTATCAAAGCAGTACTTACAAGAACCAGACAAACCAAACGCACACGCTACAATTACACCTCCTCCGACCCCAACTCAGATCCACTCTACAGATCCAATCTCCCCTGACCCTTCCTCATCCTCTCAACAGCAACCCTCCCATTAACAAGCTCCTCATCATCCTCATGCACACCAAAGTACTTCTTGAACATCCCCTCCAAATCCTCCTCATCAAGCTCCATATGGCCTCCCTTGGCAAGCTCATAACTGATCCTCCCCTCATCCACCAACTTCTTCAATCCAATCCAATCCTCCTTGATCATCGGCCGGTCCTCAAGCTTGGTAACATTCCCATCAATCACCTCCTGGAACCACGCACTCTCCTTGGGCACAACCAACTCGTCTTCCTCAAACATGACCATCACGAACCGCTTGAGCTCGGAGAGACGCCACTTGTATTCGTCGTTGCCGCCGGACTCGCGGATGTCGGGACGCTCGTTGTTAATGTCGGCGAGGAAGGCGCTTTCCTCGAGATACTCCTCGAGTCTTTCGGGGTCTCTGTAGTATTGGGCTGGGACGAGTCTTGTCTGGACGAAACGCTGGAATGCTCCTCTTTGTAACAAGCCGGCGGCGGACTTGCACAGCCAATCAGTTGCCCTGCAGGCTGCGACAAACTCGGAGACGCCGTTGTGCTGGGATCCGTAGGTGACGAGAGTGTGCACTGGTGGGAAGTTGCAGCGCTCGATGTAGCCGCGGAGGAACTGGCCACCTTGGGAGAAGCCGAGGGCGTTGAAACCCTGGCTGAGTTCGGGGATGGAGGAGAGTTGTTCGCAGACGTCGTGGATTTGGGAGTCGACACGGCCAAAGTAGGAGAGCTGGCGGTCGGTGTTGGGGTCGGAGGAGAGGCGGATTGGGTAGACAAAGGTGCCGGGGTTGGCCTGAGAACATAATGGTCAGGAGGAGACTTTGGGGAGAAATTAGAGAGAAGAGAAGACTTACACGTTCGGCAATCTCGGCTAGGTAAACCATGCCCTCAGAATCATAAGTATCACCTGGAATCGTCAGTAATAGAAACAGCCTGAGGTTCGGGCGAGAGAGGCGTACCGAGACCATGCCAAATCACAAGTGGAAGTGGCTTCTTTCCATCAGGATGCGCTGGCGCAGGGCTAGCGAGCGCCGGGACGATAAGCGCACTGAGAAGGAGCGAAAGATACCGCATTTTGGCGATGTTTAACGAGTGATGGGATGAGGTGCAAACGAATGGGATGATGACGATGAGATGGATGTCGTTGGTGATTGTTGTTGATCCCTGTTATCGACTGGTCAGGTGCTGATAAGGGGACTGGCATAGCAACGGTTGCCGAGGCCCAAGAGAGGAGACGAGAGCCAACGTCTCTAGGCTTTCTAATTCTGGACGTCGCAGAAGGGAATATGCAGTCTTGGGCTTCTCAGAATATAGTCCAACTCAATGCTACTGCAATCTCTGCTCTGCAATTGAGTCAATTGGTGCATTAATTGTCTTATATTCGCTTTGCAAATTCGCCCAATAATCAACCCGTTAATGCCAAATCTCCATGAAAACAAACAGAAGACGTATATACTTTTTGATGACCCGATATCCCATCTATAAGTAATCTTGATCCCAGTAAACCTTAACATTGCAAGATGAGGAAACCCAACTGGGCGAGCGGAGACAGAGAGAGAAAACAGCCCGACAGGAAAGCCCTTACCAACCGGAAAAGACGAGAATATTTTTACAACGCAACCCAGAAACGAGAAAGGAAATAAATTTATAACATGCGAATACCGAGACCGATAATTAAGAAAAAGAAAACTGACCACACGATAGTATACAAGGGTTCAAAAGCCACCATATCTTCATACTACGACGCAGTGCCGAAGATCCGATATCAAGTGATTCCGTCCCGCCATTTCCCATCCTCATGCATTCCCATAGCCCACCCTACCACCTTTATACAGATCCATTCCCGATGATCTTCTTGTTGATATTCTATCCATATATCCATCAACAAGACCCAATTCCCTGCATGATTCTGCCACTATCCATACATTCCTCCCAAGCCAGACTCCAAGCACCATACACCACCTTTTTAGATGACGACATCACCCTTATCCAAGAATCCACCTCTGAACTCCGCCGATGGATCTCTCTCCGTCTTACTCGGCAGATCACCTCTGATCGAAGCCGGTGGAGAGTAGAGATACCAAGCCTTAAGAGCGTTGACCGCAGCTCTGATTCTCGCCTCATTCAACGACGCACCAGCACCCTCGCCCAACAACTCGTCACCAGAGAAGACACCAACGTTAAAGACTGGATGTCTGGTATTCCTTCCGGACTCGGACAACAGTCTAGCAATTGGTGGCTCGAATCCCTCGCGGGCAGCTATCCTCGACAAGGTACGTGTGGGGGTGAAGAAGTCGAAGACCTTCTCGAGGTCAAAGTGACGGGAGAGGATGTGGGCCTTGAAGAATTCGTAGGTAGCCTTCTGGCCTTCGTGGAGGTAGATGGCGCCAAAGACGGCCTTGACGGCATTGGCGTAGGCGAGTTCAAGGGGCATGCCAACGACAATCTTCTTGAGGCCCTTCTTGTCGGATGGATCGGCAATCTCGACTTCCTCGGTGGTGAGACCCATCTCCTCCTCCAATGGCTGACGCTCCTTGCCCTGAGCTTCGAGCTTCAGGCGGTTGACTGGGCGCTTGTTGACGGCGTTGAGCATCCAGTTCTCTTCTCCTGGGCGAACACGGCCGAATTGAAGGAGACCGGCGTCGGCTTCGGCTTTGGGCATGAAGGCGTGGTCGATACCCCATTCGCGGCCGAGGATGTGGAGGACCTTGTTACCGGCAAAGGAGGAGACGGACTGGCCGAGGATGGCGCGGGGAAGTCGGGGGTATTTGGTGAGGAGGTATTCGGAGGTCCAGTATCCGATGAGGTTGTTGCCCAAGTTGGAAAGTGCCGAGTTGTTGACGGCTGGGTTGTGATCCATCGTACGGTCAATCAGACATTTGGCGAGCGTTTCGAGGGGGAATTTCGATTTGGAGAGACCGAGACGGGCATGGAGGGCGGCGAGACGAGTCGAGGTGAGTGGTTGTCGGCATGGAGAGATTGGGGCGGCTTTAACGGAGAGACCGGCTGCTGCAAAGGCATCGGGAGTCGCGGAGGTGGCATGGGCCACTGCGGGAGTCTGGGAGGGTGTTGTGGTGGTGAGAGTTCGGGTGAGGCGAAGGGTGGAGATGGTGGTTGGGCGGGGAGTGAGGAAGCCGGAGGTCCGGGAAAGGCATCGGAAGCACTTCATGTTGTCTAACGGACCGAAGGTGGGGGTGGGGGAGGGTCGTTAGGGTGCGATTCGGCCGGGCTCAATTGCGGAATGAGAAATCCTCCCTCGGGAAAGATTAATCAGCGAGGTCTTCGGCACGGCGAATTACTCGGGAAATTGACGGAGGGTTTGGTGTTGACAGAACCCGGACCGAAAGAAGGAAAGGAAAAAAGGTTCAGATGTCGTGAGGGCCAAAGTGGAAGCCGAAGAAGAGAAAGAAAATGTTTCTTGGGCTGCAGCCGAGAAGGGTTTGGCTTGCTTTTGAGCCAAGACAAAGTGGGTGAGAGCCGGAATCTGGAGAGTGGTGATTCGAAACGACATCTCTCCGGACGGCCAGCGCCCATCAACACCAAAAAAAGACACCACTCGTTTTCCCCCACGGCACCTATACGAATCCTTCAAAATGGTATAGCACCTCGTTGAAATCCTCAATCGCCAGGCATGGATGTACTGACTTGATGTTTAGGGCGGCGGACCTAGAATGCCGTAGGACTTTCCTCTCTCTCTTTCCCTTCCCCACTGCGATAACATTTCCACCATCATCATCGCTTCCGAATCGAACCAATCCCTAACCTTCGTCACTACCAGATATCCAAAGCACGTTTGGTCTCCAACCGGTGGTTGGTACTCTCAGCCAAAGAACTGGAAGGGCAACACCGCCATCATCGGCCTCACCATCTTCGGCATCACAGCATGGGCATGGAGCGTCAGCGCGGATAGAGAGGAGAGAAGCAAGATGCCAGAGGAGGGCCGATTCTTCCCAAGCAGATGTAGGTTCTCCTTGTTGGGCGAGTGGGTTGTGGCTCATGGACGTTGCGTGATGGGGAATTGAGGGTGTGCGATTGGTTACTGACTGGTGATGTCACAACAGACTGGTCGAGACAGATCATCGAGCACGAGAGGGCAAAGAAGGAGGGAGGAGCTGGAAGCGCCTAGGTTTGTGTGTATAGAATGAGACTCGGCATTGTATTCGCATCATCTGGTTGCCTTTTCTCGTTTTCAAAATTCCGTTTCGCACCTTTGCTGTTGGCATAACAAGTAACCTGTAGATATTCACTTCCGAAAACTGAGCTTGGGGCAAATGCATCGTCTATTTTCCGCCTATACATCTCCAACCCATGTGCGATTAGGCTCATCCCATGCTGCCTACAATTGTCCTCTAATTACAATTCTCCGAGGCATCCCGAGCCCATTCCTGTCGTCGAGCATCCTACACAGCCAACTTAGTTCATCTCATTACTATGTACACCATTACTACTTGTTAATACCCATCTACAACGAGACTGCCCAAACATCCTTGTGATTCAGCATGATGCCCATCACGTCCTTCGCAAGTGCCAGGTAACCAGAGCACATTGAATACACCCTCCCTCAAACCCACCTACTGCTTCCCACCCTTCTCCACCCAATCCAACCAGCTCCCCCGATACTCCCCAACATTCTCCCACCCCCAATGTTTCGCCAGCGCCGCAGCAGCACTACTCCTCACTCCCGCCTTACAATAAAACACCAACTCCGTCCCACTCTTCGCCGGCTTCTCGAACCCAAACTTGTCGCGAAACTCCTCCTCTGGCAGGGCGAGTCCCTCAGGCTGAGACGCAATTGGGAGGTTGACGGCGGTTGGGATGTGGCCGCCTTCGAATTCGGCGGGTTCGCGGACGTCGATGAGGAAGCGGGAGGGGGAGGGGTTCTCGGAGAGTTTTTGCACCTGTAGTTGTGAATGTTAGTTAGCCATTTACTGTCCCATGCTGGCCCATGTTGTTGGGGTTGTCGGTGTCGTCTCTTCAAGCTCGCTGGTAAAAGTTCAATTGTCCCCATCATACACTCCCGACCTTCATGAAATCCCATGAAACAGACAGGACAAACTCACATCTTCAAACTGGTAGACCTTCGTCTCGGGGATACCCTCGGTGGAATGACTCCTCCTCGTGCTCCAGACCGCTCCACTCAATGGTCTCTGTACTCTCGCAACACTGGTCGCTCGCAATGCTACCCGAGGCATAGCGCTTGCTGTCGTGGAGAGGGTGCGGACAGCGGCGAAGCCGCAGGAGCGACGGAGGGCTTGCTTGAACATGGTGTTTGTCAATTATCGCAGGGCGACTGTTGACGAGTGCTTGAAAGGGAAGTGTAGACGAATGGTCTTGGATCTCAGATTGGCGACAGGGAGATGTGCCCAAACAGATGGCGGTGTCGGTAAAGTTGACGAGGTATGGAGCGGTTTCGTCATGGTTAGTCAGGCGTCGACTGGGTGGTTGTCATGGCGATCTTGCTTTCGTTCGCTTGAACAGGAAGTAATTGCTGTCGACGATGAGAAGTGCATCATGAAATTCAAGATGAGATCAGCCAGGCACGACAATGCAAAGTCTTCAACACCTGAGAAGCAAGTTCTTTAAACCACCGAAGAAAGTTAGAGATGTTTTTGTTGTTTTGGAGTCACTGCAGATTCACAAGATTGCACACTAGAAAAGTTTTTGAGATCCCCAGTTTATATTAAGCAGTTTCCCAGTCTACCATCTCTATATGACGACGAAAGGAAAATAGGAAGAACATAATGAAGGAAGTGTGCGCTATGCTACAAGAAAGACGATGCAAGACAGAAAACCGCAGCCCAGATCAACCTTGTTATCCAAACCCAAACAGAAAGAGAATTTAACCATCAATCTTTGGCTTCGCACCGTTCAAGGCATTTCCTTTCTTCTGTCTGCCGACGACTTTCGGCTTGTTGCCGTTCAAGCCGTTGCCACCCTTTTGGCGCTTTTCGATCTTTGGCTCACTGCGACCATTGTACTTTGGTGGCCTGGCACCATTCAACGCTTCGCCGGGAGTACGTTGACGGCCCACGATGCTAGGCTTGGATCCATTTAAACCTTCACCGGCTCCACTCTGACGAGCGTGGATGGTGGACTTGACGACACAGGCCTTGTTGCCGTTACAGGCAGTGTCGAGAGACTCTCTGTGGCCCTGAGCGCTGACGCAGGCAATGAGCCCAATAACGGTCATGATGTTGAGAGAGAACTTCATTATCTGTACGGTATGTTAGCATCAACCAGGATAGATTAGGAAAGGGATACTTACGAAGGAGGTTTGTGTGTTTGAGTTGTTGAGAGTTGATTTAGCGACGAAAGTGTCTGAGCTGATGTTAGAAGCGAACGACGAAGACAAACATTGGAAAAAGAGTTACCTTGTTGACGACGATGTGTTCTAGGAACAAGAGATGGGATTGAAGGCCGAGTGGAGAACTAAAGAGAGAAGAGTTAGAATATGAACAAAGTTGAATATCTCGAAGTAGTGAAGTAGAAAAGGAGAAGAGATGGAAAGAGTGAATCAAGATGAAAGGCAAGAGCTCAACAACTCAAGAGAGACCCTGTCAAGCAAATCTCGAAAGAAGAAGGCTTGACAAGGCTCTAGAGAGAGCAAACAACGAGAAACAATCCAAAAGAGGTAGGGTAAAAGGGTAGGGAAGACTCACTTTGTAGTTGTCACTTGGTCTTCGCTGTTTCTGATGGTGATTCAAAGCATGGGGGCCCTGGGCTTTATACCTAACGGGTTGAACCTAGCCCTTTGGCTGACACTTGGCTCCCTTGGCCGGTCTGTGGAGCCCTAACTGAAGCTTCCCGAGGACTTTGAAGGTAAAGAAAAAAATCTTCATGATGATCTGCAAGGCTAGAGCTTCCCAGAACGGTAGAAGCCGGTACTTTGCTGGACGGACAGATTCTCCGGACGGGAAGCCGCTGCTCTTTCATGAAAGGTTTGGGATCTCTGCAGCTCTGGGGACCTTTGCGGCTCGAAGAAAGGGAATTTCAAGATCCCAAAGTTTGCTGGCGGGCGAGATCTTGAGGTCGACGTCGTCCGTATCTGAGCGTGCTCGAGCTCGCAAAAAGCTCACAATAAACTCGCAATGTGCACACAAGACCTAGACGACGACGGAGACGAAGAGGCACCACCTTACTTTTCCCCTAGATAGCTTGTACACCCGCCAACAGCACTCTACTAGATAGCCGAACAAACTTGGTGAACGCGAACTTTCGTCCGATCCTTTTCGATCTCAAATTCCAGCCTCTGTTTGACATTTTCTTCCGCTTCGCTTGGACGGCGGGTGCCTGCATCTCCCTAAGGCGCTTGACGTAGGTGCAGGGCAAAGTCTGGGGAAGCCTGACAGGTTTGTTCCTGTTCCCAAGCCTCATCTGCCGTCGGCACCTTGAACTAAACCTGTCAGATATTGCAGGAGAAAGCTTTTTCCTAGCTTGTTTGACGTCAGGCTTTGAGAAACTTCGGCTTGAAACGGATGAAGACTCCTTTTGCATTCGGGAAGGTATCTCGAGCTCTACAAACGCAAGCAGTCGGCCCAAGGTATGCACCCGTCAAGCAAGACATGTCGTTGGATCGTGCTGGATCTCGAAAGCTTTGACAGCCGTCAAGAAGCATCCACATCTACATGCATCGCATCGAAATACCCAAAAGGGATATTCTATCCGACCTCACAACCTCACAACCACACATCTACTTGGTCTTTCAGCCAGCAAACTTCAAACAAGGGAATTATCCAACGCATCTCCTTCGCATAACAAGCCAATCCCATTCCAGCCTCCCTCTCCTCTCGGGTATCTATCAATGCAAACTCGTCGACAACCAAACCATCACCAAAAAAAGCGCCAAAGCAACATCACACATTACAACGACCCAACCTTCCCAGCAAACCTTTCTTCTCCTCTCCTCACTATCGACAACGGTATCGTATTCGTCAAAGACAAGGTGATGGTGATAAAGCACTGGTCAAAGTCCTTCTTTGTACGCTCTGCCACCTGTTCCCAGCTCTCTTTCCTCTCATCCACAGCAAGCTCAACACTGTAGTTCCGCAAAAACTCCGCCATAACCGCCACCATTTCAACCTGGGCAAACTTCTTTCCCAAACAAGCCCGAAATCCCTCACTGAACGGCATGAAGCTTCCGTTGACTGGCTTCTTCAACCTCTTCTCGTCTTTATCCGTTGGCCGCCATGTCGACACATCTTCAGCCTCCTTGGACGAGAACCACCGCTCAGGCATGTAGGCATCCGTGTGTGGGCTCCAGTAGCGTGGGTTTCTATGGGCTCCCATGGTGGAGATCTCGATGTTCCAGTTTGGAGGAATCATGATGTCGCCTCGTTCGCGAGTCTTGAGCAAATGTGGTTCATAGGACGTCTTGGGAATGTGGATGACGGGTTGGTACAGGCGGAGGGTCTCGTTTAGGGCGGCATGGACCCACCCATCGGCAAGAGCGGGGTAGTCTCGTTCATAGTTGAGCTCGGTATTTGGGTCTGGATAGAGCGCATCGAGCTCCGCTTGGATCTTGCGTTGGTACTGTGGGTTAAGAGCCAGGAAGATGAGAGTGTAGTGCATGGTGTGAGCGGTTGTTTCGTGACCAGCAAGCATGAAGACCTGTAGCTAGTCAGTATACACCCAAATAGCTTGAAGAATAATCTTACATAGGTATTTCCCAGAATCTCAGGCAGTGTCAAACCATCCTTCTTGCCGTCTGCGAAAGGAGTTCCCTCTGGGACTTCTCGGGGTACCAAAGAATCCATCAGATCTCCTCCATGCAACAAAGCATCGGGCCCTTCCTTGTCCAACCTCTGCTTCTTTTCCCTGTAGATCTCGAGCATGTACTCTCTCCACTCATTGACGGCAGTATACACATCTTGTTGGAACTTGAAGGGTGAATTCCGCAAAAGCCACTTTGGAGTCGCAATGTACCAGATAATCTTGTGAAGGACCATACCGAGCGAGCCCTGAAAGGTCATCATGTGGCTGCCCTCGGCTACTTCACCCTTAATCGAGCCATCTGCAGATGGCCATTGCAGCGACTTCGAGAAGCCGGCTTTGGCAATGACCTGCAGACTGATGCGCATAAAGTCATCGGTAAAAGTCGAGACTGTGTTGACGGGTTTCTTTGCGCCGAGGTCTTTCTGGTTCTTTGGCGCGGTCCAGTATTTAGCCGCTTCGTGTGCTTGTCGAAGAGATTCGTAAAAGACATGGCTGTATCACAATTAGTACACTGTCACAGCCATGCATGGTGATTGCAGGTCTTACGAGTTGTTCTTCTCACTGAAAGGTGGCGCTGTGATCTTCCTATGCAGACGCCATTCCTTTCCTTCGGTCGTAACAACATTCTTGCCGTAAACGTCAATGGCCTTGTAGAGCCCAATATCTTTCGGGAATTCAACCCTCTTGTTGGCCATATCCCACATAGCAACTGGATCGCCGACGAAAAGCTGCGTTGCACCAGGCGAAACACAAGCAAAAATCTCCCCATGCTTCTCAAACGGCTCCCATTTCCGGATCCAATTCCAGTTGTGTCTTGTGTATCGGACAAAGCTGAAGCCAGGAATGTTCTCGACCCAAGGTCCCCAGAACAAGGATGAATATCGGTATAGCATTCGATGCGGACAGACTGGCGCAATGAAATAGGGGATGCCCGTTTTCTTGATCTCCTGGACATTTCGGTAGAGGTCGAGGACGTTTTTGCCGATGTAGATGGCAAATAACGTCCCCATTAACTGCAGAACGGAAAGATGAAACATTGCGCTCGAATTGTTCGTGAATATCTCCACGAGTCCTACTGTTGGTTAGAGAGCAGCAGATTGAGAGGATGGGTAGCTACCAGTATGAAATGCGCAGGGACGAGTCGTGAAAATTATCAGAAGCTCAAGGGGGCAATGGGCTCCATATTATATCTTGTTTTTCGAAATGATAAGAGGGGACTTGGGATCCGAATTCCGTATGGCAACGCTTGTAGTTATGTCTGTGTCGTATTCGCTACGTGGGCAAAACACTTGGAAGCCGTAGTACCCTCCTGGTCTAGTGTGGGGTTTATCGAGCTCGGCCTGAGGCGAAACTGTACCTTTCGTATACCATATGCGATGCAGTTGGCTCCGAAGCGCCCTCGTGGGCATAAGCTAATGTGCAAAGTGCCGTATCAGGGTGTAACGCATCTGTATATGCATATTGCGTATTTGCGAAAACAACGAAGTGGAAAGCATTGGCCTCCGGATTCTATGGGGCCAGTCGGGGTGGCAGAGACATCTCCGTGATGAGATATCGTAGACTAGGCGCCACTGTCAAGTTATCTGGGCAAGATCCTGATGATTCAGTCCTCAAGTGCCGCCTGCCACTGGCAGCGGTTACCTAAACGGCTTCTGTCATTCCAAAAGGGAGTTGCTCTCCGCGACATCGTTAACGCATCTATCGCATCCATCGCATCAATCTTGCGTCAGGCTAAAATATGGCGATCGGCGCGGGAAACTCGATATCCTTGCTCCATGTCGTTGATCTGAATCTTTAAAGTTGCATTATGTAGGTATTGGCGGCCGAATGTGGGAGTTTGCATTGTTTTCGAATCGTTGATTGTGTAAAGTACTTAAGTACTAAGTACTATGAAGTACATGGAGAGGTATAGAGTTGCTGGTAAATGTTATTATTCGGAGTTCTTGAATACTAAGTACTTGAGAAGCAGGATTACCACGAAAAATGACAGCATGTTCAGCTGATCAGTATCAGGTGGAACAGAAGAGTATTTTTGAGCCAGAAGGCGGTTTTTCGCATCATGATGCAACTGCATGAATTCCAAAGCAAGGAGTCTTGCAGGAGACCGTTGTAAGGTTTGAAGTTGACAAGGGGCCGGGCCGGAAACAATCCTGTGAAAGCATCTGAGTCGAGCTTTGTGCGCCGGCTGTGCTTGTTTCAACCCTTATCCACTGCTCCTGAGATTCTTGAGAACTCTTGAGACTGACAGCTGTATACTTCCTGTTAGTCCGGGATTCGATGTCGGGAAGTCTCAAAGTAACATCGTGTCAGATGCACCGCAAATCTCAGGAGAGATCCATGGTTGAAGCGCCTGCATGTCTCCAGTTCTTTCGCGAAGAGGTTACATTGGAGAATGCTCCGAGTCGAATCCCCGTTTGATTGAGAGAGTATCTGCGCGGTCATGTACTTACTCCGAGTCGGAGATGCGATAGTCGATTATTGTTATCCTACTATACTTTAATACTTCTTAGAAGTCGACTTGAAACCCGGAAAGCTTCCACACGTGGCGTGCCTTGTCCCTTGCGTCGGTACCAATAGTATAGCTAGTACCTGGTCAAAGCTTTCAGAATCATCATAACTCATGTAACGTTAACGTTCGAGATCAGAAACAATTGCCATGTATGTACTTCTTGATCGCTTCTTGCACGTTGGTCTTCAAGAGTATCTGATCTGAACAGAAGCGTCAAGTATTGTGCTCCTGAAGTACCACATGTATGTATATCCTACATTGCATTGATTTGCAATATTTGAGACCTCGGGGCTAGCTAGGTCTTCTTGCTACGGTTCGAATACGAATAAGTATTCGAATGCAATTATAACTCACCAGCATCATCCACGTTCGACTACGACTGGGTGATCCTCAGATTGGTTTGTTCAGCTGATCCATAGTCAACTCATTACTGAGGAAGACTAATGAGGCAATACTTGGTATTACTTCTCGCAAACTCTTCTCCGTTGCATAATTACTATCCTGTTTTCCAAATTTTCCGACAGTCATTTTGTATCGAAGTACTTAACTGTGGCGGGATGGGCAATCTCATGATCAAGTGGATATGAAAACCTATTGCCGAGTGGAAACAACTGCTGTAGCTTGACGGATGGCCATTATCCGTAGATATAGAATCGATCCAAGCTTCTAATATGTCCAATATCGAGTACAAGGGGGCTCATCTATATAAATCAGATGCTACTGAGAGTGATGCTTCATGAAGTACCTTTACATCTAGGTACTCGAGTAATACTCTCATGAGCTCAATCCGGAAGCTGTGGCATCCGGGAGGAAGTCTACTCCGCCCCCTACTTCGATGCATGTAAGTATCCGACCTTAACACCGTACGCAAGTTACGCACATATTTCTCCGATTTTCAGTCCCATGTCTCTGACGGGAAACAACATAAACATTTGTCATTTAAATATTTGTAGCATCGAGTAGCAAAAGATGGCCGATAGCAGCAAAGAGATGGAAACGCAGTGTATGTGAGCCATTGCATATTGACATAGCAAATGCGTTATCTCGGGCAATACATTCCAAGTACCAAGTACAAGTAGTAACTGGGTAACCTGCAGGCAATCGTAGAATATGCTTCTTACCGATCATGTACAGCATCGCCTTTCGTTGTCCGTGGTTCAAAATGCAGACAATTCGTCTCAATTTCGTCGCTCTGTCCCATTGTCAGTACTGGTCTTGATGTTCTCGAACTCAGGGTCACTGACAGGTGACTACGACTGAGTGAAACATTAACAACTGCAGTACTACTCGTAATGCAAATAATAGAGCATGCATGTGCTTTCGGCTCCTGATCGCGGCGCCACACAGAAGGTACATAAGCTCTTGAAAAGCCGTATTTGGTCTCAGTGAGCAGCGGGGACCATACAGTATTCGGGCATGATGCGTCATTCAATCAGGATGTGCCGATATCATAGAGCCCACTGAGACTCTCTCTAATGAACAAGGGACAACGAATCCAAACCAACTTACTTTCCAGGTTACCTGATGTATCCTTTCCTCCCACCGTATACGTATTCCGTAGGTCTTTCGAAGCAATGATGAAGCCATCGTTTATATCGGCAACCACAACCGCTACGAGCTGTCACAACGAGCTAGCGGGAGTTGCAATCAGCAACATAGTGTGGACTATCCTCATAGCCCGATCTTGGCGAGGCATTCCAATAATCTCAGACCGAGCCGCCATAAAGATGTTCACCAAACTGCTTGGTAGCTATGCAGCTTTTTCTGTAGCCATCGGTTGTATTTCATTTCTACTTTGCAGCTATGCTTGACTGGTGGAGCTGAATCAAGAAAGTCTCGTTTTCGGGACGATGCCTGAAATGGCTTTTCGAAATTTCCGAGTCTGGAGGCGGATGGACCAGTTGAGTAGCCTGGAGATGAATCAGTATGCAAACAAAACTGAGATGGAGGCCGGGTCCTTATCTTGTAAATGATCTTCTCCGACGTTCATGCGACCAGCTGTCTACTACCGGTACTGACAGATCAGCTAATCAGTGATGCTACTATCGGGAAAACTGTGACGAAGAGAGCTCGGGAGCTCAAGTGGCAAGTGGATGTTGGTGGAGATTGAGAAGAAAGGCAACCCCAAGTAGGTCTGTTTTCCAATTTCTCTGGAAAGGATGGATTTGGGCCGTTTGCTAATTGCGTTCAGACCATGTTAGATTGCGTAAGAGGTGATTCGGTATCGTACACCCGCGGACTTTTATCAAACGGGTGGCCGCCACGTGATGCTAGAAACGTCAAGAAAGAGAGAACCGACGTCGCTTCTTCGCATCGGAGAACTTCATTCCAGCAAACAACCCATCAACCGCCAAACTCCCCTACAAAGGCACCCTTCGACATTCAACGCAATAATGGTTCGAGTCCGATTTCCTCGAAAAGGCGACTATCGAAGGGTTGAGACAAGTGTTGCGTACTACCGTTCAAAGCAGCTGTTGGTTCAAATCGGCGATACCTTCAAGAATGGAGCGTACACGATTCGACACAGGCTAGGAGATGGTGTCCACTCTATTGTATGGCTTGCAGAAAGCTCAGATGCCTCAAAACCGCGGTTTGTCGCCATCAAGGTCTTTACGGCAGGCTGCTCCGCTGTCAACAAACCCGTTTTGGACACGATCAGGCGAGCGAAACAGGAGAATCGTCCTTCTTCTTTCTGGCTGGACAAGAAAGTCTTTGAAGGAGGAGAGCATTTGCTTGACGTCTTAGACGAGTTTGTCGTTCGCGGGAGAGAAGGCTATCATGTTTGCCTGGTTATGAAACTTGTCGGTCCGGAACTTTTTTCTTTCATTCCACAATACAGAAAGGAACTCCCATATGATCTTCCAGAGAGAGCCATCATGTGCATTGGAGTGCACGTAGCCCAAGCTCTCTCCTTTCTTCATAGACAAGGAATCGTTCATGGAGGCAAGTCATCCCTGTTCTCTAGATTCTGCGGGTCTTGAATAACTGAAGCTAATCCTACTAGATGTTCAACCCCACAACATCACCTTTCAACTGCCGTTCGAAGCAAGCAGCACCAACGTCTCAACACTACTGGGGGAACCAGAGGCAATCGGAGAAAGCTTTTGTGACATGGTGAACGGAGGTGCCTTTGAGGTAGACACAGATGACGAGGAGGAGGACGACGACGACAGTGAGGGTTCCGAAGAAGAAGACCCATATTCTGGATTGACAGTGATTGACCACTCGGAAGTTTCTTGGGTGGAGTTTCAAGAGGTTGCACGAGGAATCAATCCCGCAATTTCACCCTCTGGGAATTTCCAGTCGCTTTCGAAGAATGCTCCTCAGAACCCGGGTAATGAGTCGAATCCGATCCCGAGTGAAGGCGTCAACGGAAATGCAACTCAACACAGTACGCCAAATAACAAGCAACCTGACTTCAACGCCCGCTCCAAATACGGACCCGACTTCTACATTCTTTCTCCCGATCCGAGCGTGTGGTGGCCGATGATTGTTAGCCAGGCTGATCCGAAAGTTACGCTCATTGACTACACATGCTCATTCTTCTTGAAAGATTCAAAAGTATCGGACGTGCGTATTAGAACGCCAGACGCTTATGCACCCCCAGAAGCATCTTCTGATACTTTCAAGCCTCTCTACTCCACAGAGTCCGATATGTGGTCTTTAGGGTGTATTCTTTTCGTTCTTTTTTCAAGAACAATTGAACTCACTATAACCAGCACCTTCATTGGGTCTATCAGCTTGACTCATCACTTCGTTAACCTCGCTCAAATTCTCGGAAAGGGCGATCCTCTACCAGATTGCTTTTTACAGCTAATCAAGCAGACCGATTCCGAGTCAGCAGAGCTATTTGAGGGATTTCATGATCATTACGAGAATAATGACTGGGGCAGTATTGCGCCTGAGGGTTTCTGCTGGAAGTTACGGGATGGGACTCTTGATGAGCGGTTACAGAAAGCGAGGGATGCCAGGATTGCTGAAGGATGGGATGAGAGGAATGTGGATCTGCTCGTTCAGATTATCAAAGGGACCTTGAAGTGGGATCCGAAGGAACGGCTTAAGGCAGAAGAAGTTGTTGAATGTTTGGCTAGAAGTGGCCTTTGTTAGCAGCCGCCAATGCTTTGGCCAGTTTCTTTCTCCGATTTGTCAGTTCAGTGCATGAGGGTCTCTGTTTCATTTATCCGCTAAAAAGTACTCAGGTACTTACGAGAAGGTAGAGAAAAGAAATGGTAGGCTAGCCGGAGAATGATAAGACTGTATCGAAGGTACCTTTGTACTACGATTCTCACTTGAATGTTATAGAATCCGTGGTTCTGGTTGTATATTGCTACACTTTATTGGCGAGTTTCGTCCATTTGTCCATTTAAGTCAGTAATAAGTACCACATACTATTTACAAGCACTCTCAAGCCAGCCAAAAAGTACTTGTATATCATGTTAGTACTTTGACAGCTGAATACGACGAATTACTACTTAATTAAAGTAACATGCAGCAAATGTATACTAAGTTTGTACAGTGAAGCTATGGGCTCAGTTCCCATTCCAAATCCTTAGTATTTTAGCGAATTGGTTCCAGTATGGCGCTGACTTTAAAGCTGGGTGAAATATTAATTGCTCCGCGGACCTTTACAAGGTAGGTTGGATTTCCGAGTCGGAAATCTATAGAGCAAGTGTAAGACAGCTGGTGAAACAGCTGTCGGTACAGCTGGAAGTCCAGAAGCCGAATTCTCTGATTACAGTCTTTCCGAAGCGATGGAATACACTGCTAAGATTCCTAACCTTTCAAACCGTACTATTTCTACACCGGCTCCAGCTCTTGTCATTACAACACGCATCGATCCCCACAAGCAGCCCTTAACAGAAGTTACAAGACGACACAACCATGGCGAGGAGTACCTATACAATTAAGGCAACCACCCATGCAACGGGACAGTTGGAGCGATTGAATAAGTCTTTGAATGATGACAAGAAGGTGGATTGGGAGGTGCTTCGCGATTTGTTGGATTATGCTGTACAGATGTTGGCCCCGGAGTCGAGGGAAGGGGTGAAGCTAGTTACGGTAGGGTAAGTTTTGCTATGTGGTATCGATGATGCTACTTGAAGTAGTATGGTGATGCCGCTTGACTGTTCAAAAGCTAACTATTCACTGTAGTGACCTGATCCACGCCACACGGACAAAAATCACCACCGGCGACAGAACGACTGTTGATGCACCACACATTACGGCCTACATCAACGTTGGTAAACACAGCAAGAAGGTATGCCACTCGTTTCACCTCTACGTTTATGCTTCCTGGAACGAGAAGGTTCAGGGATACTATCCAATTCCGCTATCAGAAGCGCCTCACACGATTAGCATGAGTCTTAGCACCATTGGAACCCTCACCGAGAAAGAACGAAAGCGTGAGAAAGAAGAACGAGAGCGAGAGCACGAGGCAACTAGCACAAAGGCAATGAAGAATATGGAATCAGCTGGCTATGTGTATAGGTCGAATAAGCCTGGCAAACAACCTGCAGGATTCTGGATTCTTGAGAAGAGATAGAGATGGGATGTACCCTAAGTAGGCCGGTTTGTTGTCGACACCAGATAGGAGAATATGTCAAGTTGAGAGTCTGGAAGGTGGCTAGATCAGGTAGATGTGGTTGGGACTATTGCTCTTTGTATTGTACTCGCTAGTATCATTTGTTTTTGGGGTTGTTTAGCTGTTTCCTTGTTATTTTGAATCCTGTTGTTTATTTGCAGATATATTTCCTTTATATATGATCATGAAGTAATACAGTACTAATGTGAGCTCGCGTACTTCTAATGACAAAAGTGTTTGAGCGTCGACCGACCAAACCTGGCCTGGGCCCTGCACACTGGCATGTATGCAAGGGTTGAGTGCGTCTGTCTTTAGATTGCATTCGTGCCTCAATCTTATAACGGCTTCATATTCTATAGACAGTTCGTAAGTCCTGGACATCTCATCGAGCGTGATCAAAAGTCACGATACATACTTGAATCTCCAGATCTGGATCGAGCTGACGAGTGCGGAAAAGGAAAGCCGCCAATGCGCAGCCAAGAACACCGACGTCAATGGTCTGCTCGCCTGACTCGCTTCTTTTCTCAACAACTCCAAAGCGACCATCACCTCATTGAAAGCGGGCCTTCTCAACACCTTGAACTCCCCTTAGACAATGACCATTCATCCCCCGACTTACACCACCAGCTATCCATACCCAAATCCTTAAGCAACCTGACATTCTCCAAACCAGCAGCAAAATTCACCAACACAAAACGACAATATGAGCAGCACCTCGGACAAACCAGCAACTCCCCTCCCCGCCACCTCCGCCCCTCCTCCAAACCAACCCGACTCTCAACCCCAAAACACAAACCTTTTTGGCACAATCCGCAACTACGCAGACCAGCAATTTACGTCTGCCCGACAATACGCAGACCATCAACTCACATCTATTCTCCAATCAGTATTTGGCCTTCCCAGCTCAAACAGCGCCCCAAACACCAGTAACTGGGCCGTCTTTGACGACAAAGATGGCGATGCGACACCGACCGAAGAGGAGAATCTCAGACGCATCGCAGCCAATCGGACGAGAAGTGTCTCGAGTGGGATCTTGGAGGAGGTGCAGACAAAGGGTGCATTTGAGAGGGGTAATGCATCGGGAAATGGCGGATTGAGAGTCTCGTCGGAGATTGAGGCGGCGAGGAGAAATAGCGAGAGTGGCAGAAGGTAAGCTTGTTCCTGTTACTTCATACCTATGAGTGCGAATCTAATGCGAGCTTCAGGTAAGATGAGGATTGAGAAGCACATGAAAGCGACAATCTCCAGCGACCCAGATTTTCCATTTCTGTCCCATCTATCTCTTCATCTCATCTACTCTTTACGACTTCAATGAAACCACAATTTGGCAGCGAACAACGACGAGACGGACCAGTAGCGACCGCTCAAAGGATCAACATATATCCACTGAGCAGGATCTAGTACGGCACGGGGAGTGGGCCCTCAAGATTAGCGAGATGCGGAGAAGAGACCGGCTGGAACCGGTCGCCTTTCTGCAGGAGCCTTTGAATCACCGAGGATGCTTGGGAGGGAGGAAAGGATAATATTATTCAGTGTTCTTTTCTGCCAGTTTGCGAAGGTTGTTTAACATAACCTCGCTTACTCCTCTTGCTTCCTCTTCACTGCTCTTTCGTCTCTTCACTTCCCTTTATACCCTCTGCTTTCTTACTGGTCAGTAGCGATGCCTGTGGTTGCGATGGCTCAACGCCCTCGTTTACAACTTCCATCGAAGCTCTTCAGTGGCTGCTTACTTGAATGTGCATGCAACTTCATTTGTGTTTACGCTTGTACGGACCTCTCACTTATGAGCAAGATTGGAAGTTGGAGTCTCGTTTCCCCGGCATACATACATACTGTGGGCCCAGTGATCATTGGTAAACCAAGTACAGTAATCAGTCATTTCTGTTTCTACATTGGCCAGTACACATTACGTCTGTTTCAGTGCAGCTTGTACTTGATTACTTAAGTAAGAGGCTTTCAACACACATATATCAAACACATATGCTATAGGATTCACTTTTGAAGATGAAGCTGAGTAGTTGTAAGTAGTGTACAGTATTTCGTGCAGCAAGCAAGCCGGTATATGCAAGTTACTATGATACATATCATCAGAGCCAGCAGATGGTAGATCTACTTAAGTAAAGCTAGAAGGAACGATGCATGCGTCCAGAACCAGCTGCGCACTCATGTTCTGACGGACCGAGACGCTCTAGACCATCTCACCCATCCCCACAACCCACTCCACCAATCCAGCCAGAGTCTCACTTACCTCTTTGCCCCTCGGCACATCATGTCCACCTCCATGATTCCAAACCTTCCGGACACCCCCATCACACAAATATGCCAATTGCAAACTAGCTGGCCACCTCGGATCTCTGCCACCATATACATGGACCGTCGGTATGGTGATCCTCATATCCCCCAACTTTGTCGTATCGAGCCCACATACATCTCTCGGATTCACCTCCGCATCCGGATCGAGCCCTTCTAGTACACCTTTCGCGCTTCCAGTTGTCGAAGCGGGAGTAGCCCATCTATCCTCACCAGTTTCGAGTGAAGCCTCGAGAGCGGCCACCTTCTCTGCGAGACCAAGCCGAGTAGCTTCATCAATTTCCCAAGCCTTCTTTCCAACATCAATCCCCAGGTCGTCCAACACATTCAATGGACACCCACCACAGATAAACATGGCCCACTTGAATGGTACTTGCTCTCCAGGCCTTTCCCAGTTTCGATAGAGTAGGTATGAACTGATGACAGCACATCCTTGCGAGAAACACATCACTCCATCATAAGGTTCGCGGGAGCTGAAGATGCCATCGAGCCAAGCATGGCAGGCGCGGATGTCGGTGATTGATGAGTGTGAGGAGACAGGGTCGAAGGGGTAGAAGGTGTAGTATGGTGGTGAGTAAAAGAGTTTGATATCTGGTCCGGGAGGGCATTGGTGTGGAGCGTCGAGAAAGTCAAAGGTGTAGGTGGTAGAGGTGGGGTCGAGTTTGTAGCGGAAGGATGCGGTCTGAGATTTGAAGATTTGGCCACTGGTACCACGGCCGTGGAGACAGAGGATCCGTTTCGTCATTGGGTGAGATCTAGGAGAACGAGCGACGATTTAGTAGGAAAAGGAAGAATTAAGATGGGAAAGGTGAGATCCAAATAGCTAGGATCTTGAGGGGGGCCTCGGTGACCGACGTTGCTGAGTCAACATCGCGTCTCCCGAGCGGCGAGCGCGTCGCCTTGAATGTTCCCTGAAGGTCCGCTCAAGGTTCGCTCAAGGTTCGCTCAGCGCACGCTCAACTTTCGCCCAACTTTCGCTCAAGTCTCTCAACTTTCCCAGCGTTGTCAGTTCCCAAAATACCGGAAGCATAAGTCTTTTTGACCCTCGACGTTCACCAACCTGCTTATTGCGGCCTTCTTCGATACCATCTTCTTTTTGCAGCGTCTTCTTCGGGTTTCGCCACTTTTTTACGGTCCTGCATCTCGTTCTTTCGAAGCGTCTGTTCAGTCATCTCGAGTCGAACATTGTTAATTATACCCTTCGTCCAACGGTTTTCGGTCTTGAACGATCCAACTTTCGACTTCTATATCCTACATCTGTCCGATTTTTAGCCAGCTGCTCCTATCTGCGACTTGGGATTTTGGTGGTGTCTTCTGTCATCTCCTAGCCTTCTCACAGCATCTTGGTTGATTTACTACCATATTGAGTATCTTCAAGGTTAGCTTGGTTCCCAGCTCCCCTTCTTGACCTCTTGTCTTATTATGGCCCCATGACCAATTGCTAACAGACTCATTCATGTCTCTAGAGCATGCCACCAAAGCCGAAACTAAAACAGAAGCGTCTGGCAGACCTCAGGCACGGCAGCTTCACTGGTCCTCGTCGTAGCAGCCTCCCTACTAATCACAATACCAAACAAACCGATCTCTCCTTTTACTTCTCCGGGGTACCCTCTACCAAACCGACTGCTCATGAAGACAAGGAAAATACGACTCTTGTAACCTTCTCGAAATCAACTGGGAGACTCCGAAAAACTGCTCCTTCCGCCACTCACGAATCTTCATCGAGACGGGTCTCCCTCCCCCCAGGACGGCCAACGAAAGGGATTGCGGCTGCAGCCGAAAGGTTAAAACGGAAAACACTATCACCGCAACGGCGACGGGTGGTGGATTCGGAGGACGAGGAGGAAGAGAGAGGCGAAGACGAGCACCCAAGGTCGGACGACTCCGTGGAAATCACAAACCATCGACGGATAATACACCCAGCTCCAAACTACTCGCAAAAGACGTTATTGGAACTGTCAAATGGAGAAGGCAAAGGCAGCAACTCGATAAAGGAGGAGAGCCAAGGCACTCTACAGGCAAATAGAGCAACTGAAGAAAGAGGACCGAGCCAGATTGTGCTTCCGCCAACACAAACTAGAGAGACTGAATCAGAGGCAAGGGAGGTCCTACAGCAGCTGCAAAAAGAAGCGGAACTGCATGCAAACATCGACTCGCAGATAATGCCGCCTCCGCCTCCACCTCCGTCAAAGAAAAGACCGGCTCTTAAACGAGGTGGACGGCGACCTACGCAGAATGTGGAGATTCAGGAGCCGGAAGAGGACCAACTGCAGTCACGCCAGGTTGTTGTTAGCAGCCAATGGTGGGAGCGCGAGGAGGAAGAAGGATTGCAGACGCAATCATCGAATCTGAGCAATAGTTCTCTGGAATTGATGCGAGGACCCAAGCGAAGGAGGTTGGAGGATGAGAAGAACGAAGGGGAGAGCCGAGAAGGTGGGCAAACAGCATCTCAAAATACCCAGGCCCAGAAAGAAGATGACAGTCCACTATCGGAATGCCCACCAGGTCTTCTCGAAACCCAACAAGAGGCACCAAATAGTTACCAGGACCCGCCAGCTTCAAGTCAGAATGTTCCACCACCCCGTCTACCCACCCGCCAACATGCAGTGATGGACTCGTACGAATCACAGTCACAGCTAGACTCTCAACCTCATGATTCAATACCTGCTACTCAATCTCCCGTCAAGCCCCTTCAAACCGATCGTCGAATTATCCTGGACTCACAGTTCCCCGATGAAGACGATCTGGATTATGTCTCCTCCGATGAGCATATGGATCGGGAAGAAGACTCGATTCCCGAGACGCAGTATCCCGGCCTCCGTCGTCAACCCTCCACCGCACCATCCACCCCAGAGAAACCAAAGACTCCTCGTCACGCTATCCCGCAGCCCTTGACACCGCGTAGAACCACCTTGATCACAACAGACCGGAACAGCCCTTACAAGAAAGCTAGCAGCCGCAATAGCACGCCCTCAGGCGGCAACACCCGCTATTTAAACATCAACCAATCCCCTACCCGTTTAGGCTCAAGGAACTCTACTCGAACCGTATCAACTCTCGGTGAGGTCCAAGTACCGCAAACGCAATTCTCCCCCACCATCCAGGTCCCACGGACCCAAGCCCCGACCTATTCTCAGAATCCACCTGTCTCACAGCTCCTATTTTCCGCAAAGTCCGAAGAGGATGAACCGGATGCTACGTTCTGTCCCATTGGTTACGAGCGAGAAATCCGGAGGACCTCAGCCGAGGGAAATACATCTATTCGGATGCCAACAGACAAGCTGAACTTCACTCAGTTTGGAACTGGCGGGACACAGTGGGTGAACGGGGGAGATTTGGAGGAGGACGAGGACGAGGATGAGCATCAGGCAGGCCAGGATGTGAGTATAATAATGGAGGAGGATGAAGAGGTAGGCAGTCAAGATACCACTCGGCCCGGTCAGCATGACGATGAGGAGGTGGAAGAAGGTAGTCAAGACACCATCCGGCCCAACTACACCCCTCCTCCTCACGAAGACCGGCAGCAAAGGCAAGGACAGCATGCTCATCACTCTTCTTCCGACCATACGCAACAATATGCGCAGGATGATCGACAGTTGGAGGAGCAGGATAGCATGTTGCCGACTATGAGCCAGTTATTGCCGAATAGCTTGATGGAGAGTTTTCCGGTACCGCCGCCGGCTCTGGGGAGTATGGGAGATTGGGAGGATCCGGATGCTACTCAGTAGGAGGTTTGATGTACTTGGTGGTGGATTCTGTAGGAATATATCCCAGCGTGCTGCCCCTGCGGCGATGATAATCTCCCATGCTTGTGCTGGTATAAGTCGTGTAAAGCGGTGAGGTTATTGTTAACCCATGCTCGATCGTGTGAATATGTTACAATGTGTTCGGTGGCTTTGATGTTTCAATGAAGTTGAGGTAGACGTGATAATTAGCTAGCTTCATACCACGTGATCGGCCTGAGCGGAGAACGCCATTCAATATCCTCCTCGCTCCTTCCTTTCTCTCCGAGTACTTACTCCCAACCCCGCCTTTCACTCGTCAATTCTCTTCCCTACTTAACTTTCATGCCGCTTTTCAAAAAATGCTCTACCTCGACGACTTCTTCTCAGAATATTCTCTTCATAGTCCCAATTTCGTTCATTCGATCAGGAGTCTTCATGAGCAACACTCTACAAGTACGATACAGAAAATATACGTCATAGAAAACTGAGTTGGATGAGATGGTAATCAGATGGTTACGACGACTATGTACGATTCGGACCTCCGGTTGTTGTATCCCACACAAAATCTCAGAACCGGCCGCTCGAATCGTGGATGCATGTGCTTTCGGATGAGCTTTCCAGCAACTTGAATTCAAGGTTGGTAAGTTCCTACTGACAAGTCCGACAGATCTCACGATCGCCGTGCTATCAGAACGTCAGCCAATCCGAAACGCGCCAAAGACGTCGACCCCGTCCGAACACGCCGAAGACCTATGACGACAGCCGCTCGGCGATACATTTATTTATGGCTCTCTGGGAATCGGAAGCGAACCTGCCGAAGAGAGTGACAAGAGCGCATATCCATGTTCAATGATGCAGATTTAATCTACGGTACGGGTATGTAGGTACATCTTTCCCATGCAAGAAACCCTAATTCTCATGCTCCCCTGGACCCTGATGTTGATCATGACGACGCTTAGAAACTTGAGCTAACTCTTGTTTCTGCTGGCAGGTGGTTGATCTTCATGCTCTCGTGCACGGCATGCCGGCGGCTACTGTAGCGAAGGTTCGTGGAAGTGGACTTGCAGGTTTGGGTCTATCTTTTGCTCAGGTGCGCTTGATCACCTGGAAGATGTCAAAGATTGGAGTAGGAACTGAGATGGCACACCTCAATGCGGTTATGCGCCACGGTCTCGAATCGTTCGCAAATACTTGTATCAGCAGCCGAATGCTCATGCACTTGCCGAGGATGCACATCCTTCTATTCAACAGATCAGATCAAAGCTTCAAGTTTACGAGTTTGATTTTACAGCGTTTCGATATGCCTATCACACCAATTGGACTGGCTCAACAGTGGAGCATGTCTGCCTTTCTTGAAGCTGCAATCATTGATCCAATCAAGGCCTCTTAAGGCGGATTTGGGCAAGCTACATACAAATCTCAAGATGCAGATGAACTCACATTGAGCACATATCATACCCAACAAGACTGCTCACAGAAGAGGAGAAATTGAGGCTCTCGCAGAAATTTGGGCTGGCTACATGCATGAGGCTCAAGGTGAGCTTATGAAGTCAGCCATCCACCAGTCATGCTCAGTATTATCCACATTACAATGCAGTACGGAGCCGAAACAATTTCCACCACCATGTTGTCGTTCAGGAAGGCCATTGGCCGTCAGGGAAACAACCTCCTGTTTCGGACTTTCTCCTTCGCCCTTTCAGCCAGCAACGAGCTCAACGCGTTCAGATTGTGCATACAGCATGCTTCCTTTCCGGAGATCTCCACCTTGCATGTATTGGAAGCGGGAGGAGTCCTACATGAAGGTGGGGTAGTTGGAGATGCGTTGGACACAGCACAGGTTGGAAGCACAAGGCTGATGCTGAACACCATTGGAACTCGATATTGATGCCATTGCTGTGGGAGATGCAAGTATAAACTTCATGAGATGGGCAAGCGGGTGTCTTTGGCTCATCCACTGAGGATGTCATCAACATATAAGAGTGCAGTGAAGTTTGAGGCGAGATGCGT
The DNA here is from genome assembly GCA_003788565.2 of Ascobolus immersus RN42. NCBI lineage: Eukaryota > Fungi > Ascomycota > Pezizomycetes > Pezizales > Ascobolaceae > Ascobolus > Ascobolus immersus. Next base: position 226,311 of record ML119674.1, on the reverse strand, counting down.
ATATATGTGTTGCCTTATGAGAACAACAATGTACAAATGTGGCAGTGCCTGGGGCTGGGGCTGGCTTTCCGGACTGGGTTCTCAGGTACCCAGGTACAGCTGGCTCGGATAACTTGCGCCTGAGTTGTCGGACTTTCCGATTTGCCCTGAGAAGGCCGAGGAGGTTTCAAAGGGTGCTTCTCGAGGTTCTAGAGTCAGGCACATTGTGATATCTCATGCACCCCGGTGATCCACGATCGGCTTCGATATTACCTTGCGATGTCACCGACCGGGATGCTTGTGTGGGAAGTAACCTTGATCAAAGACAGGTGCGGTTACTCGAGTCTTTTCTGCAAACGGAGAGGAAAATGAACCACAGATTTCGTTTGTAGATGCAGCGGTTTATTGCAATGGTCTTAAGTTCAACTTGAGAGTTCAGATGAACCATCTCGAGATAACAAAAGACAACAACTCATCTGGCCGGCTTTACTTCCTTTATGGCATCACAATCTTTGGCAAGGCCCGGGATAGATCACGATGGGCCATGATGGTTCTCCAATCTGGGAATATACAACCGTTTATACCACAAAGCGCGCCTCGCGGATTAAAGCATGAAGGGAATTCACAAAGCCGGATTTACAACAGAAAAGAGGGCACGACACCCACTCGGTATAAAACCATCCATTGCTTTGATTGGGAGGATCACAATCATCCGTCCAGAAACAGTGACTGAGCTCGAGTTACGCAACTACATTGATTGGAGAGCACGAAAGGCGAATTCAACAATCGAGACCTTCTTAGCAGCCGGTGGGTGTCGTACTGAGAGCTCTTCAGATTCGAAGGCGTGCATTTCCAGCTGGAAAACGACAGAATCGAGTCTGGATATATAACATCTGGTGGTTCAGTTTACGCTTGTGGTGATATCAAGCCTCTTAGCGCTCGACGACTCCGACTATCCGCAGTAGGACAAGCTGCTTGAGGTAAGGCAAATCCCCTCCGGTTGAGTGCAACCTGGAACTGATGGATGTGTCGGATTCTTGCTAGATCTAGAGTTCTAGCAATTTCACATCGAACCCTTCACTTTTCAACTCACTCGACTTTCTGTTTAATAACTTTGACATTCGCATCGTCAGCTACAAATCATCCTTCCGCACCTTTTCACCACACACGGCACTTCAGCGACCTGTCAAGCTCATCGACGCAGAAAGGAAGCTGAGCTACTGGATCTTCGGGAACAGCTCAGAGGCGGCGAAGGCAGCGTCTGCATGCATACTTAGGATTCAGCAGAGCACGAGATACAACGAACGCTCTCTTGACCGACCCACACTTTCTTCAGCACGGCCGAGAATACTTTTTTCCGATTAAATACCAGACATCTCCAGATCGACTGACGTCTCTTACGGTTTCGCGAATGAGGAGTAACGACTGAAACAGCATCATAATTTCGACATCATCCACATTACAATCGAACATCTCATCCACTCCAAGACAAGGCTGAAGGCTGAGCGGTTTAATATTCGACAAAAGTTGGCGGTACAGATACATATCAGTGGCTACTCGCGACAGGAACAACAACAAGGGTGGCAGGAAGACAGAGGGACGGTATTCACACACGCAGCAGACACTTCCGCGATCAAGCTGGAGGGCACCGCAGGATCTTTGTTGACCGACAATATACGAGCCTTTCTTTCTACGATATCGACAAAGGACAGTAGTGTTTGAGAATGGTTATTAGTGAAAGCACTCTGCATGGTCGAAGTCGAGACTATCATTCAAGTGAGTTTCTCCCTGTCAGTGCAGCTGGCGAATCTTTTCATGCCTGAGCTTCCCCGCGATTATTTGCTTCATCGAGTGCACTCGTCCCGACCAGTCAGCGTCTCTTGTCCAGTTCAGGACAAGCTTTGGTAGCTGTGTGTTGTATCTGAGTTTGAGGTCGAGCCTTTGAGCATCTGGCTGCGTCTAGCTTGCTGTCTCCTTCGCTGGCCAGTCGTGCACCTGCACCTGCACCGCCATCTTCCGCCATCTTCCACCAGCATTTCCTTCCGAGTCCTCTACCCTTTTATATTTGTGAGCTCTTCTCTCTTATTCTAGAGATTTTGCGCACTTGTCCCCTATTCTTTCATAATTCTCAAACCAGTTGCGATCGCAACAAACTGCTCCTTCTTTTTACCGTCCAACATCAACATCAGCATCATCATCATCAGCCATCAGAATAAATTTGTGCATGTCGAGCAACGACAAAACAAGCTCAAACTTACTAACGCGACATGTCTACAGACGGACGACACATTCCGGTACAAAGGACAACCATCGAACCGGCGTCTGGGCGGTCCTCTTACTATCCACATGAATCGACTTCATACTACAATACTGGGAGCCGTGGTGGCGGGGGAGGAAGCAGTGTCACATATGTCCTGCCATCCTCCAATGGACACAAGAGATATGGAAGCACAACACAACTACCTTCGCCTCTCAAATACGCATCGCTGAGCAGAAGAAACTCTGGTAATGTTGGTGGTCAGAGCCTTGTTGTCCCGAGAGCCGGTTCGCGATTTGCGAGTCCTGTCGTCGGAGAATTCAGTCACGAGTTATCGCAGCGATCGCCAGGTATCCCTCCGCCATGTCCGGAACTCCCAACGCCGGCCGACAGGGGGCACTTAGCACCGCATCTTCCAAGCAACTATAGTGGCCGTGCTCACGGAGCGATGAGGAGCTATCACCATTTTGGTCAGGAACAAGCGTTCGTCGAGATTGCCGGTGCAAAAAGGCCCTCAACGTTACCGATAGGGATGCACGCTAGCAGCCACCGCTATTCTCCCTCAGCACTACCAAGGGCCAGTACCTTCTCGGAACTTTCTATAACAGACGCACCGGAGCCCTCACCATCTCGAGCTCATACATTTAACTGCGCCTACAATACTCCAGCTATTTACGAACCTGTTCCACCACTACCAACCAGCTACCTTCCTCAGGCTTCACCTTCATCAACCCTTTATGATCCTCACTCGTCAACATTTGCACCATCCTACCAAGATTGTCCAGAGTATCCAGAGTCTTCGACGGAGACTTTCGTGAACCCGGAAGAGGATCCTTACACCAACCCGTTCGATTACAGCACTTCAGGTAGATACGCCAGGGACTACTCTCTCCCAGTGGACTCCAGCGCCTATCAACCATCCTTTGGGACCCCACAAGAAGAAACAGGGACACCGTTCGACTCAGATTCAGATACTATCTTCGACTCAACCGTCAATCACGAAAGCGAGTTTGACCAATTTGTGGAGAAGGTGTCAATCGAGCATCACGCCCCAGCTGCTTCAGTCGATACATCTTACAAACTTCCATCCCCACCGCTTTCCTACGCCACTACGACAGGTACTACTGGTCGTTACGCATCAACTGGGAAGCCCAAGCCAGCACCGATTATTGTCGAGCCATTGCCAGAACACAAACCTGTAGCAGCAAAGCCTAGCAGGCGAAATCCTTATAGCAACATGGCCGCACCAGGTGTTAAAGCGCCTCATTTCGATACCAGCACACTCACGCCAGAGGAGCAGGACGATGAATACAGCAGAAATGATGGCTTGGATGACTTTTGTTCTCCCAGTCCCAACTCGCTTCATTCCTATGTCCCAATGTCAAATCTTCCTACACCTCCACAGGAAAGTTTGAAAGCCACCTCAAGTCGAGACCTTACGAACGAGCCCTTGAGAACTCTGCTCGAGGGAGGACTCACTGAACGGCAATTGATAGGTTTGTACTCATTATCACACCCACTGGGATCAGAATCTAACATGCTATCTAGGTGGTGCCAAACTTCTCGCAGAAAAGTGTCCGGCTTCGAAATTGTTTTCAGAGAGAGCGAACCCATTGAAGATTCGTCAAATCCTCATTCCAGCCCGCCTCAGTATGATAGTGCTCGTGATGGCCGCATCAATCCTCGAACATTTGGATTCTGAATTCGTCGAGTATATTGCCGCCGAATGTGACAGGATGCAGCCACAGGGCGTCTTGTGTCCTAATATGGTTGTCGTTGCGGCTCTTGCAATTGCTTACAAGTACCAAGCTGATAAGGTAAGTCAAATCAATCACCGCTCCCTACAAAGAGCATCACTGACAATTTTCTCCCGCAGTCCTACACAACTGAGTTCTGGAAAAACGAGCTCAACCATGTTAACCAAGACTTCGCTCCCAAGGGTGCTATTGCCCGCGAAATCACACGTCGAATGTGCGCCACTTACGAACGAGAACTTCTTATCGCTCTCGATCACCGACTGCTCGCCATCGAGAACAACACTGCAGACATGAGACGCATCAGATTGGAGCTGGAGGATTATGCAGCAAAGGAAGTTGAATCGACACCGAATGGATTTGCAAATGCTATTGGGTTGGGACGATACACGAAGCATACATCTCGAAAGTAGGATTGAGGCTTTGATAGGATTTCGGACTTTGGAGGTGGTTGTGGTGGTGGTTGGCTGGGAGTTCGAGGAGCGTGGTGGTTGGAGCGGATGCGCCGGAACCAATGAGGCTTATGCAGGCATGCATGCAGCAACGTTGCGATTGGTGGGGTGCTGGGCTTAGGAAGGATCGGGTTAGATTGGGGCTTTCGGCAACTGTTTTCGGCTATGGCGTCAGGGCGTCGGATCATTTATCACACCATATCGCAAGCTTCGACATTCAACGTCGGTTCGAGATTCCAGGCACGGACTCCCCGGATTGTAGCTGAGCGGAAGGACGGATCATGGAGTTTTCGTTTATCAGTCATTTGTTATTCGCCCAGGGTTTCATCATTTACACCATCTAGCTCGCGCTTTTCAACATTGCATTGCTTCCTGCGCTGTTCATATTATCACTACCCTTGCGTTGCTTTCCTTTTCGTCCTGTTTTTATTTATCGTTTTTGGGCTCTCCTTGTACTCACGGCATTGGATATAGCTCCTACATTGCGAATACCGGCGTTATTGGGGATCTTAGTTAAGAGTTCAGGTTCGGGTTGTTCTGCTTGCTATTCTTCTCTTTATTTCTTGGTTTTTATTGCCTTATTTCGTTTTTAGTCTTAGCATTCTTATCATATTGTAGTTTCTTCATTCTCTACCTGAATCTGGGATCTGTTTACTGCGGGTTTGAAATATTTGCTATTCACGTTGGCTTTCATCTTTTGCTCTCGGGTTCCATCTGTCTCTTGAATGCGTGGTTATGGCGTACATATTGGCAACTTCTGCTTTCTTGCTTTCATTGGTATGGGCTTGTCCTCATTCTGATACCCATTTTCTTGCTGTTATCTGGAAGCACTGGGGCTGGATTGGAGTTGATCTGCTTTCTTGGTCGGTGGCTAGGCGTACTTGTAAACTATCATAGTCAAATAAAAACCATGCGATTACCGCATGGCGGTTATGGCATAAAGTGTGCTCCACATTTTATAGTGTCTGTGATATATAGCTTGCTCGCGCTGAGTCTACTGGGAACTGTATACTAAGCTTTCTCGTGCCCACATTGTCCGGTAATCCTCATTCCAGCATCGATGTGTATGCCACCTTTCAGCCCAATCTCAGACAGATACTCCGACGTATCGTGTGCATGTGCGCCAATCAGATCGTCATTTTCATGGCCAAAAGCTAGGTTCCTAATTGCAGCTAATACTCTGAGTGTTCGAGTGATGCCAAATACAGCAATGATAATAACTTCCCTAAAGAGTAGTAAACACATATACATCCAACACAACACTAACCCATAGTCCACTCATCTCTCTCGGCCATGGCAAATGTCCTGATATCCCCAGTTCTTAGGCTTCAGCTTAGTCGTCGAGATCTTTTGGCTTCCGGAAGACAATCAGAAGAACACTTCTCAACCTTTTTCAATAATCCATCCCTCAGGCTCCACTTCCTTGGAACACTCCCCAAAGCAGTGAACAAACCCATATCCCAGCAAACACGTATTTCGTTCGACATGGCGACCAGCAACGACAACCAACTCCCATCTACCCCCTCGGCGTCTGATATTTGCATGCATGGTGCTCTCCCCGTCTCTTCCTCGCCTGCGTCTCCTGCCCCAGCTATCGGTGCCACTCAACAACCTCCTTCCGCTTCGGTCTTACCAGAAGCCGCACCGCCATCGTTCCCTCTCCGCTCTTTCAACTCATCCCTCACCCTCAACACCTACGACTCCCTCAACTCCTCGAACAACTCTCTTTCCACCGCCCCACAAATCCGCATCCTAGACTCCCCCCGCTTCTTCGGTCCTTTCAGCACCTCGCAGATCCCACTCCTTCCAACAGCCCCGGAACCAGCCGCAACGTCTACGACGCTTGTGGACCCAACCGGTGGAATCTGGGACGGCACCAATCCTCCAACTGCAGCACCACCGGCCCATAGAGCGGAGACCTCGTATACCTGCCCTCACCAACCCACCTCCTCACCCTCACCATGTCCTCTCTGTGGAGACGCCACGCTCGTCGATGCCGGCGAAGGGAACAATACATTCATGCAGAACCCCAACAGGGTAATCGTCCCAATGGAGGTAGAGGATCCGCCACACCAGGATCCCAGAGGGTTGAGTGAAAAGATTATGGACGCCATTTGCTGCCCATGTGTGGCCATTTTTGCCTTCGTCCAGCGCAACGAACGCTTGAAGCCGGTCATCGTGGTGTTTATGATTACGGGAACCATCGTCACGGCTTTTCTTATCCTCTTTGCTGCTAGCAAGTTCTTCTCGCCGGAGAAGGTACAGCGTGGCTGGGTAGGTCCGGGGTCTGCGGGGCCGGTGGATAGGTAGTTTGGTGGATGGTGTTGGTGTCGATGATGGGGTTGTTTTTTTGTTGGAGTTGGGAGGGATGAGGAGGGGTTGTCGGTGGGTGGGATAGTGTATTTTTGTGTATGTGTTGGGGTAAATAAAGGTCAGGCCTGGTCTGAGGAAGAACCGTGTGCCGGTGGTTGAGAAGAGATGGTGTTTATTTTTGTGTAGAAATTTGAATGAGATTGTTGTTTCTGTTTATGTATTTCTCTCGGCATTGTAAGAAGTACTTCTTGGCTGGCAATTCGTTAGTGGTCTGTTACTCTATTGTCAAATTCGTTATTTTTGAAGGAGAAAAAAGTTCTCTTTTATCTGCTTTTGTCTACCTCATGGTGTAGACTCTGAGGGGCAAGTTTGGCGGCACTTTACGGATCAGTGTTGCCATGTTAATGCAACAAGTTAGGTATGTAGGTACTAGATGTACTGAACTGCATGCAAAGACTGGGGTGCAAAGAAAGTAGAAACTTTCATAACTCATTAAACTCATAAGGTAACCATACAAGAAAATACTCAAGTAAGAAGTAAGTACAAAGAAACAAATTGTCCCATAACATCCATCAGATCGTTTAAAGCATCAAGAACAAGCCACCGAGCACCGCCAATCCACCAAGCATTCCTCCAGCACCCATCTTATTTCCCATGCTCTCATCCTGGTTCACCTCTGCCGTATCATGTCCCTCCTTCTTGCAGAAATCGGTGAATCTCTTGTAAGCAAGCCCAATCTTCGCCACCTCCGTTGCTCCAAGGCACTGGCTGTCATTTCCCTGGATTCCCTTCTCGTCATTGACACAAGTCAGTGCCTGGTCCAAGCTCTCCACCTTCTTCTTGGTCTCATCGAATGTGCCATCGACCTGCTTTGCCTGGCAAAGACATGGCCAGTTGATCTTGGAAGGATCGGAATCGACTGTGGAGGTTTTGTTTGCCTGGAGGGCTTCGTAGAGGTTGGAGTTCTTGACGCCACATGCGTCGAGCTTTGAGTCGAAGAAAAGGCCGACGCAGAATTGAGAGCAGGTAGGGAAGGAGGTCAGAACTTCTGCGACTGTGGTATAATTGGCGCTACCGATAATGCTCTGGGCTTCTTCGTTGGCTTGCTGGCTGCCGCCACTGGGCTTGTGTTTGGGAATGGCGCATATACCGGACGAAGCGAGGGATAGGACGACTAGAGCGAGACTTGAGATATGCATGTTGGAGCGCTTGTTCTGTTTGGCTGAGGTAAATATGTTGTGAGGACGTTGAGTGGAGTTGCAGTTGAGAAGTTGTGTTGCTGAGAAACTCCAAGGAACCGAGACAGGCCCAGCTTCTTATGAAGGAAGGGCATTCAACATGGCTGGGAAATTCCTGCTAACATCAGCCCTATCTCACACAAGCTTCGCGCTTAAAGTACGCGGCGGGGAGCGATTCCGAAACGGCTTTTGAGGTGGCTGAGCAAAGCTTGGTGTTGTTAGACACCGAGTCCCTGCCTCAGGATATGTATGCTCGTGGGACCTTTGGGGCCATCTACATATCGCTGTATTAGCCGAATAACGCTGCACATAAGCAATCACATATTGGCCCAACTTGGCGTCATCTGAATATGTATGAATTTGTATATATCCTTGCAAAAATTGCCTGTGCCGTGCGGAGTTCCTCGATGCAATTCATGTGTCTCGACTGTACCGTCGTGCCTTCAAAGGCCTCCCAAAAAGATGGGGATTTTCGTAGGAGCACTTCAACGTGAACATCGCGACATCGAATGCTATCGTAATGAAGTGTATCACCAGGGACTTGCTAGTGTGAGGCATCAATGTCGACATCATAATTTATAATAGTCTGTTCGAAAGTTAGCACCAATTGAATCCGTAAGCGTTACTTACTCGCACGATTGTACTCAACAAGTCGCCTACCTCGCTTGATTGTATGCTGTCGTTCCCAGACAAGTAGTGTCTAATTGAATAAGTGTTGGTTATGTGAGGAGCGCTCACAAGAATCACAGAAGCTTCGAGCAATGCAGGTCCATCCCAAGAGCATAGCCCCCATTGACACCGCAGAAAAGCTCTTGAGTCTGGCTGTGCAAAAAAATATAAAGTGGGGTTTGCTCGGTTGATGTAGAGGTAAGGCAAGCTAACGAAACTCCGTGGGGAAAAGTAGCAGTTGCATGATGACCCTAGCAACCGGGCAACGCCTTTGTTTACACATGTCACATGACGCACCCCACTACCAACTTCCCGATTCAGATTTCCATCCCAGACCATCCAACTTGTTCGTCCGAGCAGACAATGCTATAGTTCGGCACCAGAGTTTACGTTAAACCCACTGAAGAGTAGTTCCCAGGTGTAAATACATGTTGTACACATCTTTAAGCCTCATACCGCATATTCATTTCCTCCCTTCCTTCGTAATGACCGCCAGTAAAGCATCCCAAGTGCTGTCAGCAAGCGACGAGTCTGGATTTGAAGCTCTTCCCTTTTGTATAAATGGCCTCGTAGGAATCTGTACTCGTGTGCTTGCCACTAATTCTAGGCATCAGCCCACTAACCTCAGATCAAATTCAGCAGGAAACCCACCAGAGAGTTTTCAGCAGCCTCGGAAAGCCCAAAACAAGCCCTTTCTTCTATTCCAATCCTCTACCCAGCCTTATGTGCAAAGAGCTCCTCCGTCGAGAGGTTTACTCACGGTGCAAACGTCCCAAGGGCGATCGGCACATGTCCATCATCACCCAGATCCACGAGTGCAACCTTTCATACTACGAGAAATCACTGACCTACTCGAACTCACCATCCTCATCCTACTCCTCCATCTCCACATGCAAGACCATTCGGCCTTCCTCAAAGGCTTTCACACCTGGCAGCTCCCTTTCTTCCATCACTGAGTCCTACCTCGAGAGCTTCCCACCACTTCCTTCCCCTCAAATCCAGCCGGTCATAATCCGAAGAGACTCCAGCCCGTCATCACCCATCGGTGGATCGAGATGTAGTTGGGGACCTCAGGATATGGATAATGACTATGTGCACGTCGAGGTGCTGGAGGGCTATGAGCCGGTGGTGATTTATGGAAGAGCTTGTCCAATGTGCGTGACCGATGAGCCGACCACTAAGCCTGTCACAAGCATAGGAGGAGACGATGCAGAATCGACAGAGACAGATGATAATGATGACTGGTACGTAGTGGTCGGGCGAGGGGAGACAGAGGGATGCTGGGGTGGATGAACAATAACCATAACGCCAAACAGAAGCACGATCCAGGGTATCGATACGGGGAAGAACAAAATGTAGAAACTCAAAGGACAGGCCATATCATCGTATATAAACTCTCGCCTCGAATGTTACCTCTTATGTACATAACCACAACTTCCCTACGCGCCTTACAATCCAAAGAAACACCAGGACTGACACAACCGACTGAACCAGAAAGAAAATATGCAACCGAATCCCACAAAAACGCGTAAACAGGCAGCCACCAATACCCAAAGCGCAAAGGAAGTAAGAGCAAAACGCCATTTCGTGCACACAAACAAACCATGGTATGAAACCGAAAAGGTATCAGAGACGCGTAAAACAACAAAATCAGAAAACTTCATGCCCGACTATTGGTGTGTTCGGAATCGTTTGGCCGAGCTTTCGAAACGACACTTGTACTGCAGAATCTGTGCAGGAGAAGGATCTCGAAGGTCCTTTGTGGCGATGTGGGTCTGGTCTGTAAACATCTTGTACAGAGCCATCCGTAACTTTAGTCGCAGAGTGGTAGCCTGTTTCCCTGATCAGCCTCCCTTCCAGTCACGATGAAGCTGAAGTCTCACCATCTCTTCAGGCGTCTTCGGTACTGATTGCTTTTGTGCCTCCTGCGTCTCCATGCGGGAAACGGCCTGGCGAGCCAAGGGCATAAGAGAACACTCTTCCTCCTCTTCAACCTTTGTCCTTCTCAAATATGCCGGCTCCTCCTGTGAACATGGTATCCGCGTCTCTTCTTCCTCACAGCACTGACTGCATGTTGAACCAGATCCCACCTCATCTCCGTCTTCATATAGTTCCGTTGTCTGTCGAAGTACCGGAAGTTCTGATTCTTGCGAGTCTGGCACGACTTCCACATCATCCTCATCCTCCAAAGGTTGATCTAACGCTTCGCGGACTGCTGGTGGATCTTCGAGAACATCGAAACCGGGCGTCTGATCGAGACGCGTTCGCTTTACTGGGGATGGTGATGGTGAAGGTATTTGCATATATGTCTCTCCAACGGCGTCCATTCTAACTCCCAGAGGTCTTCGCGGGGTCGGTGTAGCTAATGTCGTTGACGAATCCGTTGGTCGTGAGAAGATGAGCTTATGGACAGCAGACGAGGCAATAGAGACGTTCTCTTTGTCCTCGAGATCTTCGGTATCTTCGGCTTGCGTTTCGGGAAATGGTGAAAGAGCTTTGCGTTTGAGGCTCGATGAGGCGCGTGTTGGTGACGATGGTGCTTGGTATGTTGATGTTGACGCGGGGAGGAGTGATACGGGTGTTGGAGGTTCCAGCGAGGCAGGTTTTGGAGTTATGTGAGGCTTCGACTGGCATTGAGGTGAGGAGGACGGTGCTGTAAGAAGCTGGTTGGCGGAGAACTTGTGGAGGGGGGTTCGGTGCATTGTTGTGGTGGGCCGAGCCGAACGGACTGATCGTGATATCTTGTTATGGTGGAAGCGAGAGAGAAGAGCCAGGATATTGTCGAATATAGATATAAGCAGGTTATACTTATAAGGAGCTGACTCGATGGTGTATATGGCTGGAAACGAAAGTATTCGAGATGTGGGTTGTCGAAAAGTGAAATTCGATCCTCAGACGTGGGTCGAACGTGTTGAGGGTCTCTTGTATTTGTTGCCGGTTGAAAAGTTTGTAGGAGGTGAGTTTTGTAGGCGGACCAACGCGTGAGTGAAATCGCGACTATCTCACTAGCTCGAGATGCGTCGTTGGTGGTTTGTTTGCCGGACGTGATGAGGACGTGTGTGTTGAGCGCGGGACAGAATCGTGAAGTGACCGCGCCGTTGAAGCTACTGCAAGGGCCGGTCTTGGCCGAGCATCTCGGCGCGTCTTCGTAGGCTCTTCCGCCTCCATTCCCTCCCATTTATTCGGCTACAATTTAGTTTAAGTATATCTGGTAATTCTTTAGTATACCTGTGAGGATAACTCGAGCCCGAAACACTGTGGAATGTGTAAACTGTGGGTAAGGGAGGTACTTCCATCAATGGACACTATTCGAATGTTCCCTATTCGGGATATAACCGGATACGGCAGGTATACCCCGGGTCTTTGGATCGGAAAGACGAATGAAGCATTTGCAAAGGAGCAAACTACATCTGGAGTATCTACCATCCAAGAGGCTTCACTCCAGCTCAATATACTTACATACTAAGTACATTCCAGACAACAAGTACAGATACATGTAAGCCTGGGAACTAGATTGCTTTGTCAGATTGCTCAAATCGATCTCCTACTTCATGTAACTTGATTGTAAGATCAACAGCGCCGTCCCACTGATGGTGTTTTCGGGGCCATGAAGGACAAGATATCCGCTCTGAGGCTACGTGATTGTGTGATGCCAGTGTCGACCTGTCTCTCCAGTGAAATGGAGCAGTCTCGCATGGAGGGCACCTTGCACGCGTGGTTCCGAGATGTTGCGTATCTTTGCGGGTTACGAGTGTTTAGTAGAACTTACCCCACTTGATGCCGGTACCAATTCTCTCACCCCGCTGAAGAAGTTTTTCTTCTCCTAAAGGGCATGCATGCCTACTTATTAGGAGCAACTCCGCTCAGGTTGGACGGTACGGAACTCCCGAGGAAATCAAGCCATCAGCGCCAATAGTGGCAGAGCAGCAGCCTTCAGAGTGCATCATCCAAACGACAACCACCATCCAGTCTTCCACACAGGATTTCTCTAGGATACACATCTCTGATGGCTTCTCGGCTTTCCTGTGAAGGCTCTGGGTGAACTCGTGATATACAGGTTTTACTAGCTTTTGGTCAGAGGGTCTTCTTAACTGATGCTCCGTTTAGCTGCTCAGAGAATAGAAAAGCATCTTGAAAACCAGCAGAAAATGTTGTCACCCTTTATTTCAGTTAGCCTCAGAAGGGACCAATCGCAAAGGCTGTCATTTCCGTACTTTACTTGAAATATCTCGCAATAGTACAGATACCCGTCAGGTTGACTTCAACCAAACCCGCCCTCCACTTCTCAGCACCATAGTTTCCCAAAAGAACCCCACTCCTTGAACCCACCCCACCTCCAACACGTATCACAAATCCAGTCCGTCTCCGCAGCGCCATAATGCCCATCCATGACCTTTTCTCGATACCGCAAGTACCGAATCCATTTTTCGAGCCCCCCGCGATTATATGATAGGCTTTGAGCCGTATAACCATTGTCCCTCACCCTCACTTTCCAGCAATGGTCGCAGAATCTTCTGCATCCACAGCAACTCTTGAAATCCACCACTTCCTCCACGTATCCCAGCTGGCCAACATTGTTGGCAGTCAATGGCGTGAACCGTCCTCCGGTCTCGGCTGTCACCCTCCTAATCGCGTGCCCGAATGGTGAGTCTGCATAACTCGGCGGGATAAAGTCATCATCGTCGAAGTAGCCCGGGGAAGATTCAATGATGCGCGGTTCGTTGTTGATCTCGATATAGGTCGAGCGACAAACAAAGGAGAGTCTAAGTAGGGAAAAGGTAGTGAGTTGGGAGTAGATAAGATGTCGAAGCTCCAGAGGGAGTGAAAGGAAATAAGTCGCAGAGGATGACGGTGGTGATGGTGCAGAAGAAGATGACTTGCCCATGGACTGGACCCACGCCCCTTGTTCCGACTGCATTTTTGGAGTGAGGGGAAGATGATGTTGTGGTTGCCAGCATGCTGTTTGGACCACATTAAACTTGCGTACGCAATGCTACAGCAGAGCCTAAAACCGGATCTACAAAGAACGTTACCTTCGGTATGGTTGTACATACAGTCGATGCTCGCCAAGTCGCACATCCGTATCCACTCTTTCTTCCCTGTTATGCATAAGTCCTTGTATGATTCACAAGTTGATTATAAAGAACATCGTACCGGTAGCCTGCAAGTGGTCTATCGCCAGCAGCTTTTCAATCCGAGTAGTCCTATAGTGCCCGTCGGAGATACATCTGCCAACATCACTGTGTTTGGGGTGATTGAAATGCATTCCATTTACATCTTGCTATTCACAACCCTACAAGCCAAAACAAAAACAGAACTCCCATATGATTCAACAAGCCATGAAACAGAAAAAGACAAAGGAAGAGATAAAGGAAAAGTTGCAGATGCGCCAAACAAAGTAAACAAGCAACGCTGAGCAAAAGCTGTAAGAGCTATGAAAAAGACAGAATAACAGCAATAGAGGTCATCAGATAAGGCTGCCATTCACAAGACAGGCCTTTACATAAAAGAAAGTGCATATAAAGCGCCGTCTAATAGTCGAAACGGTCAGGGAGAACAGTAGGAGCCACCAACGTCCAGGCATAGATAACGTAGCAAACCCAAGCCGAGACAATCTTGATCCAACTGGCGGCCAGAGTTCTCCCAACTGGGATAAAGTCACCCTCGGGACTTGGTGGCAAGTTCATGGTGAGAAGAGTAGCAGTCCAACCGGTCGCAAGAAGGAAAATGATGTGGAACATGGTGTAATTGTACTGGGTGCTTCCACGCTCATCGTCGACTGGATCTCTTCCATCATCCGAAAAGTCGTCGTCCTCGTCGAGAGCACTAGCTGGAAGAGCTCCCTCCTCAACCATACGACGGATTGTTTCCTGGCGCATAGCTTGTCTCTCGCTTGGCTGAGTGGTGACGAGCCCGTGCTCGTTGTCGGAGACAGCAGAGTAACCAGTTGGGGCATGGGCCTTGCTGCCGAGCGAGACACTTTGGGTGGCGGCACGAGTGGTGGTGTAGGCAATTGTCATGATGGTGAGGATGGCTCCAAAGACGATGGAGGCGGTACGGGTGCCACGGGCTTTGAGGAGCGGATTGCAGATTCCTTCGGTATCATCGGGTTCCATTGCGACGGCGGACATAGTAAGGTAGGTGCAGTAGATGGCCACCATGGCAGACTGAGCAAGACCGGCTCTCGAATTGTTTTCCTGAACAGTTGGATGCACCGATATGCAAGAGACGATGATGAAGAGAACCATGTTGATGGTGATCCAAGCAAGGTTCGTACTGCACTCTGCGTGACCAAAGAAGACGTACATGATGATGGTTAGGGCCAGCGCACCAATGTACATTCCGAGTGTCGAGCCGACGAGGATTCCACGCCACACCTTCGAGTCGCTGTCTTCAATCTTGTCCAAGCATGTTTCAGCCCAAGTATGCGCCAAATCCACCAACAAGACCAGTCCGAGAAGCAAGAACAACATGGCTCCAACAAAGGCAAAGTAGTTGCCCCAGATCATGAAAAAGCTCTCGGGAATCAAGAAGGTGCCGACGACGAGAAGAAGCCAAACAATGATCTTTGGCCCCCAGTAGCCATTTTGGATAGCCGCGCGAGGTTCTTTCGAAGAGTTGACGCCGATGAGGAGGAGAGCGAGGAGGAAGTGGAAAACGCCGAGTGCAAACTGGAATCGCTGGACAGCAACAAAGCCGTAACACTGCTCACCCAGACAGGTGATGGGGAAATAGTCGAGAGCAAGCTTTTCGAGTTTGTGAATAGCCCAAGGTGTGAGCATGAGCCATGATATTATTCCGTTGATGATGAATAGCGCAGCGTAGCCGATACGAGTCGCGACACTAAGCCCTGGCGTTAGCATTCCCCCAGACACCTCCGCACCAACAATCAGATCATCCTGGAGAACTCACCTGCTTTGACATTTTCCAAACGAACTACAGAGCGCTGAACAGGCAGCAGCTCCACAACAACTTCCGACACACGACAGCATCTGGAGAGGCATCAGTTACCATGGTCCACGAGGTGTATGCACAAGATCGCCTTACAGTGCCCATACTAGGGACCGCCAGTAGCGGGAGGGACAATAAGGCCCCCATCGTCAAAGTTCGTCTAAACGGAGTTGCTGGATTCTTTGCTGGATCCTTCAGTTGTTTCTTTGCAATAACGTGAGGAAAATAAAGCGTGTCGCTCTGGGGAAACGGTGCCCGCCGAGTCGATTCTTTGAGGTGACTTGTGGTTGTTGTTTGGAGATGGTCGATCGATGGAGTTGGAATTCAGGTTCAAGTGACGTTTGGGGTGGCTGCGCCTGGAGTTGTCGTGGTCTTGGCAGCTCTTATCAGAAGATGAGCAAGGTCCGCTGACTTATCAAGATTCAAATGCGCCATGATACAACTGCTTTCCCGCGATCCACTTCCCGCCTTTCACTTCCCCTTCTCCATCCTCCTCCTCCAGAAAAGGGTATTTTGAAGTTTTCGGTCAATTGGAGATCAGGGTTGTTGGTGGCATTATCGAGTACGTAACTCGTACGTAAAGTATGGGAAATCTGTTTGTAACTGATTGATTTGTGTGCTGCAGAAAGAATCCCAGTTCTCGGTCCCTTCAAAAGGAGCCCTTCACCGCTGCGAAACCGCCCCTCTTTAAACATCTCCGGAAAACTCCAAATACCCACAACGCTCGACGAAATCCCGGCCAAATCTATCCTCTCGATGCTGTTGTTGGGAACAACTGAGAAGACATAACACTCGCATTTTCCGGCTCTTCAAGCCGACACTCGTTATACTACACAAACTAGACTATCGGTCGCTTTACGCCTTCATTTACACCATCTCTGCCAAACCACCATTTACACCATCTACCACCAACATGTTGTCGGAACGAAGTTTGAAAGCTGCGAGGATAGTGTCGCTGATTGCATCCATCACTATTGCGCTTGGATCTGGTACAAATGTATGTCGAAAATTGGGATGATTTTGAGGCTGGACAAGGGCTGATGGTTGTGTAGTATGTGTACTCGGCGTATGCACCACAACTGGCGGACAAGCTGAGGTTGAGCAACACGGAGAGTAATTTGATTGGAACCATGGGCAACATCGGTATGGACTGGAAAGGTGGCTTCTCGGGAAGGATTCGGGAACTAACCTGTTGTAGGAATGTATCTTGCCGGTATCCCAGCTGGAATCCTGGTAGACAGCCGAGGACCGCGGTTATCAGTGCTTCTCGGTGCAGCTGGTCTTTTGGCTGGTTACTATCCGATTCATGTCGCCTATGAGAAGGGAGAAGGCTCCATAAGCGTAGCTATGCTTTGCTTTTTCGCTTTCATCACTGGTGTTGGTATGGGATATGTTTCCGGATATGGCCGAGCGAGTGCTAACTAGAGGTCAGGAAGTTGTTGCTCCTTCAATGCGGCTTTGAAAGCTGGTAAGACACCATAGTCTACATATAGTCATTGGTATCGTTGCTAATGATGACCCAGCTGCTCTCAACTGGCCAAAGAACAGAGGTGCCGCCACTGCTTTCCCTCTCGCAGCTTTCGGCCTCAGTGCATTCTTTTTCTCCACACTCTCCTCCTGGTTGTTCCCTGGCGACACCTCGTCATTCCTTCTCGTCCTCGCTGTGGCGACCAGTGCCACCATCTTCGTCTCGTTCTTCTTCCTCCGAGTCATTCACCTACCCCGATCAGTCGGCTACACTGCCCTCCCCGACAGCGGCAGCGGATCCAATGTCCTTCATAGAACGAAATCCGGCGACTCGATTCCTCGCGTCCAAGAGATTGAACCAGGTACGGCTTCCAGCAGCAGCCCTCGTCCCGTTGTCGATAACCGAGACCCTGCCACGCTCGATGAAACGTCTAGCATCCTTTCCAAATCCAGTGACGAGGAGGATCTAGAGGCTGCTTCGACAAAGCACAGAAAGGGTAGTAGTGTTGATGGGGTGCATGTAGATATTCGCGGAATGGCCCTAGTGAAGGAGATTGACTTTTGGCTGCTTTGGTTCATGCTGGGACTCATGACTGGAGTCGGATTGATGACCATCAAGTATGCTGTAACGACTGCCGTGGAGATCGTATCAATGCTAACCTTTGTCTAGCAACATTGGCCATTCCGTCAAGGCTTTGTGGATGGCCTTTGACCCTACAACTACGCCAGAGTATATTCAGAAGCGACAAGCTTTGCATGTCTCGATTCTGTCGATTCTCTCTTTTACTGGGCGTATCATAAGTGGTAAGTTATCCTACTGCTCAACCTCCGAGACTTAGACTGACTGACTTCTCAGGTACAACCTCCGATCACATCAAGAAGAACCATGGCCTCCAGCGCATCTGGCTTCTTGTTGCCGCAGCATCGCTTTTCATCCTTGCACAGACAATAGCCTTGAATGTCGAGAACCCATATTATCTGTGGATGGTCTCTAGTTGCACTGGATTAGCCTATGGCCTTCTCTTTGGCGTCTTCCCAACCATCGTTTCCGAAGTCTTTGGCATCCACGGCCTCTCCCAGAACTGGGGCTGCATGACAGTCGCCGCTGTTATTTCCGGACAAACCTTCAACTTCTTCTTTGGTAATTCACCCGCTCTTTTCTCTTCTCTTTTGTTCCTGCATTTCTGCGAATTTTCCCTCTCCGCATCAGCAGCCTTCTTCCTGCGGACCACCAAAGGAAGAGGGTCCATCGCCAAGAGATCTCATAAGGCTGGTGTAACACTTGCCATTTCAATCTGCCCCGCATTTGATCTGCCACTGCCCTTGCGACCCGCAGGCACCGGCGGGTCATTGGCATGTTTTTCTAAAATTAGCCCGCACCCACCGCACCGCACTCTCGAAGACCGGTCAAGACGTCATTTATTCTGTCACTTTGCATTTGCTTTTCTCTTCCTCCCCTCATGAGGCTCTTTCCTTCCCTTCTTGCTGATAATCTTATCACCTTCATCTCCGCTCATCACCGCATTTGCTTCATTGTCCTCCTTCCTCGTGCAGAATACTGACAAGACCTTCTCCAACAGGCCGCATCTTTGACTCCCACACCACTACCGACCCCCTAACCGGCCTCCGCGAATGCCACCTCGGTCTCGCCTGCTTCAAGGACGCCTACTACATCACGCTCTTCAGCTCCTTCGTCGCCCTCGCCCTCGCCCTCTACACCATCAACCGCAACATCCGCATTGCCAAGCGTGGCGGCAAGGCTCGCCAGGGTCTCGAGGTTTAGGAAACGAGTGTGATGGGTGAGGAGGGCGTTGTCGTTGCTGTTGTCGACGAGGACGAGGAGGATACTTGGGGTGTTGATTTGGGGTACCGGAGGGTCAAGAGCGCGGGGAATTTGCCCGTGCTGGGTTGTGTGGGGTTGTATTCGTTGGAGGATGAAGAGGAGGAGGAGTTGGTGGGGGAGAGGGTTGTGAAGAAGTATTTTGGGTGGTAAACGGTGTAGTTGTTGGGTTTTCATCCTCTTTTTGTTGTCACTTTCTTTTATTATTGTGGGTGGAGTTGGGCTGGGGTGTTTTTTTGTCGTGGGTTGGGTTGTTTTGTTGCTTTATATCACCTTTGTGTTTTGAATTCCCTTTCATTCGCTTTTGTTATCCATAGAATGCGTAGATAAGTATTGGTAGTGTTGTCCGGATTGTACGGTTGTTGTCTCTTTGGTGTGGATACAATAGAGGTACCCGTTGAGTTAGTATTGTAATATCATCCCCAATTCAAGTTTTTGTTCTTGCAAAGATGGGCAGAGCATTTTTGCCAGAGATTTCACACAGTCACTCAACCGTTCACAATCAGCCAGACAAAAACAAGCACACAACAAGTAGCATGTCTCAACATCACTTCATTCCCCATCATTCACCATCCCGCCGTAAACCAAGAAACCACGGGGTATAAGCCACCTCCCACCCGCACTCTCCCCAGAACCTATGTACCCACCCACCCACCGACAGCACGCAAAGCTTTTAGACCCTACCTACACCGAAAAAAAGCAGACCCATTTTGCAAACAAAAACTAAAGATACCGGAGAAGAAAAAACCCATGATTTTGTCTTTACCGTCCCAATGAAGCATAACCGAAACCACTAAAAGATAAGATAGAAAAACGAGGAGAAATTTTGTTGACCGTCCCGCAAAGATAAAAGAGTAAAGGATAAAAACAGATAAGACTGTGCCAGCTTCTCGCTGAGAAGAGTACGGATAAAGGAGAAGAACCACTAATAGGATGATATAGGAAAACCTCACTTGAGGAAAAGATGAACGAGTGTAAGAAGCGAAGATAAAAAAAAAAGAGTAGAAATATGGGATAACCAGAAGAAAAAAAGGCGCAAAAGCGCAAGCTAAGTTTCGTCGACCCGTAAACCGTGGGCAAAAGACCGACGCCGACGCCGTCACCATCCCTCATCGTCCCATCCTATGTAAACGGAATCGACGGAATCCTATTCAGTCAAGTCCGCAACCCTGACCTTCTTCCTCTCGCGCTCTTCGCTGCTTTCTCTTCTCCGCTGCTCCTCCAACTCCCGCTCCAGCTCGGCTACTCGGCGTCCGCGTTCTTCGGCTTGTTCCTCGCTGCGTGCGAGCTGTTTTCGGAGCTGCTCTTCTATGTCTTTCATGCGGGACAGCTCAACGCGGGCTTCTCGCTCGGCGTGCTCAAGTTGCTTGACACGGTCTTGGAAGAGGTTGTTGACGACTTCGAGTTCGGAAATGCGCATTTTGAAGTGGTCGGATGGAGACTGGGAGAGACCTTGGGGGTTGAGAGAGGAGCCGAGGGTGTCGTATGGGAGAGAGGTCGAGACGGATGGTGTTGGTGAGGGACGGGATGTGGGGAGTCCATGGAGGTTAGGCGAGGTGAGGAGCGAGGGCTCGAGGTGGTCGAAGAGGATTTGGGAGGTGAGTTGTTGGTGGAGATGGTTCGGCGTTTGTGAGCGGGAGTTTGGTGAGAGAGACCCGACCGAGTTGGGGCCTCGCATGGGCCGGTTGAAGGACGATTGTTGAGAGAGGGGTGGAGATGTGCGGTCGGATCGGTGTTGAGGGTGCTGCGAGTGAGTGTCGAAGAGCGACTTCTTGTGCTTTTGGACGCCGGCATTCTTGACTCGGTTACGGGGCTTGATGACGTCGGTCTTGAGAGAGGCAGGACGGTTGCGACCGTGAAGCTTGAGGAAGAGACCGCAGGCGTTGCAGAGAACGGCGCCAGTGTCATCGCGGCGCCAGAGCGGGGTTGTGGAAGTTTTGCAGTTGTTGCATATTGGCTGATGAGGAGAAGAGTTGTTAGTTAGGTTCGGGTCGGTAGTTGAAGTGGTTGAAGCAGAAGAAGGTGCAATGGTAGCAGGAAGAGAAGTAGAAAGAGTAACTGGGATTGGGGCAGAGGAAGAGGAGATGGTTTGTGTTTGGTTATGGTTGTGAATTGTGGTGGTGATGGGGTTAGATATGGGCGACTGATAAGCGTCCAATGATGACATGGCGGAGATCATAAAAAAAAGGTTTCGATAAAACGGAATCTCTTTTTTACGAATCAACCATACATAGATGGGATAAAAACTTGCAGCCTTATGAGATGGGTAGATTTGCGCAAAGTACTTTTGGAAAGTAAAGGGCAATCAGGGCTCATAAGAAGAGTGGGGGATGTTGAAAGGAGTTGGTGATGAGGAGGGATGATGATAGTGAGGGACCAGGAGCGGGCATAGATAGAAGAGATAACGAAGCCAGATAAAAAAGATTGGCTCGTTTAGCGTCTAGAAAAAACACAAAAAGAGGCATGGGGGAAAAAGTGGAATTTGGGAACAACAAAAAAAAAAGAGACGGACGAAAACTTACCGGAGTTGCACCTTGACCGCCTGCTTGACTGGCTCCAGGAGATGCGGTCGCAAAGGTCATCGCAAAGCCTCCATTCAATTGCAATCTGCTATCAACAGCCGCCGTTATCATCGTGAACTTTCAAAAAGTAGCCTCGGGAAGCTGGGGAAGATGCGCTTTTCGCTTTGCAAAACTTCAGGGGGAAAAAACGGCGCGGAATTATCAAAAAAAGATTGGGGAACTCTCTTCTTGAGGGAAGGGGAGAAAAGGCGGGAAGGGAAAATAAAACTTTTTTTGGTTTGTGCGATTCAAGAGACACGTCGTTGCCGGGCCGTCAAGATAAGGAACGTCAAAAAGAGATTAGGTTGGCGCGATAAAGAAATCGAATCCCAAAGAAGAAAGAAAAATGTTTAGGGTCAACCACTAACAAGGAACAAAAACCACAAGTCCGCACGAGAGCAACATCAACTTGAGTGATGCAAACTGCTCCCATGTGGACTGGGTAAATTAAACCTTATTTTATCGTGGTAACTTACGACGGAAGAGCAACGGCAAAGTGGAAGCAGACTGGCAAAGAGACAAGAAAAAGGTTATTAAACGTACCTGTGATGTTGTGGCGGAGATGGGATATTCGCTACGGATGCTAGCGCTGCTATCGAGGGTAGCGATGTGGTTGTAGGTGTTGACTCGGTAGAAGAATTGAGCGGTGTCGAGAAGGACAACCTCGAGCTAGGCCTCGAGATATCCAATCCGTCCATACTTCGGCTTGTATGAGGGTTGTGGTGATGATGATGTGCTTGCAAGAGCGCATGCGGCGACGGTAGTTGTTCTCCGCCGGGTGGGAAAGCTAACGGCGCCAGCGTGCGGTTTGGAAAGGCCGAAGCCGCCAGTGTGGAAAGAATGTTTGCGGTTGGGTAGAAGTTGGCGACAGGCGCAGATGTATCGTGGATCGGCGACAACCAAGTTGAATGCCGATGGTGGAACAGTGAGTGAAACGAGTGCTGGGGACGTAGGGACTCTATTTTTGCGGTTGGGAAGGGTTATGTGGTGAAGACTGTAGGGTTGCTAAGGCGCGGGAAGGAGGTGGAAGAGAGCGGCGCAAGAATCGCAACAAATGAAGGAATGAACGTCTCTTTAGGGCCTGTTCTTGTGTCAACAATTTAGCGTCGGTTTTGTGGTCGAGGGTGGCAGCGAATTCTCATAAAACCACACCTCAGTTTTACAAGACGGACCTCCAGAGGTCCGTTTTGCAAAACCGAGAATTCACCACCAAACACCACCAAAACCCAAAACCGAGATTCCACTCGGCGCCCAGGAATTATTGGGTCACTAACCAGAACAGAAAGTTCACCCCCCCAAAACCGAAAACCGTCCAAAACCGACCTCAAAAGTTGACACGAGAACAGGGCCTTACTGTGCAGAGAAGCTCGACAAAGGCAGAAAGGGAAGGAAGGACAGAAGACAAGAAATCTTCAGGCGGATGGTGCGTAAAGGGGGTTGCTGTGCGTTTAATGTCAAGCTTGACAAGGCTGCGATCGAATGTGATAAGATATGCGTGGATGGCAGGGCAGACACTGTCGTTTGGCTTGCCAGAACTGTTCTAGTCTGAGCTGTACCTGCGATGCTTCTGTCGATTATGATTGGGGAGTATGAGATAGACCCCAGATGTGCCTTGCAACGTTTTGGCGGGATATGACAAAGGACCTAATCTACAGGGCCGTTGACAAGGGATGAATGGGAGTAGCCGAATTTGTAAGTGACAGAGTCCCGAAGCCGTTAAAGGGAAGGATCCTAGCAAAGTACTCCGTGAAGTGACCGATATGCGTGTAAACCGAACGAGATGCCCAAAGCCAAACGGTGCTCAATTCAAAGAAAGAAGACTCCAAAGTATGCGGTTGTAAATGCAAGGAAGAACTGCGAAGAACGAAATGCTAGCTGATATGCTGAGGCGAGAAAGAATACAAGAAAGAAAGAATGCCGGCGTTTACAGTGCGACTATGACCAACTTTAGGAATGCAATTGAAAACCAGTAATGTCTAGAAGCAAAATGCTAGAAAATGTCGAAAACCGTTGATGAACCGAGGAAAGGCTGATATAATGCGGTGCGGTGCTGATGATGCTGATGGATGCCTGACGCCAATGCTACAAGATGTAACCAATGAGGAGAGTCAACCTTCGGAAGAATTTCAGCTGCACGATATTATGCAGCCAATGATGACCGGAAGAACTGTGTGCAAAAAGATACCGAGGAAAAGATGATGCTTCGAATGCAAGAACCGTGAGAATATGCCAACCGAATCCGAAACTATGCAAAATGCTGGAAGGAAGAAACACAATGAAACCCGAGATGCAATGTCGTACAAAGAGGAACTACCGAGGGATGAGACTAGTCGAAGTAGAGTGACCGTCAACGGACTAGGATGACGGGGGTGTGTCTGAAGTTAAGAGTCGACGAGGTGTAACCGGACTCGATTAAAAACGACGCTGAGCGGTTGACTGTTGATGTTGTTGCTTCGAGGCGAGATGGACCGATTGGAAAAGGCGAATCGGTGAGAATCGAAAAAAAAAACAGAGTTGATGCTAATGCTGATGCTAGAAAAACAATGCTGGAGATGCTGGATGCTAGAAAGTCGAAATGCAAATGCAGAAAAGGAGCGTGTTGAGGAAACGAAGCAAACAACTAGTCGGGAAGCCGGCGGATGCGGTTGAGGAAATCGAAAGAGGCGGAGATGCGGTCGTCTTTAAAGGTTGACGGGATGCATTGTGAGCTCGGGTGGGCAGAGGCTCTCTTGGTGGGGGTAGGCCAAAGATAGTCTTGATAGATTGGGAGTCTATTCAAATTCTCCGTTTATCCAAGAGTAGATCTAGGATTATTTTCCCATCAGTATATTTTTGCTTATTTCCTGATGTCAACTCTGGTGAATGGGAATAAGGAAACAGGCACCGGTGCAGGCCCTGTGATGGTAGCCACACCTCTTGAAAACAGCCGTCCGGGCCGTGATGTGTATGTATCTGGAGACCGCAATCCCATTGACAGATTTGCCCTGCCATCTCTGGGGAAGGAACTCAGCCGAGCGCAGATCAAAGAAGTTTCCGCAAGTTCCACGCACTAGCGCAGGCTGCGGGTCATAGAAAATGCGACTGGTCTGCAGCCGACCGAATGCACGACAGGCACAAAGGCTGCGTTTCTATTCTTAGTCCATCGTCGAGATGCTTTCCGATCTGCAGGACCACAGCCCTTTGTTGCGAGCATTTGTTCAGTCTCTGAGCCTTTGCAGAGAGAAGAGATTGAGTCTTCGAATGCAAATGGCATCCAAAGCGATTATGCTCTGCCGATGTTTAGAAAGGGAAGCGTAATAAAAATAATAGGTACCGCCGTTTTAACTGGCCCGCCTGTCGCCCTATCGTTGGGCGTATCGTTTCTCGCTTGTGGGTGTGGCCCGCCCATCCCTGTCGCCTTATCTTTTTTTAGCACCGCACCTTCTTCCAACCTCACCTCGAGAACCCCACTCTCACGTATCTGGAAATGATCTTCTTTCACACCTCCACTCCCAAAGACGCAGACTCATTGTCTCCGTGCTCGCATGCATCCATAGTATCCGCTGTTAACATGTTGCAAGGAGCTACTGGAACTGCATTATCGCGGGATATGTATCCAACTCAAAGCTAGGAACGAAGAGCACTTCTTTCCCAGATCACGATTGCAATGTCAGAGAAGTGACAGTCTATTGTGAGGTGCAGACAATCAAGCCCATCACTGTCGTTGCGCCTGGAAGATAGGACAGATTCACCGAGTTGCTGATACCGAGCCGCTTGCCCACGACGATGTGCCGACACTCTATCCAATTGTCGTCAGGAACGAGAACTCCGTTCCTAAATACAGATATAACGTTCTTCTTTTGAACATATCTATATCTATATGTATCTGTACAGTGTCGATCAGTAGGTGTCATCAGCTAAATAAAAGAGCGGAGATTAAGATTTCTCATCCACAGACCGTTGTAAGCTTCTACCAGTGCGGTCGGTGTACATTTCCATACCATTGAGAACCTGGGTCGCCCATCTGTTGTGTCGCACAGCGGCACCGATGAGCACGACCCACGTTGCATGTGCAGGCGTCGACGAGAAAGCAGGAGCCCTACTAGTACCATCCTTTTCTATTGATAGATATTGAGATTCATATCAGGTGGTTGAACATCGAGGTCGACTGTTCGAGAGCGCGATATTATCAGGCTGTCAAGATTGTTCCCTTGCTTCTGTTTGGTTGTTGTTCATCAATAGCACTGTATCGTTGCCGTGCTATCTCGTAACCGGACCGAAGCGAAGACTCGGGAGGTGGGGAACCTTTCTAAATGTAGCATTCCGTGAACTCCAGGCACCCTGGCCATCGACGGATGAATGCACCATTGTGAAGTTGGCCCAGACGTGTCAACTCGTGAATCTCTATCGTGTCGAACTTGCAGCTATCATGCTGCTTGAAAGTAACTCGTAGATTGCGGGCAGAAGACGCGCTCTCTTGCTTAGAGAGCGGTGCCAAATTCTCCGTAACGCATCTAAATAGATGTCAGAATCACAGTGAACTCTGCAGATGAAGCACTTACCATGATGACTGGGGTATGAGATCTGAAGATCTTTGGGCTTGTGCCTGACAACCATCGAATTCGTCATATGGATGGTCCAGATGGAGACTATTCCCGGAATTTTTTTAATATGGACCTGCATTCGCGAGATGGGGTACCAAGCCAGCGTTTCTGACATACCCCCGCTGCATCATTACGGCTGGCCAAATCTACTGCTGCGAGCCCAAGTCCCAGTATTCAGTAAACAGGTACCACATCGCCCATTCGCTAATCTCCACGAATCTGGTTCTATTTCGAGATGCATGTAACTGAGCCAAGTGTGGGCCAGATGCAAGCTCATGTGCGGCTCTCGAAATCCAAGCACTTGGTTGTATCCTGAGATCGAGAGTTAAAGGCATCGACTTCTCGTCACTTCACGTTACTTGAAGGCAAACCGAGGGAACAGATTTCCGATGCACCGCCGAAGTTCCCTATTGGCGATGTCAGTGCTTCAGATTGGATTACGTTTCTGAGAATAGTTTACCTGCAATATTCATCTTTGAAATTCAGTTTCCACTTGTGTCGACAATCAGTCTCACGCATGTATAGGCCTTTACTATTGCGATTGCAGTCAGATACCTAAAACTTCAGATGCCGAAACTCTTCTGAGCTGCCTTACTGTTTCGCTTGCCATCAACACTCCGAGCTCAGTTGAAAATGTCACCCATGTTCCGTCTGGCGCCACTCTGTCATTCGAGCCGCCTCCGACCCAGGCCATGGCCATCGGGGTAGCAGATGGCAGGAGCAGGCCACAAGCATCTCGAAAGTTCCATCACCAGTGTACGTCAAGACCTTGCGTTAAGCACAAGATCGTCTCTGCACGGCGGCTGTTTCGAACTTGACGCCCGGAACTTTCGAGATCCTCTCTGCTTAATGCAGTCTTCCGCATCTATTGGAAACCCAGGAAAGATGAACTTTTGCGTAATATCATTGTGAGCCGGTGAACTGGTCCGTCAGAAGTTCCTGCGGGAGGCTACCGATTGCGACCGTCTGTGCAGTTTTGCGGCAAGGGCAGCGGCGTTGAAGTTGAGAGAACTGTAAGTAGTCATAAAAAGTATTAAGAGAAAAGACCACAGTGATGGATTCCAAATCCCAGGTCTCGGGGACAGCAAGAAAAGCGTAAAAAATAAGGCACAAACACGAGATCGAGGAGCGAAAACGAGGAGGGAACGAGAGATGCCCCGTTCTAAGAAGGTGGATTAAGGTAGGAAAGCTTATCGGTGTTTAAACACTCGTTTACACCTTGTTATGGTTAGCCTCGGAGGCTTAAACAACGCTAGCTTGATGGCCCCCTGCACAGACCCCACAACTTCGCGGACTCCCCAGAACTCTTCCCCAGAGACCAGTCAACAACAACACATCATCAACATTCCAATACCCATTAGTCCAGCCATCCCTTACACGCGATTCTATTATTACGACCATACGGCCCCATCACGACAAAAAGAACTTGGAAGAACGGCTGGCAGTGAACAGGACGGACCCTGAAGGCGACAGGCTAACTGCAGCTCAACTGAGAGATGGTGGTGCCGGTGATTTCAGAAGAGTCGGCGGAGGTTGAGGTTTTGGAGGCCAGGCTAGCAAAGACGGTAGAATTGACAACCAAGATTGCTGCGTCGCTCGCTCGATTGCAGCTGAGCGGTACCAACGTCGAAACGGCCGTCAAGCCAATCTACGGAAAGACAACATCCCTTACCATCCGAGCCCAGAATATCGATGCCACCCTTGCCGCCCTCGACCGAGTTCGAAAGCCCGCCGATATCGTTAGTGTCGAAGAAGCAACAATCAAGGCCGGCCCGCAGAAAGTTGGACTGTCGGAATATCTTGCTTGCTTGAATAGGTTGAATGCCGGTCTGCAATCCCTGAAGCAAGCAAATATGAGGAGTCAACAGACTGCGTTGAAGCGCATGACGGATCTGTTGAAGGCTGGAACCTTGGAGATGGAGAATCTGTTTAGACAGGCACTGGCGGAGGACTCGAATGCGGTTGAACCGCTTCATTACATTACAAAAGGCATGATGGTTGACACACCGGCCTGATGAGCACCTTGCTGATGAACTGTATGCAGAGCTTCCTTTCCCTACCTTTTCAGCTCAGAAGATAAACGTACTGGTAGTCCTAAACAATTATCTTTCGTCTCCGATAGCGCAAGCCAGCGGCCTCGACCCCGACACGCCTTCGATCTACGCCCAGATCCGCTCCACCTACCTCGTCGCAACGCTCAGTTCCCTCTCTCAAGCCACCCTCAATACGGCACAGCGATCACCCACCGACAAGAAGCCTTACGACAAGGGTTCCAATGGTATCATTGTCTATCTGAACGCCCTCGAAGCCATCTTCGCCGCCGAATACGAGAACATTTGCCATCTCTTCCCCTCCAACATCTGGACGAAGCTCTACGCCTCAACCGTTTCCTCCGAAATGTCCGCCCTAAAGTCCACCATCTTCGAGCTCGACCGCGTTGTCAAGGCGAACCTCATGCTCGACTGCTTCCTCGCCTTCGATGTGATTGAGACCGTCACCCCCGCCTCTTCCCGCCTTGGTGCAAAAACTGGCGAAAAGGAAGGCTTCGCCGACGCCCTGAAACCCATTCGCCAAACCGCCCAGGCCTCTTTTGCCGTCATGCTAGAAGACGTCCGCAAGACAGTCTCTGGCCTCCAGACCCTCCCTGCCGACAACGGCGTTCTCGAGATCACCCAAGCAATGATGGGTCGTCTCCGTCGTCTCACCGATTACAAGCTTGCCATCACCGGCCTCCTGATCGGCCTAGGTGATGGCAATTGGAAATCAGCCCCAACCAACTCTTCCGCCTCCCTCCCCTCGCTCACCCAGTTCGACGTCGGCGCAGATGGTACTACCCTCCTCGCCCACTTCTGCAACGACGTTATCGACGCACTCATGATCCAGCTCGAGGCAAAGGCAAAGACACTCATCAAGAAGCCGGCCGCCGTCTCCGTCCTTCTCATCAACAACGCCTTCTACGTCGAGTCACAAGTCAAGCGTTCCGAGCTCGGCACAATCATGGCCGGTGCCGGTGTCCGTGCAATTGAGTCTCGCCGTAAAAAGGCAGTCGAGAGCTACATGGAGCCGTGGAAAGAGGCCGCCGCTTTTGTCACCGAAGAGCGCTTCTCCAATGCAAAGAAGGAGAAGGATAGTGTCAAGGACAAGTTCAAGAACTTTAATGCGCTCTTTGAGGAATTGGTGAACCGCCACAAGGCCTTCTTTTGGGCCGATAAGGATGTGAGCAGTATGATGAGGAAGGAGGTGGCGTTTATTGTGCCGATTTATGCCAAGTTCTGGGATAAGTACAAGGAGGGTATGAGGGATAAGTATGTCAAGTGGGACAAGCAGGGTGTGGAGCAGATTGTTAGTGGGTTGTAGGCATATGGTGCAGAGGCTGTACGATGATGGACGGCGGCTTATGAGTTACGCAAGCGTGCTGCTACATTGGAGAAGATTGAGCATGGATCGGTTTGGGTGCCATGCTCTCTTCTTCCACTTGGTTCATGTAAGGATTTCACTTTCACACTTTTCACATTGTTCTTATTTTGTCATTTGCAACGAAATATTGTCATTTAATACCTAATTCAGAGTAGAAGTATGTAGTTGTATGTAGCAGAGAATGATACCCACAGCACATACTTCTTTGACCCTTTGATACTGCTATGGTGTGCTGTGTTGTGTTACTCCCTAAATGGCGGGAGCAAGTACATGCCTCCTCTATCTCTATGTAGATGGAGCTCCATGGCATATCAAGGTGGAAGATGCAGGGATGAGTCACTTACACTCACTCTCGATCATCTCGATCCTGCTGCCCGATGACACTGCAAATGATTGGCTAAAAACAGAAACCAAAGCTGGATTTACGTTGGATGGAGTTGCGCATTATTGGTAGGGTTGGGCCAGGATCACGACGAGCACGGAAAGCAAATACGCTTACGATCAGGTTTTCCTCGAGTTTTGACTTATCGTCAGGGATTCTCGGATAACAGCATTATTTTCACACGGAATCGGGAAGCGAGAGCAGATGGACAAGCGATGGAGACCAATTTACAGTCGATTTGTAAAACAGTTCAAGCTAAAAAATATTCAAAGCAAACCAACGCCACCCATATGTGAAACCGAAAAGCAGATTGTATAACAAATCCATCCCTAAAAACAAACGAGAAGGAAGAATAGAAACATGAAAAGACATTGTCGAAAAGGGCAATCGTCGAGGAAGAGGCGGAAGAAAGTTAGGTATGAGAACACGGAGCAAGTTACAGTCAGGAAAAAGACCCGCGTAACTCAGGAAAGATCCGAAAAAGAGGAGTAAATGAAAACGATGATGATGAAGAGAAAAGAGGAAGATACGAACAGAAAGAAAAGAAACGATGCCCGACAAAACAAGACTCCAGATGCTTTTGTAATAGACAAAAAGATCCATCATCATCATCATATACCGAAACCCAAACTTTTCTTCCCACACCACTCCTTCCATTAACTCCATCCATCGCCCTCAGTCCTCCCTCCTTGAGATCATTACTCCATACTGCTTCCTTCAGATGTAATCGCCAACCCCAACCCTTCCGGTGCAAAGAAACACGTTTTCAATGCATCTACTTTCTGCGGAAAGAGCAACCCTCGGTCAAGCGAGCCTTACCACCGGTTGGCTGGCAGAGGACGGTGGAGCAGTCTTTGCAGATGACAACGGTTTGGGCGTGGGAGAAGACGGTGGTGATGGCGAAGCATCCTGGGCACTTGACGTCCATGAAGAAGGAGCGTGGAGCTGGGACGAGAGTCTAAGCAGTCGAATGTTAGAGACGTGCCTCAATCGTAGTGAGCCTCAATCGGATAGTACAAACCTTCAACTTGTGCTTCTTGAGCTCAGCAGCTGGGGAGGGGTTCAAGAGATCGAGAGCGAGAACCTAAAGGGTACCCCGACGTTAGTTTTGCTGTTCAACTCCACCATCGCACACACGCGGTGCTCAATCGTCGAGCATTCTCACCATTTTGAATAGAGATTGAGAGTCTTGTAGAGAAAGAGTCAAGAAACGTTGTTTGATCTGAAGGAGGTTTTGAGGATTTGTCGTTGGACGGTTTGTTGTGTTGGATGCGGTGGTTGTTAGCGGCGGGGAGATGTTGGTTGAAATTTAAGCCTTTGGCGAAAGCGAAGAAAGAAGCCACCTTTGCCAAGCATTTGACGCCACACGCGCCATCGGAGACACAAACCGAGTGGCGCACGGACCCTGGCATGTGAGCTCGTGAATTAAGCCAATTTGGGTCGCGTCTACCTCAACACCAAACGTCCCAACGGAGATCAACGTCATGTTTAGTACGGAAAAGTCATAAAGATTCATCAACCGCCACTCAACAATTGATGAGCCTTCCCCTTCAGAGTCACGATGCCTAAGATCTTGTGCATCGCTGAAAAGCCGTCGATTGCCAAAGCTGTTGCCGGCATCCTTTCCGGTCACACTGCTCAAGTGGTCGGTAAGCCAAAAGATCTCCGTGTGGTCTGAATGAGGAATACTGACGATGGTGACAGAAATCTACCGCCAGCAAATACACCAAGAATTATGAGTTCAACTTTGACTTTGGGCCGCCATGGGGTAAATCCCAGGTCGTAATGAGCTCTGTTGCGGGTCATACTACCTCTTATGACCTCCCAAAAGAATACGGTGCTTGGGCCAATTATCCATGCAGTATCCCATTCGAGGCTCCATGTGAGATAACTATTGACGATGTAAAGCATGTCGGCTGCCACACACTTCTCCGCTAACAGAGTTGGTAGGACAAGAAAGCCATAGCCGCCAATATTGCTCGAAATGCCAAATACTCGCAAGTCCTTTACATCTGGACCGACTGTGACCGAGAAGGCGAGTATATCGGTACCGAAGTTCGAGACATTGCCCGAAAAGAGAACCCACGGATCCAAGTCAAGCGGGCCAACTTCAACAATCTCGAACCCAACCACATCATCCGAGCTGCCTGCAACCCGGTTGACCTCGATGAACGACAGGCCGCTGCCGTCGCAGCCCGCATTGAGCTTGATCTCCGCATTGGCGCAGCCTTCACTCGTCTCCAAACCCTCAAGCTTCGTTCCATCCACGGCATCGACCCGAAAAAGGTCATATCCTATGGCTCCTGCCAGTTCCCCTGCCTCGGCTTTATCGTCGACCGTTACCACAAGATCACCCGCTTTGTCACCGAGCGTTTCTGGTCCATCAAAGTCACCCACGTCCGAGACAATGTCCCAGTAGTCTTCAACTGGGCTCGTAATCGTCTTTTTGACCGCATGGCCGTCACCCTCCTCTTCGAACAATGTCTCACCGCCAAAAAGGCTCGCATCACAAAAGTTGACCAAAAGCCCACACGGAAGTTCAAGCCCCTTCCTCTCACCACGATTGAGCTTCAGAAGAAAGGTTCCTCATATCTCCACATGTCTTCTGATGCAGTCATGAAGACCGCCGAAGCACTCTACCAAAAAGGCTTCATTTCCTACCCTCGCACAGAAACCGACCAGTTTGACAAAGGGATGGACCTGCGTGGCCTTGTTCAAAAGCAAACACAGGTGATAATCTTATGTCCCTACAAATTTCGGCATACTGACTGCGCAATAGCATACAACATGGGGCCAATATGCCCAAGGCTTGATGGACGGCGGCTTCAGCCAGCCTCGAGATGGTAAAAACAACGATAAGGCCCATCCTCCGATCCACCCCGTCATATGCGCTCAACCCAACGCCCTCAGCCTAGACGAGAAAAGGGTCTACGAATTTGTCACACGCCGCTTCCTCGCCTGCTGCTCTTCCGACGCTGTGGGTAGCACAACAACCCTCACTCTCCTGTGGGGCAACGAAACCTTTTCGGCCTCGGGCCTCACTGTCCTCGAACGCAACTTCCTCGATGTATACCCCTACGAACGCTGGACTACCAATGAACTGCCTCTCTTCCGAGAAGGTGAGGAGTTTGAACCCACTGAAGCGCAGATTATGGAGGGAAAGACGAGTCCGCCGACTTTTATCACTGAACCGGAACTGATTGGGTTGATGGATGCGAATGGGATTGGTACGGATGCAACTATGGCGGAACATATCAAGACGGTTATTGACAGAGAGTATGTTTTTGCTAAAGAGAGGGGTGGTGGTGGTGGTAATGCAGCTCCAGCTACAAGAGGAAGAGGGCGAGGACGAGGAAGGGGGACAAGAGGAGGAGCTGCGGCGGCTGGAGGTGAAGGTGGGGGTGGAGGGACGGGCGTTAGAGAGTTTGTTCCTAGTACCCTTGGTCTGGGATTGGTTGAAGGATATGATGACATGAAGTTTGATGTCAACCTGAGTAAACCATTCTTAAGGAAAGAGGTATGATAGTTTGGCCGGTGTAGCGATGAGAAGCTAACATATCCCCAGATGGAGGTGAAGATGAAGCAGATTTGTGAGGGGCAAAAGACGCGGGAGGAGGTTGTCAGAGAAAGTTTGGCAATGTATCGAGAGGTCTTCGATAAGGCAGAACAGCAGATTGCAGTTTTGCGGAGGGTAAATTCCATCATACTCAATCTAAGACGACTACTAACTTTTGATTAGGCGTGCGAGAAACGAATGGCTCCGCCAGAGTAAACTACAGATTACGGAGCTAGCTACACGAACGACAGACTAATTATTCTAGACCAGCATGTACATAGACCATAGAGTAGCATATACGTAGCAGGGCAAAGGACACGAGGGTACATAAAATCAACACACACATATCCTAAAAAGAACGCAAAACAAGTTGCTTCTGGCACAAAACGCCCGCAATGGTATTCAACTATAATACAAAAAAAGAGTTCCAAAACCATCATCATCCATTACCAACTTCCGTCCCTTTTATCATAACCATCTAACCACTTACAAGACCTCGTTGACAAAGATACCAGCCATACCCTGGCCAGTACCAACGCACATAGAAGTGACCAAGATCTTCTTCTTGGTCCGTCTCAACTCACTCAAACCAGTAACAACCTGTCTAGTACCAGTGCAGCCCAATGGGTGACCAAGGGCAATAGCACCACCTCTTGGGTTGACCTTCTCGTGGTCCAAACCAAGGGTCTCAACACAGTAAACAGCCATCGAAGCGAAAGCCTCGTTGATCTCGAAAACATCAACCTCATCCTTGCTGATACCGTACTGGGTAAGGATCTTTGGGATGGCGATGGATGGGCCAATGCCCATGATCCTTGGGGCAAGACCGACGGCAGTCGAGCCAACGTACTTGGCGAGGATAGTCTGGCCGAGCTTCTCAGCGGTGGAACGCTTCATGAGCAAGACAGCGGCGGCACCATCAGTAACCTGCGACGAGTTTCCACCAGTCGACTTGTCACCGAACTCTGGGAAAGCTGGTCTGATCTTGGCGAGCGACTCGTAGGTGGTTCCGTAGCGAATACCATCATCCTTGACGACAGTGACGTCCATAACCTCCCCAGTCTTTGGGTTGGTGACCTTGGTCTTGACTGGGCAAATCTCGTCGACGAAGTAGCCGGCCTTCTGGGCAGCCTCAGCGCGCTGGTAGGACTTGGCGGCGTAGGCATCCTGCTTGGTGCGCTCAATGTTGAAGTCCTTGCCGACGTTCTCGGAGGTCTGTCCCATTGGCTGGAGGCAGTCCTGGGCGTCCTGGGAGAGGGCGAGGATGTTGTCGGAGAGCTGTGGCGGGGCGCCGCCGGCGTTGGACATCGACTCGACACCTCCGGCAATACCGATATTGATGGTTCCAGTAAGAATGCCGTTGGCTGGATGGAGAGTTAGTGTTTGTTTGCATAATGATTCCGACATTGTCGAAACTTACCGACGTGCTGGATAGCCTGGAGACCCGAAGAGCAGAAGCGGTTCACAGTGTGGGCTGGGGTGGTGTTTGGAATGCCGGCAGCGAGAGCAGCAGCGCGGACCTGGTAGGCAGCATTCGACTCAACGACGTTGCCAAAGACGACATCATCAATGATTGATGGGTCAATCTTGGACTTGTCGAGAGTGTACTTGATCACGTTGTAGACGAGCTCATCTGGGAGAGTATCCTTGAGTCCACCACGGCCGGCCTTGGTGAGAGGAGTACGGATGGCGCTGGTGATAACAATATCGTCTGGGTTCTTGGAGGTACTGGAGATCGTGTTAGCAGTTGATCCCCCATCTCGAGATGGTCAAATGGTGATGGTGAAAACGTACATGGCGGCGACACCAGTGGCGCCCTTGAAGTGGGAGAGAATGGAGTTGAGACGGTCAGACATTATGGTGATGATGGGTGTTTGTTTGGTGGTGAGGATGGAGACTGAAGGGTGAAAGTAGGAGAGTCGTCGGTTTTAAAGGTGTCTTCTTTCGTGCCTGGGCTCCTCGGTA
Source organism: Ascobolus immersus RN42 (assembly GCA_003788565.2). NCBI lineage: Eukaryota > Fungi > Ascomycota > Pezizomycetes > Pezizales > Ascobolaceae > Ascobolus > Ascobolus immersus. The sequence goes on along the minus strand of ML119674.1, from coordinate 190,927 downwards.
TTCTCACGGGTTGATTTGTGGGGAAACTGATCGAGTCTTGAACGTGATGCGGTGGGTCTGAGGCAACAGAATCCTGGAAGGAGCCGACGGAAGGCGTGTACCGAGGCTCTAAGTCACATGCCTGAAACCATTCCAAATTCAAATGCCGAATCGCTTAATCTAATCGATCTTGGGATCTGTCAACTGAGCTCTAGACCTCATAGAGTCTAGCGGTAATCTCTCTGTCGCACGGAAGATAGGTGACAAATCAAAGGATCTGATAATAATCCAGCCAAAAGTTTATCCACTGCAGTGACGTCGAAGTGTCTTTGATTGTCCCAATTCCTCATCTCGAATCCCAATTGAACCACCGCAATCCCATCTCGACGAACGCCATCCCGTCCGGACAACCCGAAAAGCCCCCCTCTAGTCGCACGGCACCTCCACATCTCGACCGGGTAGCACAATGTTCCGTACAGTGACCACCCGGGCCCTCCGGGTTCCCGTCACCCCCACTATCGCCAAATCCACCCAAACTATAACTCGCTCACACCTCACCAATCAAACGATACGCTTCTCCTCGACCACTCCACCCAACAAAGCTCCCCGTCGTGGCGTCAAATCCTTCACTGCCCGCTTCGTCGCTGTTACCGGCACCCTCCTCTTCCTCTACAACTCTGAACTCTGGGATCAGACCGGCCGTCAAGGTACCCAATTTACCGACCCTCTTCTTTCGCCAAACCTGCTTCGTCTAACATAACCGCCTAGTCATCCCGATTCCACCAACCCAAGAACCAGTCACCCTCCCTACCGAAGAAGACATCAGCTCGCGCCTCGCCCTCCTCGATGAGATCACTACTGCCGAAAAAGCGGAACAGGAAGCTAGAGCCGCCCAGCTCTCGAAGCCATCGGACGGAATTGTAGCCGGAAACCAGAGTGGTGGAGCGGAGGATTTGGAGCAGGAGGCGGCTAATCAGGGAGCGTTCAACGAGGAGACGGGAGAGATAAATTGGGATTGCCCGTGTTTGGGAGGAATGGCTCATGGACCTTGGTAAGTCACTCGGTACTTCTACTGTGAAGGAAAGAGAAATCGCTGGGACGCATTGATGGAAGAATACAATTGCGCTGGTATTTGGGGATCGAATACTAACGAACGGCAGTGGTGAGGAGTTCAGAACCGCCTTCTCGTGCTTCGTCTACAGCAAGGAGGATCCAAAGGGAATCGAGTGCATCGACAAGTTCAAGGGCATGCAAGACTGCTTCCGCCAACATCCCGAGCTCTACGGTTCCGAGCTCAGCAGCGATGACGACGAAGAATCCGAAGCTCGCCGTGCCGAAACCGTCGCGGAGGCCAAGGCTCAAGGCATCGATGTCGACGGCACCACACAAGAGCCAACAACCGTCCAGGGTACCCTCGAAGACAACTCTCGCGACCGCAAACCCACCGAACACGAAGTTGCTGTTGATGATCCACGGCTAGGCGAGATCCTCGGTACCAAGGAGGATGAGGACAGAAAGATTGCCGAGGAGAAGAAGTTGGAGGAGAGACGGGAGATTGAAAAGAAGGTTGAGGAGTTCGAGGAGAAGGTTATCGAGGAGGAGAAAAAGACGGTGCCGGCTGCTATCGGAACGCCTTCAGTGGAGATCTTGGAGGAGAAGCCAGTCGTTTCAGAGAAGTAGAGGTAGTGCTAGTGGGTTACATAAAGGTGTTTTTGAGGAGGTAATGAACTTAGAGGATGCAAGTCTGTAATATATTTCTTTCGACTCTTCGGGTGGACTCATTGGGCCTTAGGAACGGATGCAAGAAGAGAGGAGAAGAGAGAGGAGCGATAATGAATGGCCCAAGCGGGATCTTTACCTCGAATCCTTTTTAGCAGAGCAATAGCTGATCAGCTCCACAGGCTTCAGGGACAAGGCATCTCGAGATACTTGCCTTAGCCCACCAAGAATCTACCCAACCACTTCCAGCTAGCGTATCACCCTGCGCAACAGCCGTCTCAAGCCCTCCGTAGCCCGCGTTCCTAAATACTTTCTAGAAGCGTCAGAAGGATGCAGCTTTCCATCCTAGAATTACCATGACGTATCGTCCGTCTCTCCCTCATCCATCTGCTGCATGTCATACCATATATTGGCCGATATTCTCAGCCTAGACAACCTGCACACTGACAATCTGAAGCAGACAATAACTCATCACAATGCTCTATTCAACGAAGCTCCAATCCGCATCCCGTCTCCTCCATCGTTCTCCAGAATCCTTCCGATATGCAATGTATTGTACTCGACACAAGTTCCATGACACAAGAATTCGACACGCCGCCAAAAGCAAGCGGCGTCAGCTTGCTCGGAGCCAGTGAATACTTGGCACAGTTGTCGAGGCAGAGGGAGGATGAGGAGAATGCTTGGTGGTATTGGGTGAGATTGATGGTGTTGTGAATGAGGTAGTAGTTGATCGATTCCGAGCTGTGAAATTTTGCCGGTAAATATGAGCTAACGAAATGGTAGGTTTCTGTTTGTGGTGTCAGTGATGGGGCGAGGTTATAGGGATAAGAATCGGCGTTTGTTCTCGTAGGTATGAAAGGCGGTTCTGGTGAGGTGTGATGTTTTCTAGAGGGGAAATTTTGCTCCGTAGGGGCCTTAGTGAACGAGTAAGGAGATGCTCCCAATTTGAAAACAATAAAATGCATGGTTTTGCAGATCTCCCCTTCCTGAAAGGGACCCAAAACGGGAAGTTACACAGGTGGGGGTGGAGGGAACATGAAATGCGGAGGCTCCGCAACTCAGCAACACCACGTCCCCACAACAACCCCCAAAAGTGGGGAAGTACGCGTACGGCGTGAAGCTCGAAGGACTTTTTGCACAACACCAACGTCGGTGCTCTCTACCCGCTTCGAAGTATGCTTTCTACCAAGTTTCTGCTGCGACCCTCTCGTCGTCATCTCGCGACGAAGGCCCATCTGCTTACTCCTCAACCTCTGCCGCGTATGTCCATCTTCAGTGTCGAAGGGCAATCGTTGGTATCCAGGAGGACCTTTCGGGCTTGTTTCCAGCAGAGATTGGATAACACTGTGAGTACCCTCCTCCGTCGAGGACGTTGACTAACGGAAGTTCCCTCCTAGTCCTCAACCAGTGCGAAAAGCTCCCAAATTACAACACCGATAGGCGGCCCAAAGATTCAAATACGCCGAACTGTACTAGACGCCGAAGGCAGATCAGATTCGAGAAGGAAGCCGAAGCTCGATCCCATCCACGAATTCTTTGCCGCCTATCCGAAGTTCACCTATAATCCTCGAGCTCATCACGTTGATGAGTTCTGGCGCCTGTACAACTCTCGGCCTGAAGGCTGGCCTAGGCGCGGAGAGGAAAGAATCAAATATGAGGACAAAACAGAAGAGCAACGTGAGAACTCGAAGAGGTTCCGGGAAGCAAAGAAAGCTTTCCATAGGGCTCAGGCTAGGGCTTTTGGGCAGTCTGTTGGTACGAAAGTCGATGATCTGAAATCATGGAAAAAGTTATGCGCGGCTGCGGGATTGAAACCAAAAGAGGAAACTTTGGAAGGATACAAAAAGGTACGATACCGCCCATTAGACCCCATATGCAACTGCACTGTGGTGAACAGAAATACTGACTTTCTTTTCCGGCTATCAGGTAATAGGTGATGCATACATCAACCTATGCGATCTTCACAACTATATCAGGCAGGTAGAGGTATGTACCGGCGTTTACTTATCCTTACTCAACTTCAGCTAATTCCAGATAGGCTGGTAGACGTAATACCAAACGTGCAACACTGTTCGATAGCTTGAACGCACTTCGTGGCTATACGAAAAGCACGGAGAAGTTTTTCCCGAAGGAGGGTACTATAATGGACCGTTTGAGAAGGAAAATACTTGATTGGGATCCCATCGTCGATGGCCCCGGAGTTGTGGCGTCTGAACCGAAACCAATCCCGGAGCCAGTAATTCGCGATGAGCAACACGCGGCTGGAGATGGGGTTGCGGTTGACAAGGCCTGATTGCTCAACCTCACAAATAAGTATTAGTGGTAGGTGGTATGTCTGGCTGGTAAGCATTCGAGAGTTGGGATCGTCATTTTAGTAGCAGGAACTTGGTGCTTCCAGGTTGTGTGAGCCATCTTACGTTAATGCCGACATTTGGGATGTCATACCGAAGAGCCTCTCGACATATATAGATGTTTAGTAGTTTTGCTAATATATGATCATATGTACAAGGGTGAGGAATATACTTACTTTACTTGCTTCTTATATTGCAGGATTTTCATATGGGAACTTCATAAGTAGATGAACGAAAACGCGCCTCCTCTGGTGGTTTCGAAATCCAACTTTGAATGGACTATCTCAATTTTCACACGTCTTAAGTTTCGGAGGACTGAAGTCACGCAATGTCTCGATATATCGATATTCGCAAGACTTGGAAAGATGTCCTGACCGTTGCATTACGGCGGTAGGAATTCATGAGGCGCGCGGAAGCGTCTCCGACTCCGCCCCAAACGCCAACTTCTCCATTCTCCACAGGCATTCTGATCACAACCACCCACAATAAAACACGAAAACAACACCCTGATCACCATAAACGCCCCTCGACGCCCTCAATTCAAGAAACGAAACACGATTGGACATCGTTGTACTCTGTGCCGATGACCTGCATACACATGCCACCCAGCGGATGCAACAAGGCAGACAATTCTGCAGCCTTCCCGCACCGCAGCCTTTCCGCCAACGAAACAATGCCACACAGCTCCGCACAATGAGGATGATAAAAGCGGGGAAGAGGCCGTTTGTACTGACGATTCAGAAATTCTGACTTCCATCAAAAGCCGGACAAAGGTAACTGAGAATCCAGGCTCCACCTTGTGCTAACCGGGGTCGAAGATCACTGGCACTCGTTGCAACAATGGGAAACCCCCAAACAGAGAGACGAAAAGCGCAAAAAATTAGGGCGAAAGCCAGAGCAGCTCGATCTCTTTCAGTTGCTGATTCTGGAATCTCTGTCACCTCAGTTGCCGCCCACAAGTCAACTCCGGTTGAGGCAATCTCAGCACCTAAGGCCAATGCCAAAGCTTCAGTCAATCCATCGGATCCGATCCACGCCTTCTTCCGAAAATACCCTACCTTCAACTTCAATCCCGCCGCCAACTACTTGGACGAATTCGAACGGCTCCGGAAGCAGCAGAAGTGGCCGACAAAGAAACAATTGAAGAAGTCGAGCAACCAAAAGACGCCCCAGCAACTTGACAAAGAGGAGGCTTATCAACGGATCAAAGGGGCCTTTGGTACTGCCGTAGCAGCAGCTTTCGGTCAAGACTTCGGTACGAATGTTGAGGATCTTTCGGCCTGGAGAGAAATATGCGAACCTCTTGAAATCGAACCTGAGCAGGAAACAGTGCGTGGGTACAAGAAGGTTTGCTCCGGCCTCGCGCCACTAGGTTTATACCTAACGTCTTTATAGCTTATGAAGAAGACTCACGTCAATTTGGTCGATCTGCATGTCTACAGGAGGCAAAGAGGGGTAAGACAAACTCGGATCTTGAGCCATTCATCTCCTAACATCAGCCATAGGTTGGTGTGCCACGGCCGGAGCTTTTCAGAAATGTTTGGGAACTAAGGAAGTACACGATGGAGGAGGAAAAGATCTTTCCGAAGGCGCAAGCAAAAGGGACTTTGTTGAAGTTCCTCCTGAGGAAAATATTTTCCGCGTCTTGAGAAGAAAAGTCTCTTTCGACGGTACGAGGATGGATTTCGCAAGTAAATGAACCATATCGTATGAAGTAGTTTGTCAGTATCGTTATATATTGCTCTTCCCAGTCGTAGTATACAGTGTCTCGTACTACACTAGTACTACTTCATTCTTGGTATTTACGAAATTGGCTCAGTTGAAGGAAGCATGTATTATTTTCTTCATGAGGAAAGAGAACATGCTAAGACCTACTTGAGTGGAACCTTACATTCTTGACTGATCTTCGCCTGCTGTATCTCTGAACCCCTTCTAAAAATTGCCAGTTAATACGCCGCGGATGAAATAGCCTCGGATGGAATAGCCTCGCCTGTTTCTGTAGAGTCGGCACATCGAGGCTAAGAAGAGCCCCACCTTCCCGATTCGTTGCATCCTTTGTTTCTAGAAGCACTCGCACCCTTTCCAAGTTCCAATCGACACCAAAGAAGCAAGCATTCCATCTAAATCGGAACAACAACAAAGGTAAGTAACCATCAACAGGCCTCAACTGAGAGTCCTTTGCCTGCGTTCTGATTCCTGTAGAGAACTAACCAGCTCAATTCGCAGCGATTACACGGAGGAGCAGTGATGGCAGCACAACGGCGATCAGTACAACCGCGCCCTCCACAGTCCAAATATGGCCTATCGTCAGAAGCAGTCCAGGACTACGCCTACGAACCCTTCGGAGGAGTTGCACTTGACATCTCACCAACAAACATCACCCAGCTTCGCAACGGCCAGGAATCTACTGCCGACTCTACAGTCTATCCCTCAGAGACTCCACAACTAGCGAGCAAACACGGCTACCGCTATTATGGGAGGGTGAACACGATGGATCGTTCAACCGCCGGGCCATTGTCTAGATTGCCAATTGACAAGGCACCAGTCGGCGAATCAAAAGGCACCACAGGCAATGACGAAGAAGAGAACGCAAATCCTACAGAAGAGGAGAGTCTTCAACCGTGGGAGATCCCAGTTCCGTCAAGACGGCCGCTCTCAGAAAGGAATGAGAATATAGCAGAGAAGACTCCCAGTTTGAAACCCTCGTCTGCACAATATTCAGAGCAGTTCGTCACTCAGAGCAAGTCATTGGACAGCACCTCGCATCACATCAACAACCGTACCGCACAGAAGCATTCGAGACTCCTTTCATCCGGCACCGATAGACAAACCAGACAAACCTCCAGTAGGGAATCCAGTGCGTGGAAGCTCGATGAGCTGCAAAAAGCTCTCCCAAAGGTCAACGTCGCCCCAAAGTCCGTACCAAAGCATCTCCAACGGTTCGAGAAAGACTCAGGATGGAGCCCCAAGCCCAAGCCCAAGATCTCAGCTATCAAACACAACCGACCATTCATTCACAAGACTCCGCCTGAAATCAAAGCCTTTTTTGCCTCCTATCCTAGCTTTAAGCACGACACAAAGACTCACTACCTGATGGAGTTCAACCGTTTGCGTAAGCATCAGGGCTGGCCAACCTGCAACTACGACCTCGAAGAGTTTGAGAAGACGGAGGAAGGAAGGCAGAAGAAGGAGGAGTTTTTGAAAGCAAAGGGACGTTTTGAGGTTGCGCAGCATGGTAGAAGTAGTGCCTATGGTATTGGTGTGGCTGTTTTAGGTGAGTGGGACAAATAGGCTTACTGAGGTGGAGTTTCGGATATACGTTCATACGATGCCTTCTGATCTCCCTCATTTATTTTTATTTGCAATTTGTCGAAGTAAGTAGCCATTAAAAAGGTTGAGAATAGTACGGATCGGCACTGACTCCATCCTCTCTGCACTATTCTCGTTGACGCTTTTTAATTGCGTCGACTGAAGCTGTTTGATTATTTCTCACGCTGCGTCGATATTTTCGATTTGGAAAGAAGGTTGCGGGCCAGTCGATCGAACAGGCTCTGGTACTCATTGTAGTGTGGCGTATTTCCTGTGAATCTTGAAAAAAAAAAACACCCCCCTCATTATTATTGGTATTACTTCAAACTTCAAGAACTTGAAAGACAAATCGGAACAAAACACTGCTGGAACTCTTCCATATCCTTCCTGCTATCTACTCCCTCAAAACAGAACTCGCCCTATAAGCACACATCGATTCATAGCTTGAAAATAATCAGCTTGTAGGTGCCTGTTGCAAGTTCAACGTAATAGTATCCAGATACACCGCGCTATCCGGTCCACCAGACTGACAACGTGCATCAATAAGCACTTCGACCGTATTCGAGCCCATTGTGGTTGGGGTTCCGACAAACTCCGTGAAGGTCTCGCCAGGGGTTCCCACTAACACAACATCATCACCGACCTGACCAGTAATAACACAGTTATCTACTGTCTCCTGTCGAGCCTGCAACGAAAGCTGATATGTAAAACCAGGACACACCGGTACCGTCTGGCTTATGACAGCCATATACCCTTCAGTTTCACTTGCTCCACGAGCGAAGAAGTAGCCGTCACCTGTCACTCCTGAGATGGTCACGTTTTGACCGTTGGCATCCCATGGAGGAAGACCACAATTGAAGGATGGGTTAATGATGGCTTGGGTGATGCCACAACGGCCGGTTGGTTGGGGCGGTCCGAAAGACGACTGGCACTCAGATGTGAAGGTAGTCGTGGTTGTGGTGGTGGTTGGAACGGTGAGTGTAGCAGAAAGGGTAGTAGTGGAAATGGAGGTGGTGGTTGTTGGACTCGTTGTCGTGGTGGTGAGTGTGGTACTCTCAGTTGTAGTGGTGGCTGGAACAGTGGTGGTTGTTAAGAGGGTACTAGTGGAAAGGGATGTGGTGGTTGTTGGACTCGTTGTCGTGGTGGTGGTTGTGGTGCTAGCAGTTGCGGTGCTGGTAGCAGTACTTGTGGTGGTCGTTGAGAGTGTGGTGGAGGTAGTGCTAGTCGTCGTTGACGTTGTGCTCGTGGTACTTGTGACGGTGGTGGAAGCAGTTGTAGTTGAAATACTACTCGTGGTGCTTGTGACGGTGGTCGACGTAGTCGTAGTCGTTGGACTAGCAGTAGTTGTGGTAAGGGTAGTTGAGGTAGTCGTAGTCGAGGGACTAGTCGTAGTTGTGGTTATCGTAGTTGTTGTTGAAGCTGTGGTGGTTGACGGACTGGTGGTAGTTGTAGTGGCTGTAGTTGTGGTGGTAGTAGGTACTGTGGCTGTTGATTGACTGGTAGTCGTTGTTGTGATCGTTGTAGAGGCAGTAGTGGTAGATGGACTGGTCGTGGTAGTGGTCACCGTGGTTGTTGTCGAGGCTGTGGTAGTCGACGGACTGGTGGTTGTTGTAGTGGCTGTGGCTGTGGCCGTGGTTGTGGTTGTGGTGGTGGTGGGTACTGTACTTGTTGATGGGCTGGTAGTCGTAGTTGTGACTGTTGTGGAGGCAGTCGTCGTGGATGGGCTAGTAGTAGTCGTAGTGAGTGTGGTTGTGGAGATGGATGTAGTAGCAGATACACTGGTGGTTGTAGTAGTCGTTGTGCTGGTGGTGGAGGTGGTGGAGGCCGTAGTGATGGTTGCTGTTGTGGTATCAGTGGTTGAGGCGGTTGTAGTCGAGACACTACTCGTTGTGGCTGTAGTGGTTGTTGTCGTCGACGTAGTTGAGGTTGAACCGCTCGTTCTGGTTTCCGTCGTGGTGGTTGTGGTAGGTTCCGTTACTGTCTGCGTCGATGTCGTTGTGGATGACAGCACATCTGTTATAGTGGTGGGACGTGTGATAGTCGATATCGATGGCCTTGGAGTCTTTGTAGTAGTTGTAGTAGTTGTGGTGGGTCTCTCCACTGTCTCCGTCGTTGTGGACCTCGATATTGATGGTCTGGGAGTCTTTGTGGTAGTGGCGGTAATGGAGCACGGAAGAGACAGTGTTGTGGTTTTTGTTACCGTCTCCGTCTCAGTGCAGGTGCTAGTCTTTGTGTGAGGCTTGCATTCCTGCTGATGCCCACCAGGTGGCCTATTGTGATGCCCCCCGTATTGCCCTCCATATTGCTCTCCAATTCCCCCAGGAGGACAGGTCGTGATTGTAATGTGTTTAGGAGGGCTCAGTTGAACGACCGTCGTCGTCTTATAACGGGTTACTATGATAGGTGGGACGGTATCAGTTACCTATCTCTTGTTAGGGGCTGAATATTGGAACAGAACTTGAATGAGTATCTCTTACTGTAAATGTGACTGGCTTCCTTTCAGGTGCGACTTGCACCCACTTATCGATATCTTGATAAGGAACATGAAGAGGGTCGCGATAAGACACCACGGGATTTGCTCCTAATAGCGCAATACCCGCAAGGAGGAGGTTGAACTTCATTCTGGCAAGGGAGACCGGAAGAAGGGACCAATTCCAATTGATTCGATCAGTCGAGTGGCCTTGGAGGTGGGGATAGCACACCTACTTAGTAGTCGTAGCAGACAGGGGACCGACACAGATTTGCATACCTTAGTACACCCTTTCTCGATATCTCGGATCTCCGTGCTAGTTGTTGCTCGTGCTACTGCGAGATGACTGATCGTTCACATCATAGGGTACCTGAACCATGCATGGCAGATATCATTTCATAACTTCGGGCCAGTATTGTTGTGCGTCCATTGATGCTCATGGTAAAACCAGAAGCCCAATACCGATCCTAAAGAGCTACGAGTTCCCGGTTTGATCCTGTTTGTAGCCTATTTCCCTGTAGAAGCCCATAGTTCATATCCGGGTACCAAAATTCGCGGCTTTGGTGTGTTAAAAGTACTGAGTATACCGAGCTGTTGCGCAAGATGATATAAGCGAGAGAACAAGCATGCCATCGCCTTATCAATGTATCGTCAGAGACTTTATATCGTAGCCTCTGCTTTCATAAATAACCACAAGTCAAAACATATCCCAAGCAAAGGTAAGTGATGCTTACCATAGTTAACGAGTGACAACCGAGTATGTCTGTAAAGACCTTCCTGCATTTCTCCATATGCATTAACATATCCATGTCGTCATACATGCAGCAGTTTCTCTGGGCCCTCTCTTCAGGAAACTTCAGTTACGGCCCCCCACCAGCCCTCACAGTACGCCGAAATTTCCAGAGAAGACGAATGGCGCATATAATACATACCATACTTCCGCATTTGTCGAAGCCTCATTGTAGATAACAATCTTCGTGAAGAAATGCGGTACTCGGCATCCTCGACTTTGACACCCATTATCGCAACTATCGCCTGCGCAGCAGCAGCCTCAACTACAAAAGGCACATCTGAAAATGCGAATCTCGATAAAGTCAAGAGCACAGGCTTCCAACACAACTCAACAGCTTGCGTGGTTTGTCGCTCCATCAAAGATTGTTCTTCACTAACATTGATTAGTTCGGCTACACAGGACGAATATCCGATGCCTGCGCCACCTACTCCACCATTGACGAGATCAACTCTTACCTGGCTCCCACTCTCAATGATCTGACAGAAAAGCTCGACTACTTCGCCTACTACCGTCTCAACCTGTACGACAAAGAATGTCCATTCTGGGAAGACAATGACGCCCTCTGCGGCAACAGAGCCTGTGCAGTCGAGACCATCGACGACGAAGACTCAATTCCCTCCGCTTGGCGAGCCTCTGCACTCGGCACGCTACAAGGCCCAAGAGCAGTTCATCCTTCTGAAGGCCATTTTACGATTTCGGATCCCTCACCACTCGACGGACAACTTGGCTCAGATACCGACGAATCCTGCGTGATGGAGTACGACACAGAAGGATGTGACGAGCACGAATACTGCATACCCGAGGATGAAAGTAGCGGTGAATACGTATCCCTCGTGGCCAATCCCGAGAGCTTCACAGGCTACACCGGCCCCTCAGCACACCATGTCTGGTCTGCCATCTATGACGAAAACTGTTTCCCTTCCACCTCTGCAAAGGGAGAGGTCTCCGCGAATGCATGTCTCGAGAAACGCGTCTTCCAGAAAATCATCTCGGGTATGCATGCCTCCATCTCGGCGCATATTTGCTACCATTATCTCGATCAGCAGAGTGGAATCTGGGCACCGAACCTCTCGTGCTTCCTCTCACGCTTTTCTGGCCATCCAGAACGCATTCAAAACATCTACTTCAACTATGCACTCCTCTTGCGGGCTGTTTCCAAGCTGGCACCGCATCTGAAAACATATAGCTTCTGTGAAGCAGATCCGACCCAGGACGGCGTAACAAAATCAAGAATTCTCGATTTCGCCAGGAAGGCAGGACGGCATGCAAAAGTGTTTGATGAAACTCTGATGTTTCAGCCGAGCCAGCTGGGGATTGAACTGAAAGAGGAGTTTAAGCATAAGTTTCGGAATATTTCGAGAATCATGGACTGTGTTGGGTGCGATAGGTGTCGTCTGTGGGGTAAGATCCAGACGCAAGGATACGGTACTGCGCTGAAGGTTCTTTTTGAGTTTGATGATGAGGACTCGGAGCCTGAGATTGTGCTTAGAAGGACGGAGCTCGTTGCGTTGTTCAATACTCTTGCGAGGCTGAGCGACTCATTGCAAGCTGTCAAGGAGTTTGCAGCGATGGCTCAAGGTAGTGACTGGGATAAAGAAGATCCAGGAACCATGCAAACGGTTATTGCAGATACGACAGAAGAAGAGAAGGATAATAGCGTGGAGTATGTCGAGTGGGAGATCTTGGCTGGCAATGGGGAATCTGAAGCAGAGTCAGTACAGGATTTAGATAATGAGAGCATGCTGTTACCAGGGGATTTCTGGGAGACAGAGAATTGAACTATTTTGTATCCTCATCAGCCATTGGGCGATCGTCCGAATCTCTCCAAACAAGCGGTGCCTTACCTGTTAGAATCTGAACCACCATGACTGCATTCTGAAGTCACGTACCGATCATCATGCATACAACGCAACCTATATTACAACGGTATAGCATTGCTACTCACAGCATTAATTTAGTAAAAGCTAATGAACGTAAGAAGTCAGTCATAACTCATACCCACCACCACAACCTAGCTCACCAAGTCTCCACCCCATCTTCCCAAACCCAATTTTCCCAACAAAAACAAAAGAAATCAGTCATCTCATCCCACCACCCCAAACCTCACATCTATACGAACTTCATTAACACCAGCTAAACACCGGATTCCTCGACTTGACCGTCTCCAGCCTCTCAACAATAACCCTCCTCGTCCTTCCCTCCTGATCCTCCGCCGCCGAAAATCCAAGATCGCCTTCTTCAAACTCCTCATCATCCGTATAACCTAGTCTCGGTCCCACACTATATCGCCTGGTACCAGCCCGACTTCCTCGTCTTCCACCAACCCTCTTTGGCATATGAGCTCCATGTCCGGGCACAGACTGCGTACTAAGATGCCGTTTCCCCTGAGGCCGGGATTGCATATGCGGTGGTTTAATCAGGCCATCAGCCAAGTCATCGAAAGATTCGCCATGGTTGTCGGCAAATGGATCGACGGACAGGTACTCCGCTGGACGAGGAGCGACTGGATCATCAGAAGCGGGCTTAGCGCCAAGCGAGGTCCGGGGTAGTTCTGAGTTGGGCGTTGAGAGGTCGAGGAGGTCGGTGTGGAAGGGTATTGGGGCGGATGATGGGAGTATGGAGATGTCGACTTCTTCCTCGTCGTCCTGTGATGGAGAAAAGGAGTCGAAACGACGGTTACCGTTTTGGTCTAGGTCACTCTGTCTCCGACGCGTGGTCTCTGGATCGGGAACACGGAGAGGAACAGCAACAGGGACGTCCATGACATCGTCCCAGACGTGAAGTCTTGGGCGCCGCGTGAGTTCCAGGGGGCCTTGGTCGTGAGTTTTGAGAGTTTCGACGACGTTGAAGGCTTGTCCCTTCAAGACAGCCATCTGACGACGGAACATGCCTTCTTTGAAATCTGCGTCGAGAGAGAAGAGGGCACGGAGTTCGTATTGGGTCTTTGCCCACCACTTTGAAGAGGTGAGTAGAGGCAGAAAATGGTCTCGAGTCTTCTGGGAGAACGGCTGGCCAATGAGAGAGACGGGCAGGAAGAGCCAACCGAAGGGGAAGGAGCGCCATTCGTCTGGGTGCTTCCAAGGGAAGGCGAGCGAGTTATCGATGGCCCCAATGGTGAGTTTGGGAATATGGGTCGGGGTGCTGGCTCGCATTTGTGGAGGAGTGTACGAGGGAGTGTCTGTTTGGTTGGGAGTCTCGGAAGAAGAACCGCTATGTTTAGGATTGGGTATCCATTCGAGCTTGATCATCCAGTTATCGAGGCCACGGTCGGTATTTCGCATAATGTAGTCCAGGATGACGAGCTTTTCGAGTTCCTCTCGGAAATTTTGTTGCAGCTCCTCTGTCCAAAAGAACCGCCGCTCATTTATCTCGTTGGCCGATGCTTCCATGTCGGAATCCTCCTCTTCTACATCGACCACCGTCCTAGGAGGGCAGGATGCAACCCACTTGCGCTTCTTCTTCGGCGTCTGAAAGTTTGGGTTGAACTGGTCCGGCCATGGATGCTTTCGCAGAAAGATATTCGCATCTATCACCGTCAGCAATGCTCAACTCCCCATACAAGAAGTACGGAATACCTTCAAATCCTGTTAGGAAGGCTTGGAAACTTCCAACCTTTGGTGGTAAAGGCTTTCTCCTCCGGTAAAACGCTCTTCGGTCCCAGTAATCGTAGTGAAATGATTTGGATGCAAAGTATACCACCTCTGTGAATGGAACCATGAAAGACCGTAATCGTCTATCCAGCACACAAGCAGCTGCTTCGGAAATATAACTCAAGTTCGGGATCAAGCTGTCTCTCGGTTAGTCCACTGTCCAACCAACTAAAGTTTGATGGATCTCGTACCAACTGCGACCGAAGAAGCACGGGAATCTATATTGCAATTAGCACCGTGTACGCCCTCCATCCGGAAAGCAGTACCCACAAATTTCGATGTAGCCACTTCATCGTCTTTGGGTTCAGATTTCCATATCTTCCTCGGTTAGTATTCATCCATATCCGCAAGCGAGTACTCACGGTTCCTCGTCTTTCGGCTTGAACACACCAACAATTTTCCCACTAGAATTTCTCATAAAGTAACTGCCACTGCTGCCCTGCTTAATCAACTTTGGCTCAGTTCCCTTTGCAATCGCACGTCTAACACTCGCAACAACCTCATCGAACATTTCTTTTGTGATGTAGCCCTCTCCTGGTCTTCCTTCTTCCTCCGCAGGCGGATCTAGCATGTACCTGACACCTTCTGGCGCGACATACACCGAGTACAGTATCTCGAGCGTCGTCTCATCATCTCCCTGCTTCCCCTTTTTGAGAGTCTTGAACTTGTTTGCAATTTCCTCGGCCCATCGTTCGAGTCGCGCGTTGATGGCTTTGATGTCGACGCCGCTACTGTTGCTCCTATGGCGGCGGTTGTGACGAGGGAGAGAATAGCTGTAGCTGTTGCCGCGGTCGGAGCCGATGGATATGCGAGCAGGTTGGGTGGTAATGACTCGGCCGGGATGGTTTACAACGAGATTGTCGTATTCTTCGTCGTCGGACATGCCGTCCTGGGCGAGGGCGGCGTAGCCGGAGGCCGCGGGGCGGGACATTGCGGCGTTAGGGGAAGTGCTGAATCGTGATAATACTGGCGATAAATCGAATTTCTAAGGTTCTTTATGTGCCGAGATAGTTCGATAGGTAAGGATTGCGAATGTCGGGATGGAATGAGAGTTCCTTGTTGACGTCTTTCGTTTGAAAGGTGGTTTGATGGTGGGGGTTGACACGGGACGGAGATGTCTTGCCTGTGGAATCCAGAAAGACCGAGCGTTCACAGGCAGAAGCACGAAAGCGTCATAGCGCGTGAGATTGTTACACGAACCAAAAATTAAAGTTTGGGCGGACTTCTTTTGACCATGACCTTGAAATTTGGGTTACTACTAAGTACTTGCAGAGTATCCGTATTGATAAGGTGAAATGGGGGCAAGAACTAGACATTGGTTCCAACGTCTAGAATCAATTCTGGGAAGCCACCGTACCTCAGGCATCATCTGTATGTAGAGTCAGGATGGCGATCGATGACTTGCGCTTCTAACCGAGAATCCAGGGACCGGGACGGAAATCCGCTAAACTGACATTCGCTTGGCTCCTTTCCACTCCAATTCGACTCGACTCTTCTCTGAGCTGCTTGCTTGTTCATTAAGCAGGTTATTTGCTTATTTTCATCGTTCCTTCAAGTATTCAAGAGATAGAAGATGACAGGCGCTTTCACCAGCAATTGGCGAGTTACACTGCAGTGACTCTGCAAGGCAACGGTCGAGTCTCAAGTTCTCTCAACCTGCCTACGCCAAGGCATCATGATTGACTGGAATCTCAAACGGGAAGTAAACACCAGAGCCATCCTCCTTCCTCATTCCACCCGAGCCCTGTACCCTAGCCAAGTCGAACCGGCCCAAGCTTTTTCTAATACTTAAGGGGCTCATCTCCTTGAACCTTTCTTTTCTCTTCATCTCCTGAGGATCCCACACTCGGACCCCAACCGCAGTGTTGCCTCCACCAGGCCAAAGGTGTTCCCTGGATCTGGGTTACAGATCACTCACACTCGGACCCCTCCCGTAGTGTTGCCTTCGAGTTCGCCAGGTGGCTTCTGTCAAAGGTGTCTCCCCTGGATTTGGGTTACAGATCGCTCACACTCGGACCCTACCCGCAGTGTTTCCCTGGATTTGGGTTACAGATCACCACACTTGGACCCTACCCAAGTGGCGCCTTCGCAGGGATAAAAAAGTATAAAAAGACGGGTTTGCCGTCTCTATGAGGTCTTGCAAGCTCCGAATCTGAGCTTCCGAGCCCCATTAACTGCAGCGTGTGCGCTTATAGTATCCAGGTCATTGCTTTCTCTGCATGCTATGGTACAGCATCAAGCGAATTGGATGCTGAGACACTTCCGTCCCTTCCTGGTTCATACTATGCACACTAGCAACAAAGGCCCGATCTGCATGTTGTTTAATTCATTCAACGAGGGATTCTCGAAAGTCCTACTGCTATGGAGGCTAAACTAGGAGTAAACCGTAATTAAATAGTAAACGGATCCCGATAGCAGAGTCCTTCAGAAGATGATGGATTATTTTACAGGTAGGAAATGCTGCTCGGATGGATCTATGGACCTCGATCCCTACATCGATCTCGGTGAAGACTGAAGGAAACGAATGATGCAGTGACAGTTTGACCCAAGCCGCATACAAGCAATGCGCAAGCTTGCCTCCGGCGATAACTTTAGGTCATGAAGAAGTCCTATGTACTAGGAATTGAATCGAAGAACACAACTTACTGCGATATGTGCGATCTCGCACATTTGAACGATATATGCCAAAATTTTTGTGAACTGTCACATACGGCCATAGATTGAAGAATATACGGGATCCCGTCCGCTCTCCCATAGTCAAGCTTCTAATCGCCAAGTTAGTACTGCGGTGGGTGACCACGCGGGAATCCTTGGTGCTGTATGTTTTATTTTGTCTCTTTGGGCCGAGGAGATATGCCACATAGTGGCATTTTTGATGCCCGCAAAGTACCGAATCCTCATGTTTTTACTCTCGCAATATTATAATATCAGAGCAGTCTGATGTGCAGTCGAGACTCGAAGATGCGAGGTTCAGTACATACCAAGGAAGGCGGAAACGGTTCGCCAAAGGAATGCCAAGCGAACCCCAGTGCAATCTAATCAAAGCGATTATCTGGCGTTTCGATTACTGTGTCTAGTTCCAACAAGCCAGAAGTCAGGTACGCCATTATCCTCGACACCAATCCGCCAATTGAAGCATCGGGGTTGATTCGACAAGAATGCTGAATTCACCTATGAAGGTCCTAGCGACCTTGTCCGTCCTCTTTTCATCTCTCGCAACATGCGCCTCGGTAGCAGGACAGCGGGTGTTGGTGGTGGATGAAGTCGGCTCACAAGAGAAGTACTCGCAGTTCTTCAACGACCTCAAAGGTACACGGCATCGCGAGCCCCACCAACCTTCAATTGGCGAGCCTATTGCTAACCATATCGCTCTACAGACCGAGGCTACGATCTCGTCTTTGAATCCCCCAAATCGACCTCACTCTCCCTCTTCCAACGCGGCGAACGCATCTACGACCATGCCATCCTCCTGCCCCCCTCCTCGAAAGCATACGGCCCGAACCTCACCCCCCAAACCCTCGTCAAGTTCATCAACAGCTCCGGCAACATTCTCCTCCTCATCAATCCTTCCTCCGTGCCGGAAACTACCCGCGACTTTGCCCGCGAGATGGACATCTTCCTCCCTCCAAAAGACTACGCCATAACAGACCACTACATCTTCGACCGTAGCTCTGCCCGTGAGAACCACGACACCCTCATCGTCCGCTCTCCACAAGGCTCCCCAGACCAAAAGTCGTACTTCTCAACGACCTTCCCCGTCATCTGGAAGGGAACCGGCTTCACCATCGGCAACAGCCCCCTCGTCAACCCAATCCTCAAGGGCGCTCGTGGCTCGTACGTCTACGACACCAAGGAAGACGCCGTCTATACCGACGACCCATGGGCTGTCGGAGCGCAAATCAACCTTGTTGCTGCCGTTCAGGCCCGCAACAATGCTCGTCTTACGGTTGTTGGCTCGGATGTGGTCTTTACAGACGAGTTCTTTGACAAGGAGGTTACTGCCGCCGATGGTTACGGTCTCCGTAGCGGAAACCGCGAGTTTGCAAGGAAGCTTGTCAGTTGGACCTTCCAGGAGACTGGAGTCCTCAGAGTCGACAAGATTGAGCATGGTCGTGTTGGCTTTTCTGAGAGAAACGAGGGTATCTACCGTGTCAAGAATGATTTGGTAAGAAAGCGCCATCTGTTACTATTCTAGAGAGAAGCAGCTAACAAATGGTACAGGAGTATACCGTCACCCTCTCAGAACACACTCCAGTTGGATGGAAGCCTTACGTTGCTCCACCAGAAGACCGCGTCCAGCTCGAATTCACCATGCTTGACCCCCACTACCGTCTTAACCTCAACCAGACCGAACCAGGCGTTTACCACGCCTCCTTCAAAGCCCCGGACCGCCACGGTATATTTAGCTTCCGCCTGAACTACAAGCGTCCGTTTGTCAGCTACATCGATGAGAAGCAGACCATCACTTTGCGCCACTTTGCCCATGACGAGTACACCCGATCCTGGGCAATTAGCGGGGCTTGGGTTTGGTTGGCGGGAATTGTTGTGACTATTGCCGGCTGGGGATTGTTTGTCGTTGGATGGCTGTGGTGCGAGGAGACGAGTGGAGTGAAGAAAAAGGGAAAGAAGCTCCTGTAGAGTGAGAGAAAGTGGGCGTTGTTTGGCGAGGTGTGGTGGAGTAATGTGGTGATGTGGGAGGCGGTTTAGTTGTACTGGGGTTGCGGCACAGGATTTGGTTTTTGTAGACGATATCCCCGTTATTCCTTTTGCCTAATGCTTTTCTTGTAAAAGAATATACTCGTTTCTAATGCTAGTGGGCTTCTGACTGATGAAAATGTGGAAGTACGGATGTGTAATTTCATGTCTACTTTCTCCCAAGGCAAGTCGAGGAGAATACGATGCGCCCGGGGTTAATCCAGGTAACTTGAACCCAGCCCCGCCAAACTAGGATGATATACTTACTTTCCATAGGCTACCATTGTATTTCACAGACCACATGCGCACCACGCCTAATACTTTATAATCCAGTGCAACCAACGGAACCTCACGCCCAATTGCCTTATCAGCAACCACACGGCCAACCCTGAGTGATGACATGCCCTGTTTCCACATACACAGTGTAAATCGCGACACGTGTTATAGCAAGATATATCCATAAGCTTACATCCAGTTCTATCGTACCCATCAGCTACGTACATCAGTTCGGCGTCCGGCAACCCACATAATTGCAACTGTGCCATGAAATGTAGGGCTGAGGCTCGTTGGTTGTGGCTTGAGTGGCCTAACCTCTATTTACGTATACCCTGCGTCGACGGGTTGGGACGGATTGGACCGAACGCAAGTAAGTATATGGTAGTAAAAGTGGATAAAAGTGGATATAAACCAGTCCCTTTCTTCTCTCTCGTTCACCATCTACTATTTCCACAAGCCGTCTAAGTACTTATTAGATTCCTCTACCAGCAAACCAACTCACAGTTTACAATTATTTCACCACTTTTACCTTCAGATCACCAATATGCCCACCTACATCAACAGAGCCTACGAGGGCACCTCAACCCACGTCACCAGGGTAGACCCGCTCCTTCCCCATGTACCCACAGCCACACCTTTCATTCCCAGTACCGGAGAATCTGCAGAGAGTGTAGCTGCTTTCCAGAAACCCCGTATCGAAGTGCCGGCCAAGGGCTGGAAGAGAGGGGATGAGACTGATCCGGGGATCGAGGAGGTTGAGGAGGTTGAGGCTTTGCAGGCACCTCATATTGAGGTCCCAGTCCAAGGCTGGAAACGAGACCTCAACAAGCGCGATTCCATCTCCCCTTTTCCCCTCTGTCTCCCCCCCAACTCTACAACCCCCGCCTCAAGCCTCTCCCGCAGCATCGACTTCCGCTGTGCCATCAAACCCGACCAAAACTTTCAGCTCTCCGTCGCCTTCTTCGGCAACGGCACCAACAAATCCGTCGGCCCCTCCTACGCTTGTGCCACCCTTCCCGATAACACAGCCGATCCAAAATGTGTCGACAAATTTTGTACTGCAATCGGCAGTTCGGAGGACATCGCTGATGAGTTGAAGAAGTGCTACGAGAAGCAGTGTAAGGAGGCCGATGAGGAGACGGAGGAGCGGAATGAGAGGGTTTTGGAGTACTGGGGGAGGGTCGCGAGGGGAGTTGCTTGTGAGGGTGATAAGTCCATGGGGAAGGACTATGGATGGGTAGAGAAGAATAAGACAAAGGAAGAGAAGCCAAAGGCCGGCGGTGGGAGTAACAATAAGAAAGATGGGAACAATTCGGATTCGGCAGCGGGTATGAAGGAGTGGAAGAGTGCGTTGCTTGTTGTGGCAGTGGTGTTTGGTGGTTTGGTTTCGAGTGGGATTGCATAGATGCGCAAAAGGCGTACCTTACCCTAGGTACCTATGTAATTCCCTTTGGGACAGGTAAGTACTGAGCTTCTCTATGTGGTGCGCGGGTCCTAATTTATTTGTTTTCGGTATGAATTTCACAGCTATCAGGCTTTGTAGGGATCAAGGACCGAGTCTCGCTAGACTGGATCTATTCACGACCCCAAATTGCAATACTACCTACTTACTTTTACTTCGTTACCTTTTCGTTTGACCAGATACAGACCAGCCTTGCAACTTCTGCTTTGAAGATGTAACATGCAGTCAAGTTCCATATGCGCTTTCATATGTGCTTTCATAAGTGTTTTCTTATGTGTTTTCATATGTGTACTTACTGTGGGGAAGGTTGAGGTTGGAGTTTCTAGGAACTTGAAGGTGGGGACATAAGTAGAAGCTTTATCATCTGTGATAAGATCAGTATCCTGGCGGCCCGTTTTGCTGCCTTCATAAACAATTCTCTCCCTGGAGCCTTCACGCCCGTCCTGCATTCCTCGTCAACCTCAAACATTTTCATGATGTATTCAGGTGGGATTCGTCACGCCCCAGCATATAAAACAGCACCCTGTACTGGCTCACGAGGTCAACAGCGCTAACTTCTCCCAGCTTCCTTCCTTTTTCTTGCTATTCTAAGCGAGCGCTTTTCTCTTACGGATCCAACGAGCGACTAGAACCGTGACGAGGCCAGACAGCGACAGTCTACCAGTTCCTTCAGCCTTTTCGTATCAAACACCACAAGATCTCCATGCTTTTGCAATCACGACCGCGTCAGCGTCTCATACGAAAGTGCGGCTGCGCTACCAATACATCTCTCTTTTCCGCTGTAGGCTATCGACGCACCGGCATGCACCTGCACTATTTCGGGCGTCATGGAGTTTGTTTGTAGCAGATCAACGCCAACTCATTGAGACAGAACAACTTACTACTGGGCAGAAATCACCAGTGAACTTAGGCCAGATATTCATACTCCACAAAAAGACGAAGTAAGGGCTTTTTCTGTTTGAGATCTTCGCCCTGGCTTGAGCCACAAACTTTCGACAGTCTCAGCTCATGCATGGCACCGATGATTTCTCTTGCCTACCACCTCATACGCGTGGTCAAAGGAAGCTTCTTACAGGTTGGAGGGTGCCATCACTGTAACTTGAGGGGTAGCAACTGCCTCTCAACCTTTCAGCATGCATACTTCTCAACTGTGATACCGAGAATGGGGACAGAGTCGAGACTCGAAACTATGAGGGATGATCGATGCATCGTTGTGGTTTGATGTTTGCACTTTTGTATCGATGAGACAACATTGGTTGGTAAGTATGTACTCGAACATGAGTTATTATGATCGCGCCTAGAATCACTCGACTCGGGGTGGTTTATTATTGTTAACAAAGAAGTATGTATGCCGGTGTTGTCACAACCTTGGGTATATCTACTTAATTACTCCCCGAGCATTAGCAGAATACTTGTCAACCCCATTTTCAACATACATGCCTCCCTCGACCACGAACTCCTCAGATGCCCGACTGGGCCGGCCTGATTATATGCGCAACGGTGGCTTCGCTAGCAGTAGGTAAGCAATTCCTTCATATTTTATAATACTCTGCATGGAACTGCCATTCAACTACTTAAGGGCTTAATACTGACATGTATTTCCTGTCAGTGGTTCTAGTACAACCCTACTGGGGACGCGCACGCCTTGCCCAGGGTCTGAACCATCCAAAAACATCACCACCAGCTCAACTCTCGCTGTCGACAGCTCCCCATCTTACGTTAACCCTTTGCAAGGTACCACCGGGTATCCATTGGACCGTTTTCTCTTTCGAGCCTGCATCGGGGTAGCAGCCCCAATCACGGTCACCGCTTTTTATATTTGCATATGCGGGTTCTATCTCTTTCACGAGGGCGCCAACAGCGAAAATCCAACAAATGTAAACCATAAATACGGGAGTAGCGTATTCTACGTTTGGTTTGCTGTTGCTGCCGTCGGGATGAACCTTTCGAGATATGGTTTGCAAGGAGCCGAAGCATCTTTGCTCATGCACGAGAAACTGGCGCCGAAGAATGCCTTGGAGCTGTTAATGCATTGCGATATCTCTTGGGCTGGACCTGGTGGGTGGTGGAGAACAGCAAGGAATGTCATCCAAAGGTCCCAGGAAGAGTTACGCAGAAGATTTTCCAAGATCTGGGGATCTGTACTAGCTGTACTGGGACTGAGGACTCGGATAAAAGAAGAGAAGGGAAGGGAAACTATTGAGATGCCATCGCTTCTCTGGTGGGCACTGATGCTCATCAGTATGCTTGCCTTCATTGCCCTTCCGTTATCGGGTCTAACAATGGAACTTGGAGATGGATATCAGCTTTCTGACAGGAATCCGGTCGTGTCAGGCAGAGACTACTGGACATTCAACCAGCGGCTCGCCAAGAACAACATCGATAGCTGTCATAGCGCATGGACCGACGCTGCAACTACAAGGCTACCCGGTATCGGTATTGTCTACACCTCCCATACCTCTGACAAGCGGCGGAAAGACTACCCATTTCTGGTGGATATTCCAAGCTCCTTCCCAAAAGACGATGGAGTTCCCGATATTTTCTTGACAGCACAAGGAGAAACACCAATTAAAACGATGGAAAACAAGAAAAGCTGGGGTCTCCGTATTCGCTACAACTGTACGACTGTGTCGTCGAGGTCCGAACTTCCGATATTGGCTCGATATATCAAAAATGAGAATAAGACAGCCCTCCAGCGGCTTCTGCTTGCCCACCCGAATAACGAAAAGGGGATCAGACTCGATGTCCCTGGAACAGATCAAGACGGCTCCAAGGTTCTCGTGAACTCTTACTGGCGACCGGCGGGACGAAGGTTCAAGTCAATGTTCAGCCAATTGGCCATCTCGGACTTCGAGGGCTTTGGGATCCAAAACGAAACGAAACAGTACCGTTACTATACACACTCGACAGGCCCCTATCAGTTCCAGGAGTACAATAAGGAGCATACTATGGAGTTCTTGTTGTACCAGTTCCACGGTAACTTATCTTCAAGCCACCCGAAACTGTTTGAGAATTACATGCAAACCAAAATCGACGATCTGGATGGAGAATACGTTATTAGTCGAAGTCTAGAGAACAATACTCAGGAGATGGCAATGACGGCAATTGGGGTGCGCTGCTCCTCATCTTCGGAAGTGGGTCTTGCTTCTTTGGACATTTTTACGAGTAGCTTCCGGAATTTCGAACGTTCCGATACGGCTCGATTTCAATTCTACGAGAAGGGGAGGGATGGATATGATGTCGGCGCGATTCCTTTTTCATTCGGTCCGGCCGCTGTCTTACTGTCAGCTGGTAATAATATGATTTCCAGCATAATTTCGTCAACCCATAGCGGCCTCCAAGATTTTCAAGCGAAAGAAACCGAAAGGGATCCTGTTCCGGAGCTGGCCCCACTCTTGCCTTTCAGTTCAACACTACTACGAAGATCATTCCTTTCCCTATACGCCAATTACGCCAAAGTACTGATGTATCACAGCGGACTGGATGTTGAAGAGGATAGAGCTGCAGCGCTCTACCCAGGCGGGGAAGTGCCGACTTCAGAGACGAGAAAACTCTATGTTCTTCCTCCTGACGCGTCTCGTCTCGATAGCATGTACTTCCACTCTTTCAAGAACCTGAATGTCACTGGTAGTATCTCGACGACTGTTATGAAAAAAGGCCCTATCGGGTTTGGAGGAATTATAGCAATAATGGTGCTTTTCATCCTTTGGATGCTGGGATCGCTTGTTCTCTCACGATTCGGGTTCAAAAGAAGATGGGCGGAAATTCTGGACGGCTTTAGTATGCTACGGTAAGTGAACCGTAACGATGCTTTTATCAATTTCTGCGATATGGGAGAACCCTGCTAACACCTATGGTTTCATTAGATTCGGTGCCGATTTCAGCAACGAAATACACGCAGGAAAGGCTGAGTTCCATAAGACTAGTGGTTACGAAAGTTGTAATGCTTTGCAAAAGATGCCTGGGTTGGTAGGTGATTCAGCGGATGCTGAATGGAGTCCGGGCCACATATCGTTGATTCAGCGCAACGCATGGAGGGCTATTCCGAAAGGAAGAAAATTCGCTTGATGGTCGGGTCAATACCTGCGCAGTTAAGTATGTAGGGCAACATATCGTGGTTTCGTGCAGTGCTGGTAACTGTAGAATCTTTAGGCTGGAATCCGAATCAATTATTATTATCGCCTCACTCCCAGTTGGTTATGTGCTGCCATTCAACTGATCTCATTT
This sequence comes from Ascobolus immersus RN42, assembly GCA_003788565.2. Classification (NCBI taxonomy): domain Eukaryota; kingdom Fungi; phylum Ascomycota; class Pezizomycetes; order Pezizales; family Ascobolaceae; genus Ascobolus; species Ascobolus immersus. The sequence goes on along the minus strand of ML119674.1, from coordinate 165,996 downwards.
CCGGATTTCAAACTCTTGAGCCGCGCCTTCTCTTTTGCCCTTGCTTCAAACCAAGCTACTCACCAAATTTCCTTCCCTCTTGATCTCACCGATATTCCTTCTATTTCTGCACGTAGAACACAGATGTATGGGATCGACCCTTGCAAGCTTGCGACAAGCTCCATTGATGTATTTCTTCTCTACAGATTAGGTAGCCTCGGGCCGCTCTACGAAATATATGGCAGCAACTCGAAGTCTCGGAGAAGTACATCAAAAAGTGCAAAAGTTGCCCTGTCCACTCTATGTATGCTCCCCTCCTTCCCGCATAATCCCTAGGTGTTATCCAGAATCGCCTTCACATGGTGAGGATTGCTCTGCAGGATTGCTCCCCTGAAGCGATGAACCTCTTCTTAATATCAGCATCTTTTCAATGATTGCTCAAAGAGGATGTTGATAACCACACGAATCGAACCGGGCACCAGCCAGGATTGATTGCATCGGAAAGGCATGGAAGCCGAACAGGACTTCTTAACCTTGAGACCATTACAGCCTGAGATGAATGAAAACAATGATTAACTAGCGGTTTTATGTTGAAGTTCGCCGGACAAAACTGTACGAATATGAATCAGATGCAACACACTGACGATCATGAGAAAATTATGGTATCATAAAGCAAAATGAATCCCCAAAGCAAATCCATCACCATCTACAACCCCGAAAAGAAACCCCCAAACACCAAAAGAGCCCCAACCAAAACCCCACCCTTCCACGGCACAACCGGCACACTCGCAGCAGAATACTCATAATTCGTTCCATCCTCGGTCCATGGCTCAATCTCGACCCCTTCCGCCTTACACATCTCCCTATACTCCTTACTAACCTTCGTCCTAAACTTCGGCTCTCTCCTACTCATCCCCTTCAGCAGTTCCCAATTATAGTCAAAGTATTTATCATCAGCACAAGCCCTCTTATAGCATCCTTCCACAACAGAAACAAACTCCGGCGTCTGCACAGCCTCACACGCATCTCTCCTACACCCCTCCGGAACCTCCGTAGTATTCTCCGCCAAACCCGTACCATCAACCTTCTCACACCCCCAATACTCCCCCCACCCGTCCATCGCCAGATTGCGCGGAAAGTATGCAGCGATCCTGACATTCGATTTCGTGTATGCCGGCGCAAAATCACATCTTCCTGGATTACAACTCCCCCGAATTTGGCCCGGCCAGATCGCCTTCTTGGCCTCTTCAGCACCAAGTCCAACTTCTGCCAGGGCTTTTGTTAGGTTACCGGGCTTGCGGCGGTAGAAGTCATATACCGCTTCGTCACTATCCTTGAACCCATTGCGTCCACAATGGTCGTGGAATGCATCGGTGAATCGATACTTGGGGGGTGTGCTAGTGAATATGTCGCCTTCGAAGTCGCGGCCGCCGTCGGGGCACTCTTTTTGATAGCACTCGCGCATTGCGTAGTAGAAGTCGGTATCGGGGGTAGACTCGCCGATGCTGCAGTAGTCGCGGGTGCAGTCATGGTGGGTGATGTTGGTAGGGCAGGTGTATTGGGGTTGGTAGCCGTATTCGTAGACTTGGTAGTTGAGTTGTTGCATGAAGGTGATGGAGGTGTTTGTGTTTGGAGGGGTATAGCGGCAGATGGGCTCGCAACGGTAGGGAATGATGTCGGTTGTGAGTTGGCCGGGGGGGTGGGGTTTGATGCCGATGATGAGGGCCCGGGGGCGGACTGACATTGTGGTTGGTTGTGGAGAGAGATGTTTATGAGAGGTAAAATGTACATATGTTCAAGTCAAAATATTCGAACGCCTCTTTGGCAGATGAGCAGGTGAACGCTGGCCTAAAATCGAAAGGGCCGTATACCCTTCCTATATAAGCTACTGGAACTTTAGCATCTTCTCATCCTCGTCGTCTCAGGCTTACCTTAAATCTGCCTGGTTTATAGAGTGGTATTACTATTGCAGCAGTGTAAATTGAGACGACGTCAATAATTCCTGAGATCAACACGGATGAAGCTTTCCTCGACACTCGTTTAATTTACGGAGAGGATCACCGCCGAACAAACAAACTGCCTAATCTGGATACTGACTTTGTGTAGCCTTGTGACACCTGTCTCGATTCCTGTGATATCAGCCAAGTTTGCCTTACAAGGCGGTTGGTACTCGATTCATCCAGTAGGTATATTCAAAGGATTCTCGAGCACTGTAGCTCAGGTAGAAGAGGATAATATGGGAGTCACGAAGAATACTCAGCATATGGAAGTGTATACCACTGATACTCAGCAGCAATAACGAGTACATTGCAAGTGATAATATTTCAAGAAGGCATCCAAGACTATGAAACGAAGAAGACAAAAAAGAACAGCATTTACATCAGACCAGCAAAGAAACTGCCCGCCAATAGAGCACAAACCATCACTCCACCCTTCCACGGCCCAGAAACACTCGCCAAAGATTCATTCTCGTCAGTTCCATCTTCCTTCCCATCCTTCCCATCCTTCCCATCCTCCGTCCACTCCATCAACACAACCCCCTCCTTCCCACAAGTCTCCCTATCTTCCTCATTTACCTTCGTCCTAAATGGCTCCCTCCTAGTCATCCCCTTCAACAACTTCCAATTATACTCAAAGTCCTCGTCATCCTCACAAGCCCGTCGATAACACTTCTCCATGGCGGAGACAAACCGTTCCGAGTGGACAGCCATGCACGCATCTTTCATGCAGTCCGGGTGCGTGTCCTGCAGCGTCTCATTGTTCGAGGAGAGGATCCAGTGTTTTTCGCATTCCGGCTCGACTCGCCAACCTTGGATTGCTAGATCTTCGGAGAAGCTGGTGCCTAGGCGAACGTTGGATTGCGTGAAAGGCGGTGTATAAGCGCAGAACTCTGGAGTGCATTTCCCCCGGAATTTGGTTGGTTTGATGGCTTCGTCATCGGGGCCCAGACCGACATCGTCAGTGGGGATGCTCTGCCTTACACCGACTCCCGGCGGAAGAACATGGCCGGCAGCGTTACAGTGTTTCATTACGTCGTTGCTGATGGAGCCCCAGGATTCGACGAGCTCTAAATCGACATCTTTGCCGCCATTCGGACATACTTGGTTAAAGCACTCCTCCATGGCGTCCGTAAAGAGGGGACCTGTGACAAAGTTGCAGTAGTCGCGAGTGCAGGAGGGTTCGTTGGCGTGGAGGTAGTCTCGGTCCTTGACGGGGTAGACTTCATTTGTGGTCTCGTTGAACATGGGGCAGACATATTGCGGATTCCAGCCATAGTCGTCGATTTGGCGAGTGATTTGCTCGGTGAGAGTGATGGAAGTGTTGGTATTTGGTGGGGTGAATCTGCATATGGTGATGCAGTCGGTGGGGGTTGTTTGCGGATTGGTGTTTTGTGGAGTGCGGGCGTGGAGGTTGAAGGAGGGGGTAGAAGGAGGGAGAAGGTGTCCGAGAGACATTGTGAAGGGCGAATTGCGAGTTTGTTTGTCGACGTTTTGGTGTTTTGAGGTTTGTGAAGTCTGAGGTTCAGAAAGTTGATTGATTCTCGTGAGAAGAAGAGTGCAAAGAAGACCCTGTAGACCTAAGCTGGCTGCTAGATCCTCTTGTGTCTTTATGGCGGCAGTCTAGCCACTACGCAAATCCACAAGCTTTTGAGATTCAGCCAAGTGCCATTGATCGCAGAATCAGGATAGTCGTGGTATCCAAACGACCTGTAATCCCTCTCTGTTTGCCGTCTATGAGGTTGGTAAGCCTTGTGAAGTCAGAGCATCTCGAAGATCCAGCTCGGCGGCGCTTAACTCATCCCTGCGATGGGTCAAATTGACAGGATCAAGCTATCCTGTTTTCCCCTCGATAGCTTTCTTTGAAGCATCGGGGAAAAAGAAGCCGATATGGTGCGGGTAAATTTGAACGAACGTCGATGAGATGAAGCTTGAAATGTGCGTTTGCTCGGAAGCTATCCGGAAGCTTTGTGACACGTCGGCGCAGTACCAAGGAAATCGGATCTGCATTGCCTTATGGGGCCGTTCCGCCACAACTGCCCTCGAGACACGATGGGATCAGCATTCATCAAGCTGGGCATATGCCATAAACGGACCACGTTTTGTGGAGAAGGTAGACAGTGCAGGGCAGAGATTGGACCATCTTGAGTGTGGCTGAAAGAAAGAACAGCAAGCCTTACCTGCCCATCCCTAGGATCGTGTCTCTATTCCTGCTTTTAACTTTGAAACCCGTCTCAAAGCGCCTCGAACATCGTCGTTTTCCACACCGCAATTGTCGAGAAAGAAAGCCCGGGGTTGTACGACAATGCGCCGAGGAGGAAGATCTCAAGGTCGTTGACGTAGGTCAAGGTTGACAGCGGCATCTGCACCCGTATCGTAGGCTCCCATTCAATTCTACAAACGGGCTCTCACGAGGCGAGTGGCTTACGACCTCTGTTATAAATAGTCTTTGCAGTTCTTACGAATACAGACCGCAACATCCTCAATCCTCCCAAGACATTAATTCTCACTTCCACAACTACAAACAATCAAACCTCTTTTAAACAAACCTATCCACTCTTGCACAAACACTCACATCACCAACTACCCGCACCCACCCACCATGTCTCTCGGAGTACCATCCTTCCTCACCATGGCTCCTCCAAGCCACGTCCTCGTCCGCCGTCAGGGCATAGTCATGAGCCCCGAGGAGCGCGAGAGTCTCGAATTCGGCCAATGCGTAGCCTCCTGCGAATACCAGACCTCCAACAAGCCCACCAACGCCAGCATGCAATCCTCCATAATTGACCAAATGGGAGAAGCCTGGAGCCCCTCCATCGTCTGCTATGACAGAGAAGAAGGGAGTGCGGGAAGGCCCTATTTGGATTGTCGGAAAGAGGGATGCGAAGATATTGCGAGCGGCAAGTTCCATGATGAAATGGTAAAATGCTTCGAGGAAACGTGTAAGGGATTTGATGATGACTTTGAGTATCATCGGGAGTTGGTGAAGAGCTGGGTCAAGTTCAATCAGATGACGATTGATCAATGTGAGGAGGTCAATGTCACGATTGAGAAGGTCGAGAATAAGCCATTGTCGAAGGAGGATTTCGAGAAGGGGGAAAGGAATGATACGAATGATGAAGATGATGATTCTGGAGCAGGCGTGAACAGGCCGTGGAAGGGAGGATTGGCCATAGGTGCATTATTGGTTGGAAGTTTCTTTGCTGTGTTGTAAGGGGGATGTTTCTATTTGGTTCTGCTCCTATTCAGTACTTAGTATTTGTTGCTGATGCCGTTTTTGCTGCCTGTTGTATGTTAGACTTGATACGAACTGTGATGCTTTGCAACTCACCAAGTGCCAACAAAACTTCGCCATCAATACTTCCCATCTTCCGACCTGAATCTTCCAAGCTGATCGGTGAGGAAACCACTGAGCAAGTAACAACTCTGACAGATGAGTGCGGAGGACGTAGACCTTCACAGCAATCAAAGCCCATCAATCGATTTTTCTGCTATAGGTTGCTACCGGAAAGAACTGTATCGCTGACTCCAAAACTGGAAAGAAAGTGTGAGACTTGGAGTGTTACGTGTTAGATCGGTTAGATGTTGATGCTTTGACATGGTTTGTAGAGTGGCTGAAGCTGATTCATGACCAAGCAGAAGGCCGTCTCCCCCCACATTCTGCCAAACACGTAAGTAGATATGCTGAGTGACCACTGAAGTCCACCTCCCAGACGCCCATTAATAGCGTACTATCCTAATCGAGAGCACATCAGGATCACCTTCGTCTCGGGTGCGAGAGGGATGAAGCCACCCGTAGTCCCGCATTACCCACGGTTCTCTCTCCACTCATCAGCATTATTGATAGCATCGAGCTTTCTTCCAATTTCTGCGCCTATTCCCCCCGAATCCTCCTCCAAATACCTGCAAATCAACCGTTGTGCCCTCTGATTTTCCATCAGTCTATCCGCAAAGAACTCGCCGACCATCTCTTGCGTAAACGTCACCAGTCGGTCAATTCTATCCAAAGTCTCCACCCTCACCTCTGCGCTCAGGCTCAACGGGGCCAAACCCCCAAGCACCTCAACAATCGGTTCCAGCTTCTCCATCAACCTTGTCAAACACGTAACCAAAATCGAAACCAACTCGGGCAGTAACTCGCCCTTCATGTGCTTGTCCAGAACTTGAGTATACCTGCCGCCAATACCGTTTGCCAGCGTCCGTATGTACTTCTCCGCGGTCCACGAAATGCGAGAAGTCAAGTCCAGGCCATCTCCGTGATCTTGTCTCTTCAGTTGCAGCAATGCAGGCTCCAATCTCTCAACGAAAAAAGTCGTGTATTCCTCCCCAATCCTGAACAAGGGCTCTGGTAGAGTACGGAGAATGGCGACATAACCATCAGGACTGTAGAGCTTGTCGAGAGCATACCATAAGACGCGAACAGTGATGTGTCGAGAGGGCGGCTCACGGATTCCGAGAGGCTCGTTTTCGACGATGAGAGTATCGATGGCGAGGTAGAGTGCGTAAAGAGAGGACTGGAGAGAGTCGGGAGGAACAGGGCCAGCGTCGGGATATGGTTCGGGTGAGATGCTGATGGATCTGATTCTTGAGTGCGGAGAGGGAATCGGTGAGCTGGGAGTGTATGGTGGTGTAGTTCCGGTGGTGGGGAATTCGAGATTGAAAGAGGAAAGAGTTGGTGAGGAAGACCGCGAGGATGCGTTTGACATGTTTTCTCGAAGTTTGAAAGCGTTTTCGTGAGGAATGGGCAGATAAGTATTTCTATAGTGAAATTGACAAGAAAAGGCAGCAGCCATGCTGCCAGCTGTGAGTATGAGTCGATGAAGATGCATTGTCGGGGTTCGGAACCGAATGACGTTGAATTGCCAAGGTGCTGGGCGCTGATAGCGGCTTTACCAAATGGGCAGTAAAGTTGTCCATGTTCAAACGTTTATTTTGTGATTTTGGGGAGCATGCCTCTTTGCATTGATGCATTGTACGTCAGCTTGCAAGCTCTGAGAATGGTTCTTAATCCCATACCTGAGCAAATTATTACCTTCATCATGAGGTTCACACAAATCAAGCATCACTCAGCCGTCACCATTACACACGTTGTTTTCTTCCAGTTAACAGCATCATATTCTTCAAGCCGTAGACAATACGACACAGACAAAGCAGACAGACTCCCAAACAATTGAACACAAAGAAACATTTCACCACCCAAATACCGAAAGCCCGACCTTTTTGATAGACACATAACCCGTGCACAGAATTTTGAAACCAAAGAAAGATTGAAGAAATGGAAAAAAACCCTGAAACGATAAGACCCGAATACACAAAGGAAAGAAGGCGAACTGTTTGCCGGAAAAGTCGAGATGAGAGGATTAGAATAGATCTCGGATGGTGAGCGGTGGCGGTGAGAATCAAGCAGAGGCAGCAAGAAATATGAAGGAAAAAGAAGAAGGGAGAGGAAAGAGAAATGGAGAGATGCCAACAGAGCAAGAACGCACACCGAGAGGGAGGATGGAGTGATGGACGAGAGGCAGATCGAAAAAATGTTTGAACAGACGCTATGTAAAAGAAAAGAAAAGGCTTGAAGAAACGAGTCAACGGGGAAAAAAATGAACTAGATATACACTTTACTTATAGGAAAATGCAATCTGGTTATAACTCTTTTAGTCTGCAAAAACCGAATATCATTCCTCCTTATTTTGCTGTAGAAATAACAACGGAATTTGCATACGGCCATAATGCCTCAGCATATTTATGCGAGGGCTGGGAAGGCACTCTCGTCAGCGAGGTTGACAGAGGCTCCGGCACCGCCACGGGCACCACCACGAGCAGGGCGGTCACCACCACGGTTTCCACCACGGCCCTCACCGCGTCCACGTCCACCACGTCCCTCACCACGGCCACGTCCACCGCGTCCACCTCTCTCGGAGCGTGGCTCCTGGTAGGAGTGCTCAATCTCCAAAAGCTGCTTGGTCTTGCGCTCCTTTGGAGCCTTGGCCTTGCCCTCCTTTGGAGCAACGTAGACATCCTCATCAACCTTGTCGAGGACGGTGGCGTTCTCCCACTTCTTGTTGTCGCGGGATCCCTCGTTTGGCTTGCGGATCTGAGCTGGGGCGTTGAGAGCGGCACGCTTCTCCTTGAGCTCCTGCTGGTACTCCTCGTAGGTCTTGAGCTTCTCTTCTGGCTCCTCCTCCTTGACCTCACCGTCCTTAACTGGCTCAGCCTCAGCGGTGGCTGGGTCGGCGGCGTCGTATCCGGTACCGGTAGCCTCACCCTGGGCGATAGCCTCACCGGTCTTCTCGTCGGACCATTCGGCATCACCAGTGTTGGCACCCCATCCCTGGCCAGTGGCCTTGGCGGTATCGCTGTGACGATTGTTAGCATCGTGAATGTGTGACGTCAACGAGGAGTTCATACACTCTGCCAGTCTGGGAGTGGCGGTCGAATGGACGTCCACGTCCTCCACCACGCTTGTCACCGCGGGAAGCACCACGTCCACCACGGCCTCCCTCACGGTCGCCACGGTGTCTGTATCCTCCCTCACCGGCCTCAACACCGTCAGTGCGGCCCTTGTTCTTCTCGTGGCCGGCCTCACGGTCACGGATGGCTGCAGAAACCTCGTATTAGCCGAAATGCCCGTCAAACTCGAAGAAACCCCGCAGGAAGCAAGTTTGTCCGGCACAAACTTCCGTCGTCACTGGTCCAAAAGCTGTCCTGCGAGAGAATTCCACTCTGAGCATTGGAGAAACACCTACCAGCCTCGTTTCCTTGGTACTTGCGGTTGTTGCGTGGCTTCTGGGTAGCAGCTGGAGCCTCAACGACTACATCCTTCTTCTTGGTAGTCTGGACCTGCTTGATGACCTGTCTTGTTGGGGCTTTGACTTCTCCATCGCTGTCCGGATCGTTTCCTGCAAAGAAAAACCAGTCAATCAACCGCTCTTTCTCTCCGAAATACTGTGATTTTGATGCTCGCGAATCTCAAGGGAGGAAATCGTCTGTTTGTGGGGGGTTTTTGGCTGTCGCATTGCCGCGAGGGGCAAAAAAATGACGATTTTGGGGGCAATGAGGGGCAGAATGGGGTCCGGATGACGAACCGAGCAACTCGAAGATGTTCTAGCGAAACAAAAGTTAGCGATTTCGCTCAAACGGGTCGTCTATCTGCTTCAATTCTGGGAAGAAATCTCACCTTAGAGGCGACTGACATGGTGCCTCGTTTATTGAGTTCTGATTATGTTGGTGGATTCGTACGTTCCCGCAAAACTAGGTATCCAATCCGCACGTTTAGCAAAGCAAAAGAGAACAGGATGGCCAGCGCCAAGCCACTAAGCGTCGAGCTCGAAGAGGACTGTGGTGGGTACGCTAGGCTAGGCTTAAGCCCTAAACAAAACTTACCTTTGTGTTTCTTTCGTCTCTTTCTTGAGAAGTTTTTCGCGACTTTGGGGGAGGTGGAATTGGGTGCTAGGCGCTCAGTGTTATGAATCTTGCGGAAGGCAGTTGGTTTGAATGATAAAAAAGTAGCAAATTGATGAGTCTCGGAAGGGGTCAGAATGCTCGTTGAAAGATGGGTGCAGAAGGCTACCTTCTAGTAGTTTTTTATCCGACTCTCCAAACGATCACGTGCAGCGAGCGATGGAAAGAGATGTCCACTTGTTGCGTCATATTCGTTGATGGTCGTAAGTTCTGGAGAGATGAGTTTACGCAACCGCATATCGTACAGCTTTTCTCTCAGTTCAGTATCCAGTCACACTCGGTGGGCACTTGGTGGAGGAGCTGCGCTGTTGCGGTCGGTGGGTCTTGATGCGGTGATGTTCACTTGAGAGAAGAGACGGACCATTTCTGAATGAGCATCAGTCAGACAGCCATCTGGTTCACAAGTAAGTAAAGCAAAGTAGACCCCATGTAGTCTAGCCATACATAGGAGAAGAGCGAAGCTCATCTCGTTGAAGCCAAACGGTCACCTTGCATCCAAGGCATCACCAAACTCGCGACTCGATTGACCTTTAGAACTCGGAATTATTCCACCACGCTCTGCTCCCCGCCTTTGTACCCTACCCTTCCCCACTCGGCGAATTATTCTTCCCTTGACTTCTCAAAAGCATACCCCCTCATTGATGATGCGATGCAGAGAGAGCGTAAACTGCTGACGTCGGTTTTGCAGCTTCCCGGCGAACCCGTTGTAGGAACCGGCCATCAACTATCCGACAAGTTGAAGCCTCAACTCGAGATGTCAGTCGCCCCGCGCAGCTATGGATTTGAAATGCGAAGCGGATGGGCAGAACAAAGTTCAGCTCTGGTTCAGGCACCATTCACAAGGTCGCCTACGAACGTATCCCACGGTTCAGCTCCCACTCGTTTGGTGTCTGGTGACGGCCAGGCGCCATGGAGGAGGCAATCGAAAGTATCGAACCCCCCAAGAGCGCAGCTGTGGAACACTTGGTTCGTGTACTTATACACTTCCCTGATTTCTAGCCTCTACAAATGCATTACCAACCAAAACGAGACCGTGATGACCTCCATCGATCCACTGTCACTCCCATATTTTGCCGATAATTGTCACTCCAATGCCGGTACTCGTATCGCGAGAATCCCCAAAATCGCCTGTGCCTGAGAATGGAACCGGCTGTCACATTTCGAAGAGTGGGACTGAGGTTGACACAGGGCAGTCTCAACCAGTGATGTCACATTTCAAACAAACTGCAGACGTCGCAGCCAGTGCTGAGCGACTTGTGATGGGATCCCGGAATTCCAAACATCAAAAGCAATTCTCCGTCGGATGGCAACCTTAGATCTGCCAAATCGGATGGCCAAGCCTCGCAAGTCTATGCAGACAACTTTAAACGCGATGGCGCCCTTCTAACCTCCTTATGGGAAAGCTAGTCGGTTTGGAATGCTCCTCGCAGGAGATGAGCCGGCATTGGTGAAGTCAATTGGTGTAACAGCCGTTGAAAAGGGTCCTGATCCGTCCGAAAGAAGGTGGGGTTCGTAGGAACGGCAGAGGCTCCGGAGTCCGTTGAGAAGGAGGTGCATGTATGTATGTGCTTGAGAGCATGGACAGGCACTTCAAACTCGGTGTGGTGGTGTGAACTCTCTGCTCTCATCCTTTAGATTGCTTCTGGCCGTTCACAAGGCCTGGAAACCGTTCAAGGCTCATCTGAAGGGACGTTAAGGACGCCTAACCTCAAGCTTCTCATCTCATCTCAAGAATGAGATGGCCCAGCCAGAGCGAGCAAAGCTTGGGAGACTCAGCCTCCTGCTGGGCATTCAAGTTCAGGGAGAAGCTCCTCCTAAGGATAGGTAGGGTTACTAGAAATACCACTACCCCCTGTTGAGTCTGTTCGCCATCCCAAAGGGGCTCATGCCAATTTCTCTCGGGCGGTTCGCCTCCCTGCCGAGTCGCGGCTGCTGGTGCAGAGTCCAGGTATCCTCCACCCGAGTCTGATACACCCGCCTGGAAATAAACTACACTGGCAATTGAGGCAGTTTGAATCTCTAGCATTGAGAAACAACGCAAAAGAGCAACAGTTCACGATGACGGTGACCGACGCTCCCTCCAGGAAGAACGAGGTCGAAAACGCGGGGATCTCTCCATCATAAAGACCGCGTTAGTGCACATGACGCTACTGCAATCATGGTCCTTGTCCAACCAATCTTGTATGGGGTACGCATTGTTCAAAGAGCGGCTTTCAACTGTCCAACATCGTACACCTCTTCGACGTCGTGAGAGTTTCGTACAACGTTTGCGCAAGTGATACAACATAGGGTACCAAAGGGGAGCCTGCTGCTGTACCCTCTGTTGGGTTGAACGAGATGGTGATATCCTTGCTCCTCTGTAAAAAGTATTGCCATGCTTCCATTTCGTTGTCTGCCGCATGAACCTTCAATTCAATCTGACAAAGGGGAGTGTGATTATCGGTCCGTTGCTTGTCCAAGTAGGTCCATAGCAATCGAGCCGTTGAGGTGCCTGTCCTAGTCTGGAAGCTATGATCAAAAGTGCGCCGCTCCTTTTCAAAGAAGCGGAATGGCTGGTGGTTGAGATTGGAGGCATGCAGGCCTTCCCGGCACGTTTCGACTGGACTCAGATGGACCTCATTTGGGGGTGATCAAACTCCATGTCTATGCTTCAGGTCAGTCAAAAAATTTGTGCCATGGGTCAAGATGGTGAGCTTCTTCATACAAATTTTAACGGAAAAAATTTACCCCCCAAGACATCATCATATTAGAAGTCATCTCAATAGAGTTTGCGACTGCACTGCCTCTAACAAGGTCATTCAGTCGCTTCATCTGTGTAGTAGTAACTACTAACCGGAACGTAGCCGGTGCCGCCGAAGCATAAACACCTTCATGACCGACGCTTGCTTCTTTGAGGAGGGTACGAAGGATTGTCGAGGTGACTGTTGACGTAGTTTGGTGATTGCTATGATCTGTACCTAGCCCCTCAGCGATCGTGAAGAGGGATGGAGACTTGCACAACCTTTTGTCGATTTCTTTGCCGTTGTCGTCTTTGCTTCAAGTCAGCCAACTGTCGAGATATCAGTCTCGTCCTCTCTGTCTTCGCCGTCCCATCTCAACCAAAACACAACCACACTCTCTGCCTTGAACATCTCAACATTTGGAAAGGTGGGAAAGAAAAAACAAACCCTACATAGGAGCCTCAGCTCTTTGTCTCGCTTTATTCCTCGACCGCCGTCGATCTTGTGCTCTTCAAAATTACGTTTTCCCATTCGGTACTGGACCCTCCGCTTCTCGTCGTCCCCACAAGAATTGTCAAGCGAACCAAGCCTTTCCTCTCTTTCAGAATCCATTCCTTCTCCAATCACCAAAACCCTCACCCACCCCAAACCATCCATCGTTCACCTCCAAAACCATCCCTTCTCTCCTTCTCTTCTTTCCCTCCCCACAAGAACGATCGCTCTTCAAAACACTTTGCCGCCGCTCCTGCTGCACCACTCAAACGACAGTCATTCCTCGCCGCATTTCGTTCGTCCCAGCTTGACTACGCCGTACCGCACACCCTATTCGCCTTGTACATTATCCACGAAACCCAAGCGGCATCCTCTGCTCCTGATTCAATTTACCCTCGCACCCAGTTAGCGATACACAGATTCGATTTATCGGAAGTCCAAAGCGATTCGATCGATTCACGCTCAACCAACGCTGCTTCGTTTTCTCCTGCCTTGATAAAAGAGCTTCCGTTCGATTATAGTCGAAACACGCAAAAGCAGGACAGCTCCAGCCCTGTTGCACCCTCACTCATTCTTCGGGCGCCTGGCAAGTTTCGCTAGGCAGACCTAGATACCCCTTTTCTTGGTTGTTCCTGCAGCTGCCAAAAAGGCCAGCTTCCCAGAGACCAGCTTCAACCTTTTTACTGGGAGACAGATCTTTCGGTTCAATTTGGAGCGCTAAACCGACCCACTATTCCTTCATTCTTTAGAATTGCAGGAGGAGAAAGGGAAAGGACACTACACCTCCCAAACCCACTACCAATCGCACCATTGTGAGAACATCTCCAACATCATGTCGGTTCTTCAGCATCCCACCGTCATTACGCCAGGTGAGTTCTCAATTCTTCCGTCCCCTTGGATCTTCCGAAACCCTCCATCTATCTCTTTTTCTGGTTGGCCGAATGGTTGCATCACCATTTACACATAACGTGCATTCCTGTAATATGCCGACAGCCAACTATCGGAATGCTGACCTCGTTTCACGATAGACTCTGAGAACGGCCCGTCCTTTGCATCAAACAACCCGTTCCGCAATCGGGCTTCGCAGGTTCCACTTTCGCCGGTTTCTCCCACGAGCTTCGGGGAACAAGACCGACTCTCAGCCGCTTTTGGGTCGCAGCAAGCCCAAAGACCTCCGCGTCCGGTTTCACGCAATCCCTTTTTGGATGTTTTTGACGACCTTGATGATGTCGGGAATGACATAGCCCGGCCCAGGACTGCGTCCAACAAATCAAACTCCTTCAGCGAACCATCGGGCCAAAAGTCGCAGTTCACTGGGGCGACCCTTGATCTATTTGTGGGTACCCTATCCAGGCTTTGTTCCTTATCTACCCAATTTGGTCATTCAACTTGAAATCCTGAATTTCTTACATACCCTGGGTTGCGGGACCTTGGAAGCGAAAAAAAGAAGTATATAGTACTGACAGCCCTCTTCTATAGAACGAACTCACGGTCGAAGATAAAGCCAACAACAATACGCACCACCACTTACGACAGCGCTCCGAGAACATGGACCAACGAAGACCACCACCACCCCAACAGCGAGGATCTGGCAACCTGAGGCCTCCTCAGCCACCACAAGCCAGAAGAGGCTCCCGTGGCTCCGCTGACGACTCTCCTCCTCTCATCCAAATCGATGATACACCAACTAGACCACAGGAGAGAGAAAGGGAGAGACGACCAACCGGTACCTCACGAGATGGTAGAAGAGCCGAGGGCAGCAGACGCCCAAGACGCAACTCGGATTCATCAGTGATTGATGCACATGAGGTCGAAAAGGAGAAGGAGCGAAGGGATCGACGACGAAGAGAGGAAGCCAGACGTCGCGATGGAAAGGAGGACAAGGTCCGTAGCAAGGAGAAGGAAAAGGAGCGAGAACGCCGTAAGAAGGGTACGCCTTTGGATGTCATTGATAAGCTCGATGTTACCGGTATCTACGGCTCAGGACGTAAGTTATAATCCTCACCTCCTTTCGTCAGTCGCTAATAGTATCAAACAGTGTTCCACCACGATGGCCCCTTCGATGCCTGCAACCCTCACCGCAATAAGAATACCCGGAAGGCACCAATGCAGGCTTTCCCAGAGGGGTCTGCCAACAACGCCTTGACTGGATTCGGTCCGGTCAGCAAGAAGGGTGATTACAGCAACTATGCCGGAACCGGTGATAACGAGGCCTTCTCCGAGTTTTCTACTGGAAGGCGTGGATCCGCTCCGCTAGACGAGAAGAGACCAAGCGCAATTCGGGCCACATCATTCGACCCGGTAGCTCGCATTGAACCAGTACACGGTGACGAATCGTTAGGATTGGGAACGTCCACCTTCCTTGATGGAGCCCCTGCATCGCGAAAGGCTATCGAGGAGCAAAAGGAACTGGACCGACAAAACGAGATTCTTGGTGACAAGCAAAAGAGCGGATTTGGTGGCATTCAACGTAAGAAGTCTTTGGCACAAAAGATCCGCTCCATCTCGGGAAACCGACCAGGCTACCAAAACGGCCTCCCATCTCCTAGCGAGGAGCGATCCTCCCCACGCTATACTCCGCGCAAGGACTCTAGCAGCAACCCATTCTTCTCTGATTATGATACTGCATACGACAAGAAGAGTGAGGTCATTTCCGTTGTCAAGCGTGACGACGACCAAAAGGGACGAGACCGGGCCCCATCATCTCCTAGCAGGATCAGAATCAAGGATGACCAGCCTGACAAGAGCGAGGGAGGAGGAGGCTCCAGCTTCATCAAGAGAGTCAGAAGTCTCTCGAAGCCGAAGAGGAGGGATTAGTATGCCTTACCTACTTCTTCTACAAAATCCACCACTTCGTTGTCTTCTCTCGCTGCTTCTTCAACATCTTCGCCTATTCAACATCCTCCTCCTCTACTCTCTAGGTCCAACTCTGAGAATGTTACTCCGAGTAAGGCTAGAGCCGGGAAAGGTCGCCCATACGCCACGCCGGGCAGATTTTCCTATTCAGGCTTCTTCAACCTTCCCTCTACACCAGAACACTACGAAGAGACTTAAAAAAAAGCGAGAGATTGTTTGGGCTGCAGAAATTTGTTTACTTGTCAGTTTTTTGTTTTGTTCGTTTTAATGCATAAAGGGGGTACCTTAGAGGCGGGGGAGTCGGGCTTTCCAATTAGGTTCTTGATATTTTCCGCACTGGCGAGTGGCCGTCGTTGATGGCTGTCCCGGTGGTGGTTATTGGAGTAGTTGATCGATGGGATGGTTGATTTCGTTCGCTTGTATTTCTACTTTTATGGCAAGTATTGTTTGTATTTTGCGTTTGTTCAAGGGATTTTAATTGCCTCTACTCTTTCTTCTTCATATGCCATCGTGTTTATTCATATCTTGTGTGTTGTATGTCGTTTACTTTTTTCTTTTTATTCATTTGCTGGTTTTTACTATCTTTGCTCAAGATCGTCGTCGTTTTTTTTACATATGTTTATCTGCTACTACTGCTTGCATGGGAAGATTCGGGAGACTTTTATTCATACTCACTTCTTGCTCGTCTGTTGCATGGTTTGCTGCTTGTTGATGTGATACCGCTGATGCATGATGGCATGTTGAGTCGAGATGTGAATTTGTGAGGACTGCTTACTGTTGCGAGCTGTTTAATGTTCATTTCGAAAAGAATATACATGAATCTTTCGTTTGAAAAGCGTTGGAGTTGAGCGTGTATTGTGGGCATGATTACTGCATGTTGACGGCTTGTATGGGATATGTTGATGCTTCGGAATGCTCTGCTCATTTATACTCACTTTCTAGTTGTCCCGTGTTGATTTCTTCGTTTCGGCATGAAGTATGTTGACTGTTCAAGTCTCACTTGCAACCCATGGGGTAGGGTCTAATGACGGAGGATTGCATCACTTACTTGAAGTACTTACTAATATGGCCTGGCCTAGCATCGTAATATAATAGCACTGTACTGTACTGGACCTGTATTGTTTTACTCGTGTTTTGCTCATTGTATGGAGCTTCGAGTTCTGAATACCTGCCTTATTACTAAGTACTTACTAGTGAGCTGTTTAATGAGAAACCGCGTCCTGCTTCCTGCCACTCTGGTACTGGAAACGTCTGAAGCCGCATGTACCGCTACCCGTCCGGTCGTGGGCAACAACTTACAAAATTTTGATTCTTTGATGTGATCCTATGCAGTGCCGCAGTGTAGTATCTGAGGGGCATATCCGGGTTCAGGATCACGGGTGTGTACCTTCAAGCAAACCTCCGTGGCTCGACGTTTCTTTCACAAACTCTACAGAAGCCTACGAATAACTGCAAGCAGACAACTGTACCGGCCAACATACTTATCAGGCTTCTTATATGCATTACCAAACACCTCCCTCCTAATCCCACCCTGTCATCGAGAAGGCTTATCATGCCTGCATACGGGAACCTACATCTCATCCACTGTTGCAACGTCCGGAGGAACCGGGATTCTATCCCCGAGTTTCATGCATTTCACCGTGCACCGAGGCATCCTTTATTCTTTCCCAATCAGTAGCACTTCTTCATGATGGGCTACAGTTAAGTACTTCATACTAGTAGATGTAAGACTCGATGATATATCTTTCCCAACTGGGAAGCTGCGAGTGTGCGCGACCCAGGTGACACTCGGTAGGGCGTGGTGCAGGGTCACTTGCTCCAATATCGGAGTTCGCGAATGTCAGATGGATCCGACCCCATGAATAAAGTTCGACTTAATAAATGGAAGTGCAGACTACACCCCGAGAAATCCCAAGAGACAAAAGGCCGTAACGTAACTACTTGTACGTACATAACTATCCGAAACCTCGGAATAAACATTCTTCCAGAAACCGCTCCAACCTGAAGCACGTTGAGTACGAGTGTATCTCACTCGCCCAGCCGTCAAGCCAACGTTCAACGGTGGATCGACGGCACCGCTCACGGCAATCAGAAGGCAGTGCACAACAGTCAGCGCTGAGCATGAGCGGCGTTGTTGTTGGGCGTGTCAATCAATCAAGCACCAAGACAGCGCCGAGTGATCAATCGCCACAAGCGGAGTGCTGTCGTGTGGTGGTGCCTGCATAGAGTAGGGACCAAGCGTTATGAAGCACCTGGCTGTCGAGTTCTTCCATATTGCCGTAGAAGTCTGACTAACTAGAAGGTGTTTTGGGATGGACTAGAGGGGGGGTGTTTGCCAGTTTGCCCCATACGAACGGGTTGGACCCTGAAGGTGGGATTTGTGGGGTTTGTGGCAGCTGAACGGGGGTTGAGGCACGGGATGGGAAGGGATAGGTATGATGGTAGCCTTGCTTATTGACGGTAGCCTGGCTGACCTCCTCGAGAGGGTGAGGGTTGCTTACTTTGTACGTATCAGGTACCTACTTGAGTACTTGCCGAGTAGAAGGATGTCTTTTCCGCTGAGGTTGACATCCCTCTATTGATATCGCAATGTGATTGAAGTTGCCGAGTGGTCATAAGGTTGAGGCTATCGCGGTAGTTACTAACCATCATGAGGCTAGCCGTCCAGATATGATAACCCCCTCACGCAACGACGAGGGTCCGAATCGGTGCCACGGTTCACGGCGCTTTGGAAGTTTCCACCTGCTGGTTCCGTAGAGCTGGGGTTGGACAGATGAGGGGGTGAGTGGTGTGTTGAGAATTGGATGGCGAATTGTTTGAAGAGATGAATGGGATGGTGGTGGACCCTGGGTTGGGAATTTGGGGTTGCTTTTTGATTGTGCACTGTGTGATTGTAAAGAGGACCAGTAGGAACTTGAACTTTGGTGGTGGAAATTGATGGGCAGGCAACAGAGACAAGAACGAGATGATTGATAGTTAACTATGAGGAATGATATGTGCTCTCGGAGTCCCTGGTGATCCATTACCCAAATACGAATATCGATACTGAGAAAAAAAAAAACTGTGTTGTTTAAACGCTACAGACCCCCTCTCGAGATCTCGCCTCTCTCTCAACAACCTTGCCTGCATAACTTATCCTGCACCCTCAAAACGTACGGTACCTGTCTTCTTGCGCCGACTCTCTCGACACTTTTTCTATCCACCTTTTTTCGTCCCGTTCAACTTTCATTTCATTGCCCTTTTTTCCCTTTGGTATTGTTCGCCAACTTGCAGCGACTTTGACTGTCTCTCGCGCGACTCCAACCTTCCCCATCCTTGTCCTTTCTCACCGCTTCTCGCGTTGTTTGTTGATTCAAAGGCACTTGCCGGTACCTGAGTCGTTGTGGAGAAGGCCGGGGATTGTTGACAGTCGCCATTTGCAGCTGCTCATTTCAACGAGGGCTGACAGCCTGACACCTTCTGGCTGGGAACTCCGACCACTTCCCAAGCTTTAATCTCCTGCTCTTCTCTTCCTCTTGTCCTATTTCCTCTTAGTTGGGACCCTGCCCTCCCTCCATCTTCACGCGTACTATCTACTATCAGCAAACCCGCACGCACAGTCGTTATTTTGCACTCTTCAGAAGCGACCAAAAAAAGCCACAGCCAAAAGTATCCCGTCCGTGTACAGAATCCGTTGAACGACGACTCAGAACCGGGAGGCGAAATATCGACCGGCGCATAACTTTGTCGACATTGAAACGGAATCGACAAACTTGTGACCCCCCTGTGTCTACCCGCAAGCAACCAAAATCCATTGGGAAGCAAGTCTGCCAGCAAAACACTCGAAAAGAAAGCTTCAAAGCGACCATTTACATTTCGACCCATCAGAAAAGCAGTTCAGCACAAAGTTCAGCAGCAGCCTCTACTACTTAGTTTGACTCTGAACCAAACTCACGGGCCATCATACAGCCTTCCTTCTTTCTATTCCCCCCTTCCTTCCTTCCAAGCCAGTCAAATCTTTTTTGTTGCGTCGGAATTTAAAGTTAGGCAAAGAAAGAGCCACTACCATGGACCCGTCTTCCGCTCCTTCAAGTTGTCTTCCACAACTTCCCCAAGGAGCAGCAACTCCTCCCGCTCCAACAACAACAACCACCACGACACCAGCAACACCAGCAACAACCACCACCACAACGCCCGCGGCCACAAGCGCTCAGCGATATCTCCGGATCCGCTCACAGTCTTTAAACTCGACACCTCACCACGAATTTACCGACTCGGCAGCCATCCTCCAGGCCAACAACACAGGCGAAGCTTCTTCTTCCTCAACACAACAACACCACTCTTCATCTTCAACATCCACCCACGGCTCCCGCTGTCTATCCTTCCATCGCCTCTCGACTCCTTTTCGAAAAACAGGCACAAACATGGCTCGTCTGATAAGGCGTGCGAGTCAGAGTTTTAGACACACACCGCTCGAGACCTCACCAAGCGGTCCATCCACATCCTCGTCCTCGTCCAACTCGTCGCCTGCGCACAAGGGCCATGAGGAACCATCGGATAGGGAGATTACGCCGGGCTCAGAGTCGTCTTCACCAACGGAAGAAAAGTCGGAACGGAACGGGGGACTTAGTGGAAGGCGCCGGATAAGGATGGTGCTGGGGAGACGGAGGACGTCGTCGGGATCGCAGGCGAACTCGAGTGAGGGGGAGGATGTCGTTAGTGACGGCGAGTCGGGCTTTTTTCAGGATGAGGAGGAGGTGGTGGAGAAGCAGGTCGTCAAGAAAGGTGAGACTACACCCATCCCACACGTTTTTTTGCGTTGGTTTTTGTCGGCGTTGTTTGTGGGTTTCCGCTGGAGTGCTCTTTTTGGTTCGCTTGCGTTGCTGGAATGTTGATGGAAGCGTTCTGTCGGCTTCTGGTTTCATCGGGTTCTGGAGGATGCTATGCTGTTTTGCCCATGTTTGCACCAGCTTCGACGATCCTCAGGAATCTTCACGATGCAACAGGCTGTTTTGGCAGGGACTACAACCTCTGCTCTTTATCTTTTATTCCACATCCTTTCCTTCCTCATATTCGTCCCCCATTTGCACTTTACCGTCTTTTCTGTTTGAACGGTTTTCTACTTCTCTTTTATCAATGCTTCCACTGCCCTTTCCAGTTGTTCCTTTCGAGAAGTCACAAGGAACCAAACGGCGACGTTCTGTTGGCGATGATGGGACGAGACAACCCCGCCCTCGTTCGCAACTTTACTCTTCGTTTTGTTCTTCTGACCTCAAGAGGGAAATATCCCAAATCGAAGCCACTTCCACTCTTGGCAGAACTCAAACTAGCACCAATGTTGAGAATTCTTTGGAGGATGGGATTACTGCTGTTCTTTGCAAACATTGCAAACCAAAGGTGGAACGTTTACTAAAACCAAAGAATATAGACTTTACAGTGGTTCTTCCTCCGGAGGTTGCTACCCACGTTTTCTCCTTCCTCGATACCCACACTCTTTTGCAGAGCTGCAGTCTTGTCTCAAAGAGATGGAACAGACTCGTCGATGACCCTTACGTCTGGCAGCACCTTTTCCAGAACCAGTATGGACCATGGAAGCACAAGCCCGGTAACGACTGGAAGAAGATGACTTGCGCATACAAGGAAATCAACGGCAGGTGGAGCAGTAGGAAAATGGACCCCGTCGTTAGCTATTTCAGTGGTCATCGCGACAATGTTTATTGCGTTCAGTTTGACGAGTAAGTTCAATCCTTTCCAGATGGCGCAACCAGACCCACGATGCTGGTGACGGTGCATCATGCACTGTCGGTTATCGAATACCATGAGCCGCAGGCACGCTTGATTGGCCAGACTTTGATGCTAACCTCCCTCTCCAATAGACAAAAGGTCCTTACCGGTAGCCGCGACAATACCATCCGCGTCTGGGACATCAAGACACAAGAATGCCTTCGCATCCTCGGCGTCTGTAACCTATTCCCCGAGCATCCCGAATACAAGCTCTACCAACGCAAAGACCCCCACCACGTCGGCTGCCACAAAATGTCTGTCCTCTGCCTCCAATTCGACGCCTCCATCCTCGTCACGGGCTCCTCCGACCACTCCTGCATCATCTGGTCCCTTCCCGACTACATTCCCCTCAAGCGCCTCTCCAACCACCAAGGCGGCGTCCTCGACGTTGCATTTGACGCAAACCACATTGTCACCTGCTCCAAAGACACCACCATCGCCGTCTACGACCGCGCAACCCTCACCCTCAAACACATATTCCGCGGGCATAGTGCCCCCGTGAACGCCATCGCCATCAAAGACGATTTCGTCATCTCCGCCTCTGGCGACGCAACCGTCAAGATGTGGAGCATCTCGACCCGGCGCTGCATCCGCACCTTCTACGGGCACGAGCGTGGCCTTGCCTGCGTCCAGATCTCGGACGATGCCAAAACAATAGTCAGCGGAGGTAACGACAAGATGATTCGTATTTGGGACGCCGAGACGGGCAAGTGTGTGCGCGAGCTGGACGGCCATCGGAATCTTGTCAGGACACTGCAGTTGGATTGTAAACATCGGAGGATCATTTCGGGGAGTTATGACATGGTAAGTTCCCACGTTTTATCTTTCCCTTTGCCTGGACATCGTATACTAACGCAACTTTAGACTGTGAGGGTGTGGAACATGGACACAGGCCGCACACTGCTGAGTATTAAGCGTTACCACTCTACGAGCGTGTTGGCAGCCAAGGCAGATTTCCGGCGTCTCATTTCAGCCTCGCAAGACAACAAAGTCGTCATGCATGACTTTGCCGCCGGTGTCGACGGTGCCGAACTACTGGACTAGAATGACTACCGGTCCGTCGTCGTGTAGACCGTGTGGTCGTCTTGATTTGGTGGTTTTTGCTCAAAAAAAGAGGTTGGCCGGTTAGATTTTTGTCTTGTCTCGTCTGTCTTTCATCACCTTGTTTTTTTGTTCTTGCATGGCTTGGTGTTGGGGTTTGTTGTTATGATTTGGAATATGTTTTATGGACAAGGGCTGTTTTGAGGGGTTGAGGGGTGTATCACTAAGTAGGTGAGGATTGTATGCTGGTCTGCTGGTGTGCTCGTGCTCTGTCTTTTTCTGGTTTTCTCTCTTTCAACTTGTCTTTCTTTAAAATTTCTTCCTCTTCCTACATTGCTGTTGTTGTTGGCAGCTGGCGGGTTGGTGTCGTTTCTTTCGTTACGTGGAAGTGCTAGAGGTGCATCATCTGGCGGAGAGCTCGAGGTAGATTTCTTCTTGTTGGAGGGTAGGGTGTGCAGAGGTGGTATTTATTTTTCTCACTTTTGAGTTTCTCTTCTTGTGTGTTCTTTTTTTTTTCTCATCATGGGTCATATCTTATTCTTGCCCGCGTTATTCCTGTTCCATTGTTTTTTTTTTATCTTTTATCCTCATCCTCCTAAGCTAGCGGCTGTGGTTGTTTGGAGAGGGTCTGTCTTCAGCGTTGCGAGGGCAGGTTGGTGCTGCCTTCTTCTTCTTCTTTATCTTTTTGCGTAGATTTCGGTCTGCTCCAACTCTTCTTGCCGGTTCTTCTTCTTTTTTTTCTGTGGTATTCTTAGGGTTGGTTATTTTTTACAGTGCGGTGCGGTGTGATAAATATATGCCGTTTGCTTTTCTCCACCTACAGATGATCTTCTGCTTCTGCAACTTGGTTCCGTTGGGAATCGGTGTTGATGCTCGCATTGGACCCTTGGATTTTGCACTTGTCCCAATGCGGTAGTAAAGATACTAGTGCTGTGTGTCTCGATGCGGTAGTAAAGATACTAGTGCTGTGTGTCTCGATGCGGTAGTAAAGTTGACAATGCATGCAGTAGATTGGTTAAATACGCAGGAAATAATTTACAAATGCTGAACAAGAAAACTCACGCAAAACGACAGCCTCGCCTCACCGGGGAGGATGAGGCGAGGTGCTCTTCGGCCCTCGACATCAGAACACTGAAATCGAGGGCCGAAAGAACAAAACTTCCCACATGCATTCCAGAAACATGCCCTTGATGGATCACGGAAGCCAAGGCAACTTTCCACCTTTTAGAAACATGCCCTTGATGTATCACTGAAGCCGAGGCAACTTCCCACATTTCAGAAACCCGCCCTTGACTTCAGAACACCTGTCCATGGCTGCAGTGATCCAAAGCCAAGGGCCCCAACCCAAACCTCTCCCAAACAACCCTCCCCCCCCCACACAACCAGCAATTCCCCGAATCTCTCTCAACATGCTCGGCTCGCTCAGGACTGGGGGACTCCAACGAGGCTACTCACCCCCACCAAACAAATCCGCCGACTGCCACGTCATAACCGCCGGCTCCCCCTCCCCCGCCCTCGCCTGGAAACTCTCCCCCTCCTTCACCCCTACCGAATTCTCAATCATCCGTAACCTCTCCTCAACCGGCAGCTTCGCGCGATACCACAGACTCGCGATATCCCGAAAGAAATATTTCCCCCAATACTCCTTCCTCAGCATCATAAACTCGCGCTCCGAGGTGAGGCGCTCGATGTACCGTGCTGCACTGAAACAAATCACTTTCAACAGATCCAGGCGGACGTTGGGGACACCGGTGATGATCGCCTCGTAGCGAAAACGGAAGGGGCGGGAGTGGTGGGGGGAGGAAAAGTCGAGGAATACGTCGGTGGGGCGGGTCAAGTCTGGGTCGGGGTAGAGGGTGGTGTAGACGAGGGTGACGAGTTGGCAGAAGCGGGGGAGGGAGCAGAGGGAGACGCAGGGGCAGTATTGGGCGGGGGTGAGGTGGGGAGGGGGGAGGACAAAGAGGCCGTGTTTGCGGTTGCAGGAGCCTTCGTCGAGGAGGTGGACGAGGTCTGAGGCGAATTCGTCGGCGCCGAGTTTGATGGCGAAGAGGAGGGCGCGGGTGAGGAAGAGGAAGCGGTCGTCGGGGGTGCCGGTGGAGGGGGTGATGGCGGAGGGGGGGAGGATGGAGTGGGAGGTTAGTAGGTGGTGGTAGAGGGGGATGCCGGCGGGTTTGAGGAGGGTGTGGGGAAGGCCGTGGTACATGTAGATGAA
Organism: Ascobolus immersus RN42; assembly: GCA_003788565.2. NCBI lineage: Eukaryota > Fungi > Ascomycota > Pezizomycetes > Pezizales > Ascobolaceae > Ascobolus > Ascobolus immersus. The sequence continues at coordinate 141,478 of ML119674.1, read as the reverse complement.
AAAGAGGTGGAGAATGTCCAGCCACATGGGGGGGAGGGTGAGGTCGAGCTCGTCGGTGTTGGTGGTGCTGTTCGGGAAGAGCGTCATGACGTTGATAAAGTCGTTCTCGGATTCGTCGTAGGACCAGCCTTCACCGCTGGCGAGACCTTCGATCATGGTAATGAAATCATCACAGACGCGGGAGTAGCGTCGAAGGAGTGGCTTGTGGAGTGGGATGGATTGTTTTACCATGTTGGAATCCCAGTAGTGGAAAAGGATCTCATCTTCGGGCTTGAGTGCTAGCCTGTACCTCACTTTGTTAGCATTGTCAACTATCTGGTACTGGAAGGGCTCAACTTGCAGGAGTTCAAATCTTGACTGCTGTTCCTTCTTCTCTCGTCTGTCCTTTTCTATAATCGCGGCGATCCTGGTTGAAATTGCCTTTGCTCCGACGGCTTTCTTAGCTGAGACCTTCCTGGACCGGGGCTTCGGTTTAATTACAACAGGTGCTTGTCCAGCAGCTATGGCGCCGGCCTGAATTGTGCCTGGTTGATAAGGTTGGATTGTCGCAGGCGGCTCAACATACTCCAGCTTTTTCGGTGCCGGTTCTGGGTCGACAAGTCGAGCTCGAAGAGAAGCAAGCACAGAATCCTGTGCCTGCTGCATAAACTGCAACCGTTCAGCTGTCGTGAGGTTAGCTTCAACGTCCTCCGTAATGGAATACTTACCTAGCGGTCCACTCCTTCTGGTTACCCTCTCCTTTTCCTTCCCATCCTTGAGGATATAAAACTTCATCACGACAGGTGGTACCTTTGGGATATTCTCCGTCGTGAGCACCTTACTCAGCCTGTCGATATCCTGCTGGATTGCCGCATTATTTTCCTTTCGTTCCTTCTCCCTTGCACGCCACTCCGCCTCCGCCTTTTTGTTTTCTTCGTAAACCTTGAGCTTTGCAATCCTGGCCCGCTCCTTTGCCTGTTTTTCTAGCCTAGCTTTGTAGGCCTTTTGGTGTTGAGCTGCTAGTCGAACCGCTGCTTGTTGTTGCGCTGTCAGTACCTGTGCTGGCACCCCGACTCCACCTGCAACCGGTGCCAAAGGTGGTACACCCGTCGGAGCGACACCGGGAGCCTGTCCAACCTGAACTGGTGCTGGAACTGAGCCCGGAACCTGCCCAACATGCACCGGGACTGGTGCTCCGGCTTGCAGCACGAGTGCTCCTGCAGCTGTTTGCACAAGCACAGGTCCAGCGCCGGCTACAGGTACAGCAGGAGGTACCAATGGGACTTGAGCTGGAACTGCGGCCCGGGCGGCAGCATTAGCTAGGACTGCTCGTCGTCGTGCCGCCGCCGAGGGTTGCCTAGTTTGGGGCCTCGTTTTTCTTACTGCAGCAGGCTTTGCATTTGCGCTTTTCGGTGATGCTACTGATTTCTTTACCGTTGCTTTTGCCATTGCGAGGGTTGAGATTGAAGCTAGAGAAGGCGGAGGAGGATGCCTGTGCTGGCGACTGAACGGGTCTGTGAGGAGGATCGAGCAGTTGAAGTGCTGAAAAATTCGGAGGAGGAGGCTCGTGGTGACCGAGCGGGGTCTGGGAGAAGTCAAGAGGGCCAACTACTGTGTTATCGTACAAGAGTGGAGTGGGGTTTTTGCGGACCGTCAAGCAAGCTGGGAGCAGTGGGTATTGATGTTTGTCGAGTCCCAGCGAGCTGCGATGTTGTGGAGACGGAGAGAATTCTGGAATGCTTCGAAGGTCTAGCTCCAGTGAGAAATTCTTGGGCCGGTTATAAGAAGTTGCCAGATCGTCATGATGGTGGTGATTTGGTGCCGAGGGGGTTTTCGGTGCTGGGCTTGTTCTGAGACGGGTTTCATTTAGGATGTGTTCTCCGAGGCGGGTTGAGCTTGAGTTGCTGAGGCAAGACTGAGATTTGCTTTCTTTAAGAGCCTATGGTGAAGCTGGCCTCGTAACCAATTTTGCATGGAGTTTCTGTCATGCCTTTGTACCTTTACCGCCTGGTAAAAGCATACACTCGACTTCATGCTGGTACTTCTTGTTATTGTATTCGATTATTGTCCAAACGTTCAGAGAATGGGACTTCTGGGCACCCCACCGATGCAAATGATGGCCTGTGCTCGAACGGAAAACCACTCCGCAATCTGTACCGATAATCTAAGCTCGCTAATCTGAAAGGCTCTGGATTAGCGAACTTGAATCTCGGCCTCAGCAAGTGTCTCGGTAGCCTTTTGTTTGGCTATGATGTGTACTTCAAAATAATAGACAAATAAGCTATTATGAAAGAAGTCGAAGGAAAGCTGAATGGTCTCTGACCGTAACCTGTCTCAAAGTAGGCATTGCATCAGGTGATAAAAATAAACAATCTGTTACCGTTGGCAACCGATATGAATGCGCCTCTTCGCTTCAGGATAGTTAGCGTGAACTTGTCGCGTCTTCCCCAGATTCTGAAGCACCCTCATCCACTTTACTTCAACACCACACCACTCAACTTTGAATCAACACTGCAAATCCACCACAATCAACACCAGTCTCAAACTCCTACAATCACCACATTCAGCATCACCTTCAGCTTCGAAACCGTCACCGAAACCACTCTTACCACCACCACTGCCAGCCTCACCCCCACCTAGCCCACCATGGTCCTCCTCGACGAAAACCCCGCCACCCTCATCGCCCACGTCGTCGAAAACTTCGGCGCCGACTCCGACATCACCGCCCTGGAACGCATCCAAGCCAACATCCGCATAACCGCCGAAGCCCGCGCCCGCAAACTCGACGCCATGCGCGAAGAGATTGCCGCTCTCGAGCGCGAGCTTGCCGGCGCCCGAGCCCAAACCGCCGCCGCAGAGGAGAACCGGGCAAAGCGCGACCACGAAAAGACAATGATGGAGCTGGACCGGGAAAAGTTTACGCTGGCGAGGGAGATTTTGGAGGCGGATGCGAAGATTCATGAACTGCATGAGGAACGGGCGAGGACGGATGAGGAGATTGCGAGGTTGGAGGAGGAGATGAGTCATTTGGAGGGGGATAAGAAGGATGAGACGGCGTTGAAGCTCAAGATTTATCGAGGGCTCGGGATTGAGTTGGTGAAGGATGAGGCGGGGAATTATACCAAGGCGGTGTTGCGGAAGAAGGGGGAGAGGGATGTGCAGGTTGTCAAGTTGGATGGGAGTCATTCACAGTCGTATATTACGGATTATATTTGGGATAACATTTGAGTTAGGGGGAAGAGTGAGGGGGTATGGGGTGTGGGGTGTGGTTCTGATTTTGAGGATGCTTTATTGGGGTTTATGTCTTTCTTTTCGCTTGGGGTTGGAGTTATAGGAGTATCTGGGTTGCTTATACACATTTGATTGTTTACATCTGAAGACGTTTTGTGCCTTCTGAACGCCATCCACTTGGGTTGTGTGTTACGATCGGGTCCTTACAAAGTCAAATGGAAGCAGAGCCTTGGGTTTAATTGAAGCTTCTTAGGATGGATTATCAAGGGCGAGGCGTCTCTTTCCATTGGAGAAGGAAGTTCATGCAGACATGCGGTACTTCCCGCCGCACAAGGCTGACGCACAAACCACTGAATCAGCGTGCGGGGTCGACTCAACCAGAACATCCTCCACCAACCTCCAATCCTTCAGTCTTTACGACATCACCGAAGGTTTGAAATACCTCGCTCACGACTGGGTCATGTTTTTCTAATGTTTTCACAGGAACTCGCTATCTACTGCTTAACAAAGACGCCTGACTCAATCCTTGTTTCCTCCGATTTAGCAGCAGCACCAAAAGTAATAAACATACAAGACTACATCGAGACCATCTCTCTAACGATTCCTTAGGTCTGAACTGCCCTAAACTTGCGTGTCCAACAAAGGGTGCAATATCTATAAATCCTCGATTCTAAAGCTTTCAGACCCATCAACATCACCAAAGGTACATCATTTCCAAGCTCACGTACGTGATCAATGTTTTTCTGACGCGCATGTAAGGAATCAACTATCAGCATGTCTCTACCCGTATCGGATGTGGAAATGACTTCGACATCGAGGGCCGCAACGCCAGCTACAGCGGAATCGAATATCGAGATGCCTTCTGGATCGAGGGCTGCAACGCCGGAGGAATCGGATATCGAGTCGGATGCTTCTCACGGCGAATACGATGACTGTCTTTTCGATCTCTTTCGTCAATATCGGGCAGTTGCTGACCCCCCCGTCGGTTCAAAGGATTACAATCGAAGTAAGCACAGAGACGCTATCTGGGCTGCCTTTGGAGATAAAATTAGCCCAGGTCCCTTGTCGGCCCTCGTAGGCCCTTACAACATGTATACACTTCTGGAGAAGGTGTACTGCGAGAAGCATCACCCAGATATACGGAGAATAGCGGAGACATCACTACGGTTCGCGCATTTCGTAATGGATCCAGCTTTGGCAATACTTTTCAAAATCAGTTATCCACATGATGAGCAGGCTGGCTGGGTCCCGTTTCTTTATCAAAAGCCGGCTGACACTAGTGTCAGTCACTTGGAAGCCGTCGGAGGGCGCCTCCAGCAGAGACCTGCCTCGGTTTATAAAGAATCCGTTGAAAGTCATAAAAGCTACAAGTACAATGAGTTTCCGCATAGGGTGTTGATTAGGTATGCCGGCAGCTATTTACGCGAGGCCGTGAGTGCAATCGTTAGGAAACCGGAGCCAAATAGTGGAGATCACCTAGGAACTATCTACAGAAGGTACCATGCCGGATTATTGCGAGAGAATCAAGTGCGGCTCATCGCGATTGCCATGGAGAAGCTTATTCAGAGTCTCGAACCGCTTTGCAGGCTCTGCGAGCAATATCGCGATATTGATGGTCATTGTCTTGAGACAATAATGGCGGAAGTAAATGCACTATCAGCTAGGTTCTTGGTCATGTCAGTTTGGATCAACAATTTAATCGTCGATTTCTTAGGACACAGGTACTTCCGGTCAGAAAGATTGGAGTCACTTTTATTGCGGTATCTTGCCGAGGACGGAGGGGAAGCTGGAGCGCAAGTGGCAATGGGATTGAGTAGGATACAGGCTACTGAAAGCATGATTGTCGTACATGGTCGGAATAGGACTACGACTATAAGCTCTGGGGGGTCGGTCTGGGGCTACATGCCCCCACCATCACGGTTCTGCGAACTTCTTGACTCGAATATGCTCACCCGGGATTATCATTATTATTTTAAAGAGGGATACGATCTATACGAGACGTCAAGTTGTTCAAGTTCAAGCTCTGATTATGACAGTGCTGATGATCGATGGTGATGAGAAGGCTGATTCGGAGGATATTTAGAACCACGAAGGGTCTTTTACCCCGGTTTATGGGAGGACTTGTTTTCCCCGACCCGTCTCGTTTTGGTTCACGGTTTTCCTGAGAGGTTCGTTAATTTGAAAATCATACTTTATCCTTGTTTCTATTTCCGCGTGGTCTAGCTTAAGTACTTCCGCCAATCATAGAGAATGCTTTATGTTTTGCAACGGTCGTAATTGTACTTCGAAGCCTCATGCCAGGGGGATTCGATCGCAGTTGTGGATGTTAGAATGTCGGATTGGTTTCTGTTCCCTTTGTGATTAATGCCATGACGAATCCATGGAAGAGATGGAAGAGGTATCTCCTCCCGGATGTCGTATAGCGGACCAAGAAAGTTGGCAGGTCCGCGCCAGTCCGGGAACGGCAGTTAATCTTCAGTTGATGGTCGGCATGCAGGTGAGTGAGGCTGCGTGCCGGTGGCGAACATGCTACCTCCCTTCCAAATTCTCCGACATCGCGAAAGCCCCAAACAATGACTCCTTCCAGTACAGCAACTATAAAAAGAAGGTATGAGTGACGGCTCAATCTCGCTGTTATTGAGGATGTGATGCTAATAGTCCGGGGTAGTTAGGACCTACAACAGAATCGTTATTCCTCAATCAAGCAAATCACTCAAAGACGGACAAGATCGATGCTTGCAGATCCGCCAGCACCATCAGCCCGAACTTCCTCATCGATATCAAGAGAAGCCTTACGATCTATCTCTGTACTTTCATTCTTTCACCATCACAGTTTGATGGCTCTATGGATTACGACATCACAAACACATCGGCACCAATGGTCATGCAAACATCATCGAAGGACAAGCAAGTCTATGCTGCTCCTTTGGTCCATCATCTGGAAGATCTTCAGAAAGAACATCCCTAATGGTACTGCGAATTTATCTCAAGCTCAAAGATCTACGACTAAGTCATCTTCTTCCACATCACCAACCCAAAGTCTATGTTCTACAAGCTTCGACAGGCTGTTGAAAGAAGAAGCATCCAGCAAGTCTGAAAAGGAGGAAAGATATCCAGCAATAATGAAAAGGGCCCGGAATACGAAAGTTGTTGCTCATTTTCCGACCCAAACAGAGAGATAAAAGGAGATTACGGTCTGTTCAATCTTCGACGTTTGTTTCGAATCCAATCATCGTTTGTTCACAGAGCTCATGCAACAATGCGGAGATCCCCGAACTCGAACAGCGCACAAGGCTGATGTCTTTTTGGTTGGAGTCAACATGCGGGGTAGAGACAGACTGAGCATCTTCCACCGATCATCAACCGACACCAAAGGTACGTTGGATGTTTGGACCGTGTTTCTTTCTGACATCTGCCACTATAGTCTTTCAGACCGTCAGATTCGGCTGTTCCAAACATGAGTCTACCCGCTATCGGCGACCCAACCTTGTTGGATTCTATCCGGATACCAACAGCTGAGGAGATTTCTTCTGATCCTCTAAGCCAACGTTTTGACAACTACCTGTACGGCTTATATCGTCAATGTATAGCAATCACCGGCAGCGAGAATTACGTCGGGGCTCATCACCATCGTGAGCTTCTCATTCGTGCCTTTGGATATATAAGTCCACCCTCGTCAGGATCGATAACCGAAAGTGACGGTCCCATGGCACTTTACAAAATGTTAGACAAGATGTACAACTTATCCAGAGGAGTCGATCACAATGAGGAACTTCTGCAAGCTGTCGAAAAAGCACTTCGGTTTTGCCATACTCGACTAGAACCGTCATTGTTGGCGTTGGCCAAGCTTCAATATTCATCCAAAGGAGCTGCAGATGCCTGCATTCGTCTTCGACCAGGCACTGTATTAGAGGATTCAGAGAACGATTTCTCTAAGACGTTGGATATGGGTGAATATCCGCACAGATTGCTCATAACTGAAGCCATACAAGGTTTCCGATCCGCTCTCGTCCTTCTATTAGACTCTCCTTTTAATTGCCGCCACCGATCTGGCCTGTTGCGAGCGGGTCAAGTGCAGCTCATTAAGACCGCTTTAGAGAGACAGCTCATACGCCTTGCGGTTCTTTGCGATCTATGCGGCCCTCTTAGTGATGGCAGCAAGTACTGCCTTGGCGATAGATGGAGGAAGGTGAATGAAGTTTCCGCCGAAATTCTCACAGTCACAGATTCAACATACAACCTGATTGCCTATTTTCTGGCCAACCGCAACTTCCGATCTGAAAGGCTGGAGTTGCTATTGCTACGGTACGTGGCCGAGGACGGAGGAGACGCCGGTACAGGGGTGGAACTCAGGCTTGGGAGGATTCATGCTACTCATAGTATGATATTTGTCTATCGTTATACATGGGAAGGGGATGATTTTGTTGATGCACCTCCTATATCTCAGTTCTGCAAGCTGTTGCGGCCGCAGCTCTTCACAGCTGAATATCATAAGGAGTTGAAGGATGAAAGTGCCGAGTTTGATCCAAACGAGGATTTGGTGCACTCCAGAGCCTGCAGCCCTGGGATGAGTTAGGATGATGAGATTGAGATATTTCTTCTGGTAGGGAGGAATCGATGCTTCTATCGATTCCCTATCGGGTGGGCTTGGACTTGGGCGTTTTTTACTAGGAGTGCTTTAATGGCTCTGGTTTCCTAGGTCGAATTTCTTCTCACACGTTATGAAATGTACTTGGTCTCATAAATACCTTACTTATTGCAAGACTCACGGTATTGCTTGATTTCCGCCCGTTCTGTTAATTCTGCAAATTCTGTGCATGACCTAGCCTCATCCCCCGGCATGATCACGAGACGTGGTCAAGTTCCAGTTGCGTAGGCATGAACTGTCATAGAGGCTGTCAGAATAAGCAATGGGTCACGCTGTAGCTGAGAATAGCTCAACTCGAGTTTCTACTGGACCACTATTGTTGCTCTGAGGCTGATATGACTGGGCATGCATCTACATGCACGATGCACAGATCAGCTATTTGCAAGCGTTGCTAAGTATAAAGAGAATATTATCCCGCTATGAGACTGAAATTCGAACCCGGCACAGCACCACAAATCAGAATTAGGAGGTTTGCAGCCAGATCTCTCCTACTTTAGATGTGAGACTTCTAACAAGAGGGTACAGGCAGATCACCTCCAGCCGAATCATCAGCATATCACCGATTGCACGCTCTTGCGTAGCGTTCTCAGCATGAGCGCACCCGCGCATGTGGTCAAACCAGAACTGTCTGGATCAGCCGAACCCTCAAAGGCTCCAGTGCAGTTCGACTTGGACGAAAGAGATACACTCGACCCCGACAAAGTTCCAGATAGCCGTCTCTTCGGCTTGCTGGAACAATTCCTTTCTCTATCCACCCAACCCTATGGCTCGAAGGAGTACAACCAAAGTGACGAGCAGCATATGAACGCCCTGCAAGCCGAATTTGATGACACATACATTGACGTGTGTGATCTGTTCCGTCTCTTGGTAGCCTTGTATAGGGATAAACCTTTCGAAAGGCAGTCAGCCGAGGTTATCAGGATATCTGAGAGATTACTCTACTTCATGCTAGACGTGCTTGAGCCTTCCTTGTGGATACTTTGGCACGCTGGAATGGAAGAGGCTAACATCGGGACCTCTCAACAGGTTCAACCGGAAGAAACAATTGGCACACGATCAAGCAATGTTGCAGGGAGAGACATTGCCGACAACAATCAAGAAGGAATGCTGTCCAAACTCGCGATCGGCGAGGAATATGATCCCTCTGGACAGCCGGTACCACCGAGAAGCCTATTCAATCTACTCTGCGAATTCAAAAGCAAACCACACCTGTTTCTGGTTTATCAGGTTTCCCATTACTTTTACCAATGCATTCACTGCATCATCGAGTATGAGCCCAATAGGTATCCGAACATGGTCGGTCTGAGGCATCGACATGGCTTATTGCGGAGAGAGCAAATCCAGCTAGTTGAAATAGCATTGGATACGCTGATGCACGACCTCGATGAGCTTTGCAAACTGTGCAGCTCTTTCCGAAAGACGCCTGAGTATAGGACCCCGGAGGGAATTGAGGAAGCGTCGAAGCTTTGCGGTAAATTCATCGCAAAGATCACCAGTGTGTCTACTCTATTCAATGGACTTCTCGTTAATGCAAGCTTTCGGTCGGAAAGGCTGGAGGTGCTTCTTTTACGGTACATCCATGAAGACGGGGGAGAAGCGGGATTTCAAGTAGCTTCGGAATTGCGAAGGAGGCACGAACCGACGCAGATGGTTCATTTTTATCAGAGGGTTCGTTATATCTGCCATAGTTTACAGGACGATCGAGTGCCGCAAGGGCCTCCGGCTTTTTGGTTTATTGAGTTGCTTGAACCATAGCTTTCTCTCTTTTATTATTGCATTTCTGCTCTATTTCTACTTGTTTAGTAGGTACGCGTACGTATACTTGATTAGGTTTCGAGAACATGGCACAATGATTTTCCAATTTTGTCCCTTGCTTCCAGATCTGCAGATGTGATCTGAGTCCGCGGTTTACTGTCAAGTTAAGTAGTAGTAGAGCTAGCTTCTCATAACAGTGCTATATTCTCGTGATGATAACTGGAAGAGTTATGGAAAGTGGTAATACTGTTAACGTTGGTGCCTGTATGAGAGAATTAGCAAGAAGGAATCCGAAAAGGAAAGTGCTTTAGTTATTTGCGAATGAACCCCAGTTCTTGAAAATCTTCAAATCCTCACAACAACAAGCAACAATTGGCCGATAACTTAGGTTTAGCGTGCAGACAACGCCGGAATATGCCGTCAGGACCCCTTGGCAACCACAACGTCATCCATGTGGCGTCCATCGAATCCAGATGTGGCTTTAGTGGCACCATCTAGGCGACCCAACCGACCGCCCGCTAAACCCTCTCGAAACAACTCATCCATCCATCACCAGATCTACACTCCAAACAGAACATCCCACCCATTAGCAACACATCTAAACGCACATACATCCATACACGAAGCATACGACATCACATAACCAAATCCAAAATGAGCTCAGAATACCTCCCATGTAAGCGCCCACGATGAGCTGGAGAAGGAGAGATGAGGAGCGGGGATGTGGGACTCGGGGATGGAGGCTAATGTGTGTAGATGCCGTCGACGCTGATAGGTAAACAACCAGTCCTTTACCACACCGATGCCGACTATAACGAGCCGACACCACGTTGAGGGTTAGAAATGGAAGCTTACGATGGAGATAGCCCTATGAAGGAATCCGAACTCGCCGTCCTCCGCCGCCAATTCGAGTCCGAAGGCGCCTACGTCGGTGTCCAGACGAAATTCAACTACGCCTGGGGTCTGATCAAGTCCGAGAAGAGGCTGGACCAACAGTTGGGCGTGCGGTACTTGACCGGTAAGCTCCCTTTGCCCTCGTCATGTTCTCGCGGGTGCGTCTCGGCCTCATCAACGCAGTTCCACACATGACGGACAGGACTCGGCCAGCTTGAACACAAACTAACAACGAACTTTCCAACACACAGAGATCTTCAAGCAATACCCCGAGCGCCGCCGCGAATGCGTCTACTACCTCGCCCTCGGCAACTACAAGCTCGGCAACTACAGCGAAGCGCGCCGCTACAACGAGCTGCTGCTCGACAAGGAGCCGGCCAACTTGCAGGCGAGGAGCTTGCAGCAGTTGATTGACGATAAGGTGACGAAGGAGGGCATGTTGGGCGTTGCGATTGTGTCGGGAGTGACTTTGGTGACGGGTGTTGTGGCGGCTGCGCTGTGGAAGGGGTTGCAGAGGAAGAGGTGAGTGTGAATCCTGGAGGGAGAGTGGAGCATGGGCTTGGGAAGGATAGGACTCGGAGGCTGATGAGAGGAGGGACAACTAGGTAGATGAGTGTCCATGTAATGGTTCTTGCGAGGTGGCCCATTCTGAGATCTTTTGAAAAGACGGTGATGAGGGTGGCTTTCTTTGGGGGAGTGGGTGTTTAGAATCGGTGGCGTAATATCCCATTTTTGTTTCTTGTATTATCTCTGCTCCTCTTTTGTATCACGAAGTTGGTTGCAAGGCACGAAGATTGTTTTCTTCAATGTACAGGGCTTGTCATTTCTCTCCCAGGGCTCTTCAGCCTCCCTTCATATAAACTATGTATTTATGTTACCCCAGTGTCTCCACGCAATGCTACCGAACTACCGAGCTCACCTAGAAGATGAACCAGAACTGCACAAATAAAGGAAATATCTACACCCAAAAGAAAGCCTCACCGATCCCGCCAGCGCAGCGAGACAGGCAAGTAATGTCCAACACCCCTCAACCACCGCTTCAGCAGCAGCCTAAACCCTCGTCTTCCCGGTAAACCTCACAGCAGTGCAGCTCTTGCCAGCACTCGCCTGATCAGTCTTGATATTATTCGCCAACTTCTTCTCCGTATCATCAAGCTGGGCTCTCAACTCCGTCACATCCTGCCCCTTCGCCGTCCTCTGCGCAAGATCAATCCTCCTCACAATCGCCAGCCCAGTCAACTTGAGCACCTTGTTTTTGATCTTGCCGCATTGGAGTGCATCTTTAGCTGCTCCTGACGCTCGGTCGATTGCGGGGTTGAAAGCTTCTGTCTCGGCCTTTTCGGCATTTTCTCGCTCGACTTTGAGGATCTTGAGGTCGTTTGCGGAGACGGCCAGGGCTTGTTGCGTGTTGGGGAGACCGGTGAAACCGAGGCCGGCGGTGAATTTTGCGAGGGCTTCGGATTGGGCATTTCCGGCACGGCCGCCGGAGATGGACATTGAGTCATAGGTGCGGAGGGTGAGAGCTCGCTTTTCGATTGGTGCGGCGAGGGTGAGAGGGAGGAGGGCGAGGAGGAAGGTGGTGAGCTTCATTTTGAGTGTGGTGTTTGTTTGGATTGAGTAGGGTACCGGTGGTGATAGAAAGGTCGGGCTGGTTGGGAGAAAGTAAAAGAAGTTAATGAAGTGAATGCTCGACTAGCGATGCTGGTATGAAGTGAAGGTGAAGATGGAACCGGTCCGGAGAGAATGTACACTGAAGAAGATGCAGAATGGAATGAAGAACCGAAACCTCGAGGAGAGGTGGGTCTTTATATCCACCAGCGTCTACAGTTCCAACAAAGTCGAAGATGGCATGTGCGTACTTCGGAATGGTTCCAACCCGGCTCTGCAACTTCAGGAGAGGACAGGAGTCAGTGCTTGAAGCAACTTGTACCGATCGATTGACGCTCTTGTTCGTATTGCCCCAGGTTGCTGGGATACTATGGCGGGTACTTGGTGGAGATCGCATGAAGATGACTAGAGATGGGGGTCGTGCGTTTCGGCTGGTTTAGCCGTGCCCTGAGATGGCCATCTCCGTGAGTGTAGAGGTGTTGAGCATAGTGGCGGCCTCTGAGGAAAATTGTATCGTGAAGTTCGAAGTCGTCGACATGTTTGTTGTTTGTAACTGCCCAGACTGAGTGGTGAAACTTTGTGGGTACGAAAGGTTGAGACGTCTGTGTGCAACGGTTAAAAAGGAAGTTGAGATTGAGGAAGGGAGGAACTGACGGAGGTGGTAGGTGCGTTTCAAGGGGGGTGATGAAACAGATGAGGCTGGAGGTTTGCGGGATTCGGAAAGATGGTTTGTCGGGAGTTGGGAGCAAGTTCGGTCGGCATCGTGTGAAAGTGAATTTGAGAGGAGGAAAAGCGGGCCGAAGTTGAAGAGGCTCCGAGAGAAAGGCTGACACGATGCAAGAGGATGAAGATAAGCTTCCGCCAAGGGCCACGAGGATGACGACTCGGCAGGAGAGTCCCCGCGCGAGACAAATTTGAGATTCAGGGACGGGCAAGGCATCGTGAGAAATTGTATTTTTGGCGACGCAATCTCTCCTCCTCCGCTTTCGGCAACATCATTCATCTTCTAGAAAACGGATTGATTCTCCCGAAGACGGAGTCGGATGCATCCGAGACACTGCCCCTAATGATTAATCCGATCGCCTCTTCCCGCTGTAAAATGCCCGCACTTTGTTAGTTCATCGAAATGGTGACTTGGGACGCAAGGCCAGACCGGTGTTGGACAAGGGCCTCAAGGCAGACGGGTCGAGAAGATGCAAGCAGACGGAAAGCATCAGCTGAATTGATGACCCCTCATGCAGTGAGTATGCACGAAACTAAGCATCACGAAATAAAGACAACCGTAACAAAGACTGTGGTGACAGCACTTTTCTTACTACCCCACAGTCAAGCATTTCGTGTTTATGGGATCAATTGAGGTGGTCAGTTCTCATCCTTTTGTATTAGAAGACGCCAACGATCGCCGCCGCTACGTGAAAGCTTGAATCTCACAACCATTTCTTCGCGCCCCTTGGTATCGACGTAGCTTCAAGTTCACTCCTCAACACCATCCTTTTCGCCCGCACCTCGTATCTTTCAGCTCCTTTTCGACTCCTTTAGAACTCAGTATGCTATTTTGATTCATTCACTCCACTCTTTTAATCCACTTCAGCCTCTTCCGGACCTTTCTGTTTCTTCTCTTTTTGTTCTTTTGTTTCTGTCTGCCTCGCCTACAGCCAGCATGTCGGCCTCGTTACGATCCCTCGCTCGTTTCTCGTCTCCATCAACAACTTCTCCCTTTAGACGCGCTCCCTTACGGACTTTTCAATCTCTCGCCGCATCTCGCCAATTTCTCCTACAATTCACACGGCCTCGGCCTTCAGCACTCCAGAGCCTTCACCAGAAACGATGGGACACTTCGAGTAGCAACAGCGGAGGAGTTGGCGGCGCACACGAGTACAGCTCGTACGGACCGAGCCAAGGTTAGAGCCTAGGCAACCTCGAACCCGCGAGACTGGTAGCACTACTGCTTCGATTCTCAGGGTCCTACTCCTTCATGTTCGGTTACTGACGATCTCTTCCTTCCTTCAAGATGTCCAACCACCCACATCCCACCAGAACGAGGAGGAAAAGGAAAGCAAGTACGACTTTAAGCATACCGCCTTCAAATGTTTCGAAGCCGCCGCAACCACCTTCGCCTCGATCCTGATCCTCGGGTACATACTTCCCCACCAGTTCTACAGCTCGACCCAGCTAACCAGCATCCCCTCGGTATAGATTGGCAGGATATGGTTACCATCGATACTACAAGGCTCTCGTGCTGTCGAAAATCGAGAATGCTTTCAACCCTGGCGACCCTCAATTGGACATGGTACAGGCTGGCCGCGAACCCACCACCGACAAACAGATTCCCTTTGATTACTGGTTAGACAACAATGCTGCTCTTAATGGACTTACAACTGACCGCCCTGGAAGGATTGAACGTGACGAACAACACAAACTGGATGCCATCATCGCAGGAGAGACACACGGCAAATACTACTTGTTGATTGGCGAGAAGGGAACGGGAAAGACTAGTATGCTGCTATCGTGAGTGGCCTTGGGTGTAAATGGAAGGTGGGTTGTGGATGCTGACGGTGGTGTAGGGCGATGCAAAAGGTCGATGGGCATAACTGTGCCATGCTTGAGGCGCATCCAGATCCAGAGATTTTCCGAATAAGACTCGGAAAGGCGCTCGATTATGAATACGTAGGTCTCCGTCCGTTGACAACGCTCACCGCATACTGACCTACATTCAGCATGAGGATTATATCGGATCTCTCTTCTCAATACGTGGCCCACGAGACACCACCGCCATCCTCGACATTGAACGTGCTCTCAACAAACTCGAGAAGGTTGCCCTTACCCGCAAGAAGGAAGAAGGCAAACCTCTCATCCTCATGATCAACTCAATGCATCTCATCCGGGAAGATGCTGCCGGTCTCGACCTGCTCCACCTCCTCCAGCAACGTGCCGAAGCGTGGGCCGCCAGTGGCATCTGCACCGTCATCTTTAATTCGGACGATTACTGGTAACTTTCTCTCAATGATCTCCACAGAGGACCACCTAACACATCAAAGGGTTTTTGAGCGTCTGAAGCAAAACCTCTCTCGCATGGAAGTCGTCTCCGTCAAAGATCTCCCCAAACGTCTTGCCTTCGAAACCATCCGGAAATACCGAAAACGCTTCTACAATGAGGTCCCAGACGACTCCATGCTGGGCGAGATTTATCACCGCATTGGTGGCCGCCTTGCCTTCCTCTACCGTGTTGCCAAGTCTCCAGATATGATGTTGAAGGTGCACCAAATCTGCGAAGGTGAAAAGACCTGGCTCCTCTCACAATGCGGCCTCCTTGGAATGGAAATGGACGACGATGTAATGAACCAACAGAAGCTTGCGTCTGCTGCTATGGTGCTCGTGAGAGCATTAGTGGAACAAGAAAAAGAGAGACCCAAAGCCCTCTGCGCCAACCCGAACACCGACATCGGCCCGGAATACGATCACTCGCTCCCAGAGCTCCCCCTTTACCGGGCCCGCCAAGTGATGACACGTGCCGACTTCATCCAACAATACGACCACCTCAACCTGTTCACCATCGACACCGACGCCCGGGTCAGGGCCGACTCGGTACCCATGATGCATGCATTCCGGGACGTCGTAAATGAGCCAGGATTTGATGAGTATCTTGAGGCTACGTTGACCAGAATTGCGGATATTGAGAGTTTGGGACGTACGAGGGAGCTGAGTATCAAGGATTTGTGGTATGGAGGAAAGTATAATTTCACAGTTAGGGATCGCAAGGGGAGGGTGGAGAAGGTGGTGAGCTTTGCGAGTGCGATGGGGGATCGCGAGGAGTATGAGAAGGAACAGGAGGACGGGGAGGATAAAGAATAGGGTGGGAAGGATTAATGGGGATGTGGAGGATCACTAGGAGTTGAGAGATCTCGCACAACCCTTAGGCAATGCGGAGATGTATGCAATGGGGATGGAGGTGTCCTCAAATGGAAAGGATTTGTGTATTTGTTGGGATATATGGAGACATATGGTTGTTTCTGGTTGCATAGAGCGGAGCGCTGTCTTTGTCAGTCAGCCTGGATCTGGCTATCATTCGTTCTTTACTTTCATCTGGCGTTCTGCTTCTATCTGGGTTCTAATATTTGCTCGTTATCTACCTACAGCACAGCTCACCTGTAGACAATCTTTCAGTCGTATATAAACATTTCTTTTGTATTTGTAGTGTTTACTTTGTGTTGTTTTGTTTATTCTAGAGCAATAGACGTTTCTGGAATCGATAACGTTACAGTTTCCCGATCCTGCTGAATCGACCGATGACTCTCGTCACTTGAGGGAGCCGGTTTGCCGAGTCTAGCCTGATGCTTTAGACGGTCGGGGTTGCGGAAGGTCCGACTCGCTGAACTCGGCTCTTAGGCGAGGTGGGGTTTTGTGGCGAAAAGTTTTGATGGGGGATGAGATACGAGATGGCATCTCGGAGTTTGAATCGTGAGCCCGAGGCGGCATTCAACTCCGTAACTTTTCAACTCTCACGACTCTTTGATGGCTCCAAACTTGTCGGGATTGAATGCTAAAACTTCCCCTGTGCTCGCTACCCTTCCCCAGTATTTCCAGAAGACTTTCTGCCCTTAAAAACCATCGAGATGGAGCAGACGAGGCATCGGCAATCGGAATACCCGGGCTTGGCCAAGGTCCTGAAACGGTTGTTGCTGCTTACTTAATGGGCCCATGAGATTCCTGGGATTTGCATGCGGCCTTGACGCCTTTGAAAAGTTTTCTGGAGAAGCTGAGAGCCGAGCGGTCGAGAAGCGGGCGCTAGAAGTTGGACCGAGCCTCTGGCCGAACGACAGGTCTGTATCAAGAAGTTGAATCTCCAACAGCCATCCAGGTCGAAGGAGCACGAATAGTTTGAAGTCTGTAGTCAGCACGGTCTCCTGTTGCCGTTTATTACCTTGGGTAAGTATTCCCTGGAATCTTTTACCGTTTGCTATTTCTCTCTTCTTGAAACCTCCCGGCTCTTCAATCCGTTTCCACATCCGTCACCTGCGTTTGCACGGCATCAAAAGCATCGAAAAGCGCCAAAAGTCCACTTCTTTCCCTTCCACCAGCCGGCATTGCAGCAATCTCCCATAATCCTCCTCTTTGATACATTTCGATCCGTTATTTTTCGTGGTTACGTTTTGGGTCTTTAACGGTTCTTTTACATTTCATCTGACCAATTCCAATCTCTGGGACCCGAAAAAAAGTTGGTAGTGCCGACAGGACGTCAAGAGCAACGGAAACGAACCGCCTTTTTTTTCTTTGAACGAAAGCGGGACTTGAACTACTTCCACAAACTCCCATCAACCCTCTTCCTACTCCGAAACACCCCCCTCCCCCCTCGTCATCACAAAACTTCACAAATTCGCAATCATGGCCAGTGCTCCTGAAGGTTAGTATCCCTGCTGCTCAATTGCTGGCTTTATTATGGTGTTTGCTTGCTTTCCAGCATCGGTTTTTTTTCTCCGCCGCCCGCTCGTGCTGTACCACTCGCTTGATGCAACGGGAAGGATGCGAGAGAGGACGGGCGATGGCGGCAATGATGACGACAGCAGAGATTGTGGGGAAGGGTGCAATTGCTAACTGTGGGCTTTGTGAATGCAGTTGAGGTTCCTCCACAGGTCGAAGAGCAGAATGTAGAGGTCCAGCAGGACGGCGCCGAGCAGGTGCCCGATCAACCTCAAGGTAAATAGAGCCCCGCTATGGCCCCACCATCCAAAATTTTCCGAGAGCTGCAATCCACGATATCCGCATGGGAGATGAGGGCGATGAGGTTGGAGGCCAGGATGCTTCATGGGATACGACACACGACTGCTGGAAACGGATTGAGGGGACTTGAGCACTCGGAAATGGACTGGGATGGTGGATGGGAAGAGATTGAAGGGCTTTGCTGATGCTGGTCGTGATGTAGTTTTCCAATTGGAAGTCGTCCTTCCAAATGCCCCAGGCAAGATCCAGATTATGGTACGAGACCGACCTCTCTCTCCTCGCTTGAATACGCCGGATGGGAACTTCGGCTCGATTTCGGCTTTGGAGGAAATTGGATGGGAATGAAGACTGATGCGGTGGAATAGGTCACAACACAAGAGCAGGTTCAGGATATCCGACAATCGGTGATAGAGACCCCGGATACCTTCCAGTACTCTTGCTTCCATCTTGAGCACAACGGCAAGAGAATCAATGACTACATTGAGCTCTCAGAGGTGCCAGATATTTCGCCAGAGTCGAAATTGGTGCTCGTTGAGGACCCATACACCGAGAGAGAGGCGAAGATCCACATCCTCAGAATCAGAGAAGTTATCGGAGCTACCGCGGCAAAGAACGACTCTGTGGCGGGTATCAACGCTGGCGTTTCCCTCTTTGCTGGTGTCCAGGAGTCCGTTGAGAAGGTCGACTCCAAGTCCGGTGCTCACCCAATGAGCGACTACGACTTTGAGAAGCCAGCTTCCCTCGATACCTACATCCCACCACCACAGTCACCCGCACCAAAGACCATCAAGTCCATCAGCGTCTCCCCATGGAACCCACCACCATACCACCTCCGCCAGAAGGGTCACCTCATGTACCTTCAAGTCGTCACCCTTGAAGGCGAGACCGTTCACATTACCTCCCACATTTCCGGATTCTTCGTCAACAAGTCCTCCGGAGCCAAGTTCGACCCATTCCCAAAGAACGCAAAGCTCCACGCCCACTCTCTCCTCAACCTCTTCCCACTCATCTCCCCATCTTTCAAGAAGGAGTTCAACGAGCTCTTGGAGTACAACTCCAAGCGTGACCCATTGGCCACCTTCCCACCAACAAACGCCATTCCATCTTCCCCATGGTTGGTTCCACCACAGCAGGCTCCTCACTTCCAGCAGACCTGGGACATCAGCCGGACACAGGATGCCTACCTTGCCCAGAACACCGAGAACATGGATACTCTCCGCGACTACAACGAGGAGTTCCAGTCCACTCGTGAGCTTCCAAAGGATTCCGTCCAGGAGCGTGTCTTCCGTGAGCGTCTGCTGTCCAAGATGTACGCCGACTACACCGAGGCCGCTGTTAAGGGTGCTATGTTGATTGCCCGTGGCGAGCTTGCCCCACTCAACCCAACCGAAGGAAAGGATGCCCAGATCTTTGTCTACAACAACATCTTCTTCTCCCACGGTGCTGATGGTGTCGGAACTTTCGCCGCTGAGGGTGGTGACGAGGCTGCTCGTCTCGCTACCGGAAAGGATGTTCTCGGTGTCAAGATTGTCAACACTCTCGATATCCCAGGTCTGTCTACCCCAGGTACCGCTGTTGTCGACTACCTCGGACACCGTATCGTCGCTCAGTCCATCATTCCAGGTATCTTCCGCCAGAAGGAGGAAGGCCAGAACCAGATTGACTACGGAGGAGTTGAGGGCCGCGAGGTTGTTGCCACCAACGAGGCTTTCGAGCCACTCTTCGAGAAGATGAGCAAGACCATGCACGTCAAGAAGCACGCCGTCTGGGACAAGGAGGGCAAGCGCCACGATCTTGTTTCTTCCGTTGAGACCAAGGGTCTTCTCGGCACTGATGGCCGCAAGTACGTTCTCGACTTGTACAGAATTACTCCTCTCGATGTCGAGTTCTTGGAGAAGCACTGGAAGGGAACTGAGGGTGAGGAGGCCGAGACTGGTTACCCACACAGAATGGCTGTTCTCAGATCCGAGCTTGTCGATTCCTTCTACAGAATTAAGCTCAGAGAGTTCGTCAACACTGAGGCCCAGAAGAAGCAGAAGGAGAGAGCTGAGAAGCTCGAGGCCGAGAAGAAGGCCAAGGAGGAGGCTGGTGAGACTGAGGAGAAGAAGGAGGGCGAAGAGAAGAAGGAGGGTGAGGAGGAGAAGACTGAGGAGAAGAAGGCTGATGAGGAGGACTTCAAGGTCGACATCTCTGCTTTCGAACTCTCTCTCAACCCAGATGTCTTCTCTGGACAGAAGCCAGAGACTGAGGAGGAGAAGGCTGAGATGGAGAAGGATGAGGCTAACGTTCGTGCTGCCTGTGCTTTCTTGACCGGCCAGATCATCCCAGGTTTGATTGATGACCTCAAGGAGGGTGATGTTGGATCCCCAATGGACGGTTACTCTCTTGTCCGCCTCATGCACAAGAGAGGTATCAACGTCAGATACCTCGGTTTGATTGCTGAGAAGGCTGCTGAGCACGGCTCCAAGCTCGAGTCTATCCGCGCCATCGCCGTCCAGGAGATGATTGCTCGTTCCGTCAAGCACGTCCTTGGCCCAATGCTCCGCGCCGTTACTTTGGCCATTGCCCCATACGTCGTTGCCCACTTCCTCAACTGCTTGCTCGGTGTCGAGTACAACGCTGAGCCAAAGGCTGTCATTGATGAGGAGCTCTGGAAATTGTACCACGATGCCGACTTCAGCTTCACTGAGTTGACCCCAGCTGCCGTTGCCGAGAAGATCCAGAAGGATGTCTTCAAGCGCTACAGATTCACCCTTGGTGAGGACTGGGTCAAGAACGTCAAGCACGTCCAGCTTCTCCGTGAGATTGCCCTCAAGGTCGGTCTCCAGATTGTTGCCCGCAAGTACACCTTCAAGCCAATCGTTGAGGAGCCAGTCGACGAGGAGGAGCAGAAGAAGCTCAAGGCCATTGAGGCTGTCAAGGCCCAGCAGGTCAACGGCAACCACGACGGTGGAAAGAAGAAGAAGAAGTCCAAGTCTTCTGCTCCAACTACCCCACCACTCCAGAAGGCTGCTGCCCCAGTGACTACCTTCACTCCAGAGGATATCGTCAACTTTGTCCCAATTGTCAAGGATGCCGCTTCCAAGTCCCAGTTGGCTGAGGAGGCTCTCGAGGCTGGAAGAATCTCAATCATCCAGGATCAGCGTGAGCTTGGACAGGAGTTGCTCCTCGAGTCGCTCTCTCTCCACGAGCAGATCTACGGTGTTCTCCATCCAGAGGTTGCCAGAGTCTACAACACTCTTGCTATGCTCTACTACCAGTTGGACGAGAAGCCAGTTGCCGTCGAGCTTGCCCGCAAGTCCGTCGTTGTCTCTGAGCGTACTCTTGGTATCGACTCTTCCGAGACCATCCTCTCGTACCTCAACCTTGGTCTCTTCGAGCACGCCAACGGCAACACCACCGCTGCCCTTGCCTACATCCGCCACGCCTTCGGTTTCTGGCGCATCGTTTTCGGTGATGGTCACCCAGACTCTGTCACCACCATGAACAACGTTGCCGTCATGCTCCAGGCCCTCAAGCACTACCACGACTCTCGCCTTTGGTTCGAGACCTCCCTCAAGGTCTGCGAGTCCATCTTCGGCAAGTCGTCCGCCAACTCCGCCACCCTCTCCTTCCAGCTCGCCCAGGCCCTTGCTCTCGACCAAGACTCTAAGGGAGCCGTCACTCGAATGCGCGATGCCTACAACGTCTTCCTCAACGAGCTCGGCCCAGAGGACCGCAACACCAAGGAGGCCGAGTCATGGCTCGACCAGCTCACCCACAACGCCGTCTCTATCGCCAAGCAGGCCAAGGAGCTCGGTCGCCGCAAGCGCATTCCTCTTACCCCAAGAGTTACCCTCTCTGCTAAGCCACAGCCACAAGCTGGCCAGGGTAAGGGTGCCTTCGCCGAGTCGTCAACTTCCGGCCCAGCTGTTGGACCAGCCCCAGAAGGTCTCCAGAGCAGATCCATCGATGAGCTCGTCAAGTTCATCGAGGGTGGTGAGCAGACCGGACCAAAGAAGAAGCGCGGTAACGCCAACCCAAAGAGACGCGGAGCTAAGGCTTAGGAGCTTCCTAGCTTTCAAGACTTTGAGTTGGAGTTAGTGGGGGGTGCAATTGTCATGGTACTTTGATTCGAGGAGGTAGCAAAAAGTTTGAAAAAGCGTCTTGTGTTTTGATTCCTTTTGTCACATTTTCGGTTCTCGGGTATACTACTGGGGGTTATAGATACATTGCTATCGTTGGTTTGATTGGATTTTACGTCTGCATGTGGTTATCTATTCAGGTTTGCTATTTCATACTGCAGGGTTTATACTTTTTTTTATCGGTTAGGTTGTTCCGTTTTATAAATACGTTTCCTTTTTCTTCTCTCTAGTAGTAGTTTCATCCTCTTCCTCGTCCGTTCTTTCTTTTTATTGTATCGGCTCGTCATGGTGTTCATCTCTTCTCTCTCCATGTTTCTTTCGTTTATCATTTCCGCCTCATTCTCTCGGGTTTTGAGCTTCGAGTTTTTTCCTTTGCATTTGATCTCCTTGCTCTAGATTGTCGGTTTTCGCGGGCCTTGTTACTATGCGGTGTGTGTTGTATTATAGTTGGACGCGGACGAGGAGTGAATATACTGTACATTAGTTGGATTCATCATGGGCTGAGGGTGTGTTGTGAAAGCAGAGCGTTGTGAGTATGTGAGATTGATGCTGTGATTTCCATCGTTGTGATTTCCAAGTACGAAGGTTTATGGGGGTCGAACGGCGATATATTTGTTTGTCCGTGGCAGAAAGGGAAGGTGCAGTCATGGGTCCTGCCGTTTTGAGAGAGTAGTCCTTCCATTCTTGGCGGCTCACTCTCTTGTAAGCATTGACAAGCATCACAACTTCTCCCAACACTGCGTTCGAGAACGGCACTACGAGAACTACGGGGAGGCAAAGTCCATACGAGAAGACCCACATCATCGACAGTTACCTACGCATCAACTTTGGTGTCCACCCTTGAGCTTTTACCCTATGCTCTTCAACATGACACGATGCAAGCTGGAATGAGAGCCCTAAACTAAGTCGGAAGCATATAATAGGCCGGCGGGGTTGATTACGGTACGGGACATCGAGATATCCAAGATCCTGAAAGCGTTCGACGTAGGAGGAGCAACGCAACTCCATTCAGGGCTTGTCTAGACCATACCTTTTCGAAGAATGAGTCGATTCGCATTGGGAAGGTAGTAGCTGGAGAACTCAGCACGAGTAACTGAAAAGCACCTGGCATTCCAAACAGAAACTACGCAGGCGAGGAAGCTAGGTAACCTTGCAATTGTGCGTCACGATTAAGGCTGCAAAGCGATGATACTCAAAGGCGTAAAGAAATAGACGTGCATCCGACAATGCAAACACATCCTGAGGGCCCAGTCTCCCCTCCACGAGCTCAGCAATTTGAAGAAGTTTGGACTACGTTCGACCTCAGATTCGCATTGTATCATGAAAAGCTTGGAGCCGATGCAGCAGTAACGAGCTACTTCTACGTATAAAACTATCCAGCCGCCTATGGACCACGCACGGAAATTCATCGAAATAAGACTATCAAGAGTCGGAATATAATACACGAGTGAAAAGCCACCATCAGCAGAGCAGATGATTCTAAGACCTAAGGAATCAAAGAAATTTCAGATCTTCAAAGCCCTTCACCGGTATCAACACGAGCAAGATTTCTTTCGTACGGGTACCATATACCAAACATGGTACAAGCTGGTTGGATTGGGCTCTCACGCCCACAAAATGCATCGGGTCATTCGGGATGAGGAGATGACGTGAGAACCCACAGAGAAATCGATCAGATTCTCACACGGCTTGCTCACAAACCGAGCAGATATATTCAACCAAGAGATCGAACACAAAAGTTAGTAAAAAGGCACGTTTTCACCAGTCAGTAATATCAATAAGTAGGATGATATGTATGCCATGAAAGCGGACTACGAGCTCTTCTGTAAGAAATCGGACACAATCACGGCAGACCCTTCAAGACCTACGAGATAACTTGCGCGAAATGGGAGACATCACGTCGAATCCTACAGGAGCCATCATCGATCGGGTCACGTCATCGTACGAACTGACTTGAAGGATCAGCCACAGACAGGCTTAAGAACGTGGACCTTGATGAGCTTACGGGGAAGTAGCACAGTTGCTGCAGAGTTTTACACGTATTCTGAATTAAAGATGGCCAAACCGAAGAGGCACGAACGTGCTAACATCTGATCTGAACATACCACTACACGACAACAGACAGAAAGTCACAGTTAGATTGGAAGAAACTGACATCGGTAGACATGATACGAGTTCAATGAGTCAAAGGATCCGCACGTATCACAATGGCCCTGTAGTTTTAGAGTACGAAGACGTCACGAGCAACATTATATTATGAAATGCGCAAGCCATATTTGAAATGAGAACAAAGAGATATATTAAGCAGAAACGCCATCCCAACCCAAATCTATATACAGAACGCGCCAAAGACCCGCCACGAGTATCCAACCATGTTAAATGCCAGACTTACCCAAGATCAACCCTCTACGAACCAAAATGTTAAACCCTAAAATATCTACAAGAAATGCCGTTACCCACATCTACGTCATGCCATACGATGTGGTCATGAGTACCCAGTGTGGTCATAGTCAAGCTCGGACCTGTGTCCAAACTCAACCTACCACCCTTCACCCATGCCCTCTTCAACTACCCATCCCTCCTTACCAAGTCCACCCTCTCGTAATACTTCGCAGGCCCTTCCAACCACCAGGATTCCTGGTGGCCTCGATCCTACGACCTTTACGGCTTCGACCACTCTCGAAAGGGTAGTCCGTACCACCCGCTGATCTCCACAACTAGCTCTCTCAACCACGGCACACTCCACCTCGGCAGGGAACCCATTTCCGACCAGCTCCGCAGTGAGATCCTCCAATCGATGAAGGCCCATAAGGAAGACGACAGTTCGGTTAGGAACATACTCCGGTGGAGGGGGCGGCACTCCCTTCCGTCCAGTACCAGTGACGATCAACACTCCATCCGCTACACTTCTATGTGTAACAGGGATACCGGCAAACATTGGCCCTGAAAGAGCTGAAGTGATGCCAGGAACGACCTTGGTTGGGTAGCCAGCCTTGCGGAAACGGATCACTTCCTCTCCGCCACGGCCAAATAGGAATGGATCACCTTGCTTGAGTCGGAGGACGTTCTTGCCCTCGGAGAGAGCAGCGAGAGCGAGTTCCATGAGTTCTTCTTGGGCTCTTTCAGCATTGCCGGGGAACTTTCTGGCGATGTGGAGTGGTGTTCGGCGTGGGAGAGTTGAGAGGACGGATTCGGGGACGAGTTTGTCAGCGAGGATGAGGTCGGCTGTTTGGAGGGCGGTATGAGCGGCGAGAGTGAGAAGGGATGCGTGTCCAGGCCCGGATCCGAGAAGTGTGATTGAGCCCTTCTTGCTCTTGGGTATGGACGGTGGAAGTGGTGCTTCTGGTGCAGTAAGGGCTCCTTCTGGTGCTGGTGTAGTTGTGAGGAGGGCCTCGAGATCATCCGGGGTGAGGGAGCAGAGATGAGAGAGTGGGTAGTACTCGCAAATCTGACTCAACCACCTTATCCTTCTCGTCTTGAGAGTCTCCGGTGATGTATCTGATTCGCGAACAAGGTTGTTGAATGTTGAAGGCTGCTCCGTGTCCTCTTCTGTGTCGAGGCCCACCCTGGTCTCATAGAGCTTGTCTTCAGCCTGCAACTGTCTTCTCAGCTGACCCAGTCGAGCGCAGGCTTCACCGAGATTTGAGGGAAGGAAAGAGATGATTTCCTTGCGGATTCGGGCGGCAAGTTTGCAACCTTGGCCAGAAGTTGTGATGCCGATGTGGAGAGGGCCGGAGGAATGGGTTGCGAGGATGGTAAAGGTGCTGGAAACGGGTGGGGTATCAGAGATGTTGTAGGGAATGCGGAGTCGTGTGCAAGGTTGTGTAAGTTGTGATACTGACAAACACGGAGGGTTAGCTGGTGATGTTCTGGGAAGGAGCAGGGTGAAGCTTTTGGGACAGGAAGTAAGCTTCAAACTGGGAAGGACAGGTCATACCAATGGTGTCCTTTTCGGAACCCTCTGCTGTTACGAAGACTCGGTCGACTATCCGATCCGTCTCTTCCCTTCCGAGTGTCGTGAGATCTGAAGGGTCGAAGGCGCGGTCATGGAAGGTGACTTCACCAGCCTCGATACGGTCTTTCAGCGAGATGGGAAGTTGTGAGAGATCACGGTCGGCAATGTACTGCACATTGGCACCATAGGCCAGCAGTTGGGCACATCGTGATGCCGTGAGCGAAGAAAGACCGAGAAGGAGGACGTGGTGGCCGTGAAGTGATGAAGCGGAGAGGAGCGGTGGTGGTGTTTGGGAGACGGTCATGGTGGAAATATGGCGGCGCACTTTTAGCGCAGGGTTCTGTGGCCTTTCGAGATGGGTTTCAACAGCAGCGCAAGGTGAGGAAACGCCTTCCAGAGGAGCTTTCAGAGGTCAATTGCAAAGGGTATTATCGTGAGAAGCAAAAACTACTGGGAAAAGAGGCAATCACACCTTGTTATAAAGCGTCCCGGGTGGTAAACATTCGCCCGGCCTTCAGTCATCTCGTTATCGATAGACAGCTTTGCGATTTCGCCATAATTCATGACCGCCAAAGTCGGAATGGTGCGGATTTGCGCAAAAGTTTCCACCTAATGCCAAGTATTCGGTGCTCTCGCCGAAGGGCTTCCTCACATCCTGCCATTTCTCCAATAAAACTATTTAAACAGGCCGCGGATCGCGAGATCATCGTGAAAAGTAATTGCTTGTTGCTTTATCAGTGAAAAGATAGGAATATAAACATATATTAAAAGACATGATAGAGAACGGCCGCTGCTGAGTGGGCTTTGAGGAAGATCTCCGTGGAGCCTTTCTCCGGATTTCTGTTATCAGTTAGCGCTATCGTGACAATCAAACTGCATGTTATCGGTATCAGATCGTTCCTTGCATAATCAGATTGCCAAGGTCTTAGAGCCGCATGCGTCATTCTTCACGCTTCCTCAACTTTCGGTTCGGCTGGTTCCGATCACCTTCATCTTAAACAACTTCGACGTCCTCTCCACTCTTCCTTCATCATTACTTTCATTGCCTCTTTTACATACCGATACCCTTCAGTACACTATTAGAACCATCACAATGTCGACAAACAACCCTATCAACGTCAATGGCGCCTCGCCAGCACCAACTACCGATGAGAAACCCGTCTTCTTCTTCGACATCGATAACTGCCTCTACTCTCGCTCCTACAAGATCCACGACCTCATGAAAACACTCATCACCGATTACTTCACCCGCGAACTCTGTGAGTCCAACCTTATGGTTATTGTGCCAGCAATGCCTTCCTTCTGCTTCTCCTCTCCTCCATGTCTCCAGCATTCTCTGAACCGGCTTGACTAACATCCTCAACTAGCACAGCCCTCCCCAAGGAAAACGCCGAGCACCTTCACCTAACCTACTACCGCTCCTACGGACTTGCCATCGAAGGCCTCGTGCGCCACCACTCGATCGACCCACTCGACTACAACACGCAAGTGGACGATGCGCTACCTCTCGAACAAGTCTTCACCGAGCCTGACCTCAAACTCCGCGAATTCCTCCTCGAGCTCAAGAAGAAGAACAACTGCAGACTTTGGCTATTCACAAACGCTTACATCAATCACGCAAGAAGGGTGATTAAGCTGCTGGGTCTGGGACCGATAGGGACGGACGAGGATTGTATCTTTGAGGGGGTTACGTTCTGTGATTATGGCAAAATTGGGACGTTGGCGAATGGAGAGGGGGAGTTGATTTGCAAGCCTAAGGGTGCGATGTTTAGGAAAGGTATGTTCAGGTCACGGAAGATGGTTTGGGTAATGATGCTGACGATGGCGTAGCTATGGAGGAGGCAGGAATTAAGGATGTGAGCAAGTGTTACTTTGTCGGTAAGCTCAGACCATCGTCGAAGAGGGATAATAAAGCAGCTAACAATATACAGATGACTCGTACATCAACTGCTCCGGCGCCGTTCAATCTGGCTGGACCCACACCGCACATCTTCTCGAGCCAGAAGATCCTTTACCAAAAGTCCCAGCAGCACCACATGTTATTAGGAGTCTCTATGAGTTGAAGGACGTGTTTCCGGAGTTGTGGAAGTAGAAGAATTGTGTGAAGGTGGAACTATTAATGGGAGCGTGCTGGGAATAGAGTGCCTGGAGAGTGGAAGTTGAGAGGTAATGGCAGAGGATGTGTGTGGGATATCTTTTAGCGGAGCTTGTACCTTGTGGGTATCTTTTGGGTTTACTTGTATTGAACTGTTATTAGAGCCGTCTTAGACATACACAGGCGTAATGGAGGAGGTTTAGATTTATACTTCATTTGGTATCGTGTTCTGTCTCCTAATAATTTGCATCATTTGTGTGAGTGTGTAGTATGGCCCTCACGCTTTACTTCTAATTCGTTGTAGCTCACGCTAAGGTCGTTTCGGCGCCTGCTGATACCAGACAGCATTCGAAGGGTGTACTCGTACTTCCCTTCGCGAGCCTTTAGGCCGTGTACGTCTGGGGACGGACCGTTTTTGTGGTTGATTTTGTATGTGATTCTGGCAGCTCGTAACGGTCGGAAGACGGCGGAAATTGGGCTGCCGTTGGGAGCGAGTTCAAGCAGAATTTCGTGTGTCGCCAAGCCGCCCAGAAAGTAACCGAGAACTGTCCACAGAACAGTCTGAAAAGGACCTGGACAGGTCCTTTTGGGGTGTTCCGTTACAGTCTTACATTGCCCCAAGCCTATGATATTTTACTATACAGCGTTTTGGCGTATGGGTAGTAAGTACAAAAAAGAACTAAGAGTTTTGAGCAACTTAAGGTTGACATGTGTGGGTCAGAAAATGGGCACCCCAAGGTTTCGCGAAAATCGACCACCCAAGACTGACCCTCTCGGCGCCCAGCGTTTAAAGCAGCGAAACCTGGCTCTTGCCAAAATAATTCACCAACCTGAACGGAACCGTCCCCAGACGTACACGGCCTTAGATAGTAAGTTGGCGTTCAGCAGTCAACGGTACAGCAGCGTGTGTTCCCTGACACTTCGTCCTCACATAGCTGATCTTGCATTGTTGAGGATGCTGGAGCTCGTGGTCCGCTAGTTCAGGGAAGCGTTCTGTTCAATGATGGAGAACAAGTTGCTTCGTGCTGCCTGTTCGAGAACCCATATGGCCATGAGTTCTACGAATTGAATATTGTGATAGGCTCTCGATGCTTCTCGTACAACCTCTGGAAAATTGTGCCGACGGCCTTAAATTCTCGGTTCTAGAGCTTTTTTTGCCCTCGTATTATCTGTGAGTAAAAAGCTGGTAGATGTTTTTACTAGAAGATAGTTCGACGTTCAAATGCAACTCGTACTTACTTGTTTCTGACAACTTTATTTGTCAAAGAGCTCCACTCAAACGTCCATGAGTGTCTGTAGATTTGGGTATGTAACTGGCGATGCATCGTAGCATGCCCCCTTTGAATGTATGTTCCCATCGTGGGCCTCTTTGGCCCGCAACATGCTGTATGTGGTCCGATATGTGATCCAGGCTGGTGTGAGCACTTTTCGTAAAGTCCTTCACCACCTTTGCATAGCATCTTCAAGTAGTACGTATACCATTCTTGATCATCGCGTGCCGATATTGTACATAAAGTATCTTTGACTTAATTGATGCAAAAGCTCTTCGGAGTATAGTAACTTTCTGACTTCGTGAATGTGCTCCCACATGAGTTTTAGGCATCTGAAATCTGACCAGTCGTGCGCCAATGTCCATTGGGTCACCTAATACGAACGTGCTATGTGTGCCTGTTGAACTCGTCGTGCTCGCAAAAGTACTATCCTGTCCAGCTGTACAGCTATACTGTGCTTGCAACGTCACTGTGCTTGAATGAGATCGAACATTTAATAATGACTCCTCGTAGCACCATCTGGCCAAATCTTAAGCTCAGGTTGACGTACATCTCTCTTGCCTTCGTACCCTCTTCCGTGATTGCCGGGAACCTCATTTTTTGCGAGCTTCGATAGCTACTATCCAGCGTCGCAGACTCGGAATAAAGCCTTTTCCGATCGGTCCGTGATCTGACCTTTTCTGCGACGTCATCATTAACCAGCCGGGAGTACCCGTTGATAGTACTAGTGCGTATCTAGTTATACTTACTTCCACAAGAGCTTAATTGAGGTTCTGAATTCCGACTCGTATGTTGTTCTTTGGTCACCCGAGATCGATTTCGTGTTTCCTCAGGATTTTCGAAAACAACCTGATACGTTCCAGTATTTCAGAACCCTACTTCTTGCATATCGTCTCCGTTCTCGTATTCCTCTCTGTTTGACCAAGGTGAATTGAGGTTGGATTCCCAAAACCATGTATCTGAACTTCCAGGCAACTCGTGACTCGGTGCCCACTGGCAAGTAGAAGCGCGGATCGTAACTTTCTTCTTGTTGTTCGCCTAATAATTTGATCATACCAGACTTAATCTTATTCATGCGTGCCATGAACTTCGATATCTCTGATGGAAAAAGTAGCTCTCGTGTTTGTGTTTCCTGCAAAGAAAACTGTGACTCTAATAACGTGCCGCAGCCATGAACACCATAGTACAATTGTACAAGATGCTTCTTAAGATCTTCTGTGCGTGTTCCGTCTCAAGCACAGATACGTCTCACTACCTCCAAGACGATAGAAGACTCGACGTGAACGAAGCTCGATTCTGGTTGCAGTCAAACTGGTTGTACTGGCGTTATCGTGTGAAATTATTGATCCCAGGTGCGATTATAAGGTGAATATGTAGCATCTGGCGTTCGATCTTGCCAAGCGATGGAACCCGCCATACTTCTTACATGCAGGTGTCAAGTTTCACTGATTGACGAACCAAGAACCCACTTTGCAAAAGAAAGGTTCGGTCGTGCTCTCTTCTGCTTCCTTTTGTACGTACGAAGGCCTTGCAAAGAAGGTTGTCCAACGATTGAGTGATCAGTACTGCTTGGCTTTGGACAAACTTCGTTTTAAAGGCTTTCGTACATTTCTTGTGTATTGCAGCGCTCTATTCATGATGGCACTCTTCGAGTCTGAAAAGATCGTGTAGATGTTGCGCGGTAGTCGATCATGCGTGATGGCGTTGGGTTGCCCTTCTGCATCCATATGCATCCCATTATATGTCGAAACGTTTGTTTGCTCGTGTACGAAGATTTGTGATTGATCATGACTATTTTCGAATCTTCGTGCTCGCGGTTTTCGACGACATCAGTCGTATCTTTTGCTCAGATTGAGATATAGCATCGTATCTCCGCCCGTGCAACCTCCTGAGAGCGAATCCATAGGATAGACCGTCAACCAATAGCCTACTAACATGCCTCTTTCGTAGCAGTAGTTGGTTTGCTAAATCATTCGTGCAATTCTCACGGCGTTCTGTCGGTGTGTACTCGTATATACTATAAAGTGGTTTGTTTCGAAGAAGTCCTAAACGCATCTTAGCTAGTCTTGATGTGACCTTACAGTTGAGAAAGGAGCAGCCATGAGCTCCTTAAGTAGGCGAAAAGGAAGGCGGTGCTATGAACTGGCTCAATCCTTCTTAGCCCGGAAACAGTGCCAGCGGGCCCAAGTGTGAAGCGGTGCCTCGATTTTCTCGCGGAAGAACCAGTATCCAACCAACTCCATGGGATTGAAGCTCAACGAGAAACAATAGGCACTGACAAGTTCAACGCAGAATCCCAAAGAACCAAATGACCAATTTGAAACAAAAACGCTCTATTACATCCAAACCCAACGCCAAAACACCACCAAATAAATTTACAAAACCGCCTCAGAACTCCTTTATACATACTTGACATTCTGCGCCGTATCCCCCTCCAACTCCCGTCTCATAGTCCCATCAGCCTCACTTCTCCCCACTGTACTGTCGATAGCCGAAGGCTGATATGTGTTACTCGTATATCCACTCGTCGTACTGGACATCATGGTTCCGACTGGCGGGCTCACCATAGTGCCGGTACTTCCTTCACTCCCCATGAGTTCACTCCGGACGGTGTAATCGTCCTTCCTCAAGTTAGGTGCATAGGCACCTGCCAATGGAGCGTGAGGAGAGGTCACAGACCTGGCTGAACCGGGTCTCGGGCTGTAGAGAAGATGGGCTGCTGGTTCGGAGGTTGCCAACTCAGCTGGTGGTATGCCCTTCTCGTTCTCGGCCTCGGCTTCCTTGCGTTTCTTCCTCATGAGGAAAACAATAAGAGCGATAAGAGCGATTGCACCAATGCCTCCCACGACACCACCAGCGATGGCGCCGACAGGAACTTCCTTTTTATCATCATCCTTCTTCTCTTCCGAAGAGCCAGAGCCAGAGTTTGATTCACCGCTGCTTGTGTCCTTTCCACCCTTGTTGTCGTTGTTTTTCTTGTTATCGACCTGCTCCTTCCTCGTAACTTTCGGGAAGAGCACCGCGAGATCCTCGCTTTCCCATTGTTCCGGCTCTTGTACTGTCGCTCCTCCATCTTCATCACCACCAAGTGTCTTGAAGAGCTTCTCTGGGACCTTGTATCCATCCTTGTTCTTTTCGTAACGCCTGGTCCACTTGAGCTCATGAAGGTCGAAGAGGTTGACACCCAATGGGGTCTCAACATTCGAGCAGACGTAGGAATTGAAATCCTTCTTACCACCGAAGCTCACAAGGTACCGGTCGTCGACAAGCTCGCATGTATGGTCGTAGAAGGCAGGTCCATCGGTCGAGACCAACTGCCATGTAAAAGAAGGAACGGAGAGGACCCAGACTTCGCCAGTGGCTTTAAACTCCTCCTTTGAGTACTTGTTGTTGTGGCCTCCGTAGACATAGATGTTTGTGGAGGTACCATCGGCGGCTGGTACAGCAACAGCACAGGTATGCGTCCTTGCTGATGGGATTTCGCCGCCCTCTACGAGAGGTGCAGTGGGCTGGATGTGCCATTGCTCTGTGGCAATGTCAAAGACGTGGACACGATTGAGTGGATTCTGTTCATTGTTAGGAACGCCTTGACAGTAGAAAGAAGAATACAAACATCATTCTCAGTACTCAAGTTCGGCTCGACCGTTACTCCACCGAAAACAGCAAGGACGCCTTCCTTGCCATAATTATCCAACGCCAACACCTCCGCAAATTCAATCCCTCTCAGATAACCCGGCGTCGTCAGGTTCTTCCAGCTATTCTCCTTATTCAAATCCTGAATCAAAAGCTGTGGTGGCTGAATAATCGTCTTCTCCAGCCTACCTCCCAGCACAAATCCCTTCCCATACTTCTTACTGAAGCCAGTACCAACCCTCGTAGCCGAGTTTGGAACCTCTTTGCTAGGTTGAAAGGCTTGCATGTACGTCTTCCATTCTTCCGTCTCGACATTGTAGACCCACGATGTACCATCAACATCCTTCCTTGTCTTTTTGTCAAACCATTTCTTGTCATCGAAGTTCCAGTTTGTCTGGGTGGTGAGCTCGCCGTGGCTGAAGTATAGGTTAGAGTCGTGGGCGTAGACGGCACCCCATTTGAAGACTGTATCTGGGTTTCCTGCGGCGTTGAGTGGGATGCGTTTGATGAGGGTGGTGTCTTTCGAGAAATCGCCAGAGTTGCGTGTGAAGTCAATCTCGATGATGTCCGTATCTTGGAGATTGTTAGTGGATAGCTCGAATGTTGTCGGACAAAACTGAGGGATGGGAAGCCATACTAGCACGTTGTTCATTGGGAAGATCACGAATGTAGCCACCGTAGATGTACATTTTGTTGTTTGTGATGCCACCTGTTGCCCGTTAGCAAAGCCCTCTTCTTGTCCTGTAGGATGAACAAACTCATTGTTTCCGCGGCATAACACCAATCGTCTGGGAAGTATGCCCTCGAACCCTCCACCAAAGCCATCATGGCAACAGCAAGCCAAGTTGAACGAACCATCTTGAAGTTTTGTCTCTTCGTCCTTTGCCAAATGCTTGTCGAGAATCCGTAGCGTGATAACGAGGGTATTCAGTTAGATCCAACGGCTTCCAAATCTCGCCTCCAGCTAGATCTTGTCAGGAGAAATCGCAAAGCTGAAGAAAGGCGATGCCCTGGGGCCCCTGAATCCTTATAAGGCCCTCGGTTGTTTCCATTTTCTCGAATCGGTAGAGGTCAGCCTATCCCAGCATCTCGTATCGTAGCCCCAGCAAATAAGCTTCTGCGCCACGATCCGAGTACCTGTCATGGTGCAAGTGCTACCCAACCTTAAAAGGGTGAGACGGCGTGCTAGCGCCAAACCTAGTGTCTCATGGGTTGTGGTGGGTAAGTAATTTTGGGAGATTGGAGAGATGTGATGAAGATCAACCATCAAGTGCGGTGTAGGGGTTGGCGGTAAACGAGAGCGAGGGATTGGTGAGGATCATGTTGGGGAACGGTCGACTGCAGAGGGATGAGAAAGACCTTGTTTAGCGGGTCAGGTAACCGTAAGCTCTTGAGAAGATCGCAATAAGTAATGAGTCGTACTGAGGATGCCGGTTTTTGGAAAAGCGTGAAGTTGAAGAGTGGTTCCGATGTCGGCTTGGGGCGAAAGGGGGATGAATTGGTTGCGAAGGCAACTGTGGTTAGTATTCCGAGGGTACGTACAGGTAGGGCTTCTGGCGATAGTTACACAGGCGAAAATTGAAGATGGTGATACATGACAAATGCAAGGATCACCAGCATCGCAAATGAAATGAGAGACGACATGGGAATTTGGAGAGAAATGGTGTGTGATTACTACTTGCAGGACGAAATCTTTTAATAAACACCTTGCAATTGCTTGCGCAGGTTCGCCCAAGTGCATATGTGCACTGAATGCCGCGCCGTGAGGCAACCATCAGGCAACACCAAAGAAATGGGGGAAAATTCGGCGATTCATACAATCGATATTCGTACATATGCCTGATAGAAAGAAGAAGCGCGGGTCACCTGTGTCCTGGCCTCGCCAAACCTCAACAGGATATCCAAGTCCATATACACAGAAAACGTTCACACTGGCAGAGCTTGGTTGATGGAAATTCTTCCTGGCTACGCAGAAATTTTCCGAAACTCCCTCAACACGTTCGGAACGCTCAGGACTGAGAACAGGGCTATGCTTTTCAGGCCTTCATATCATATCGGTGTGGATGATTTCTTCTCGGAGACCTTGGAGCAGTGATTTTCAGAGGAGCTTGGTGAAATTCTTGTATTATTGTAATCTATGCACTATAACAAGCCCCATATCGTTTCCTAGAAACGTTTAACAGTACTAATAGATCTCAGCTCATGTTTGTGATAGGAGCTGATCTGGTACCATTCCAAAACTCAAACGCATTCGATGGTGAGCGACGGGGAATCTCGCGACTTCGGCCGTAATAGTCCAGCAATAAGGCTCGCTCGTGATAGTATTTGTCTTCAGCAAGTGCGCGGCCAGTGCTATCCGAGTCGCAGAAGTTATGTTTGATGTGCAGTGTATCCACACAGTCCCTACAGTTATAATCCCATTCCTGTATTCCACGGCGCTTTCTGAAGTTTGGAATGAGAGTGCTGGTCTGGACAACTCGCATGCATTTTCTACACGGCCAAAAATGTTGACCTTGCTTATGAGGTGGCTTCTTCGGATCAGGCCCAGAGTAAATCCTCACAAAGTCCTTGTAATCCTCCATATCTTTCAGACGCCCAACTGTTCCAGGACGTAGTGCAGCCATGTCAAGCTGTGCAGCGGTTTCATTGAGTCGTCTTGTTGCAGGCTCTGTTATCGTCAGGCTTCTGTAATACCAGTAGCGGCGCAGGTTGGTACCATAGTGTCCTGGCCAACTAATTGCGTATGAGAACTGTTTTCGGAAGATTGGGTAGGTGACGAGAAGAGAACTGATATCGTAGTATAGAAACGAAGTTGTTTGGGACAATTGAAGAAGCGAAAAAAAGGTAAGGTGGCCGTAGATTTGCATTCGAAGTTCGGCCGGCAGAAACTGTAGGCCACGAAACCGAGTTGTAGACGGTACGAAATCTGATAGCTTCCTAAACCAGCGCCGGAAAGAAGGCCCACTTGGCGGGATCATAAGACCTTGTCTAGTGGAAGATATCATTGTGAAGATTTGAAATCACTATTGGGAGGATAAGCTGCTCTACACAGAGACTTTAAAAAGAAAGAAAGAGCGAATGTTAAGAAATCCGCAAATGATTCATCTGGGAATAGATTACTGACAGCTTTACGCTGCAAACCTCCGTGGAGAATTTAGGATTTCTACTCCGGTCACAGCATGTCCGTTTCGCCACGGTAACAGGATCGGCAATTCGTAGCACTGATTGTCAGCGGAAAGAAGGCCGCTTTCCTCCGTAGACTAGGCCGCGGTCGGCTGTACAAGAGGAAGACGAGCCGCCAAAAGGAAGGACAGGAATATGATGTTGCCTATGTCAAGGTCAGTATCAGCGAACAACTGCATGGCCAAACATACCAATCCCGGGTGCTCCAGTGCCCAAAATTCCACGAGACGCTTTGCCTATCCTTTTCCTCGAAGTTGAGGGGTTGCCGAAGACGCGTCTCGC
Source organism: Ascobolus immersus RN42 (assembly GCA_003788565.2). Classification (NCBI taxonomy): domain Eukaryota; kingdom Fungi; phylum Ascomycota; class Pezizomycetes; order Pezizales; family Ascobolaceae; genus Ascobolus; species Ascobolus immersus. The sequence continues at coordinate 105,102 of ML119674.1, read as the reverse complement.
CCTCTCCGTGAGGTATCTTGTGATGAGTCTGCTATTGTCGTAGAGGATACATCGATACCAAGGGCGATGAGCAATATGGCCGTCGTGTTAGAAACTTTGTTTGCTCCAGCCGAAATCGTGTTTGTTGTTTGTGCGATGGGATTCTCGAGGCGTTGTTGACACGAAGCAAGAGGAATGGAGAAGTCATTCGCAGATATGAACTCTTAGGCAATGACGTCACATGTCGAAGCACTACTATGCATACTTTGAAGTACAAGTACTTGTACATGCGCAACGTACTTGAGAGTGGATATGAACATTGATACGTGTTTACTTCGTACTGCAAACGAAGTAAGTATCCTGCTGCACAAAGTGCGGGAGAACGATTGGTTGCTTGTGTATCGGACAATAGAGCAGACCGATGGAGAGTTTCAGACGTGGTTCAAGTTCTTTCATATTCTCTTGTACGAGCAAATTCTTATCGGGATCGCAGCACCGCCTAAGCGCTTTGCTCTGATGCTTTAATGCAGCGTACTTTAGCCTCGTTCCCAGTCCAAAGCGCAAAGCGTGTTCCGACGATATTTTTTGTAGAGGGCGTCGTGAAAATTGCTGCGTAGCATCAACGGAATGTAGCGAGTTCTTACACAATTGTTAGAATCAGAGAACAAGCACATACGGCCATAGATTGAAGAATATACGGGATCCCGTCCGCTCTCCCATAGTCAAGCTTCTAATCGCCAAGTTAGTACTGCGGTGGGTGACCACGCGGGAATCCTTGGTGCTGTATGTTTTTGGTTGGTAATGCCTTGCGGTTCGAACCTTGTTGTGGGCATCATAACATTTTCCTTCCTTTGATTCTTTCGAACATGCCGGTACGGCATTGCTTTTCAACAATACTGAATTCTACTCCGTTGCACATCCATTTTGTACGAGGCGACAATATCCTTTTGCGCACGAGACAAACACACAAGACATCTCGAAATTCCTTTCAATTGCATCCGTATCGCCACTTTACGAGCCACAAGCTGCACAAGAAGTACCCATCCCCGCTACGAGATGCCATCTTCCAAGGAAATGCCGAAATGGCATACGATACACGTGCAAGTTTTTCGTTCTGAGGGAGGTATGTAGGAGTCAATACGAGACAAGCAATCGGGACAAGCACTGGAGCACGATAATGGGATGGCCGATAGCCACACAGCACCGTGCAACACTAAGTACATGCTACAGGAAGTCGCACGTACTCCTTAGTATTACTAAACACCATATACCTTCCATACCTCCAGAGGTTGCAGAACAGTCTTACGGTTATACCGTTACCATCACGAACCCAACACCAGATACAAGCTATCGATCTTCCAAGCCAAGCTTTCGAGGTCCAAAGTACTCCAAGCCACACCATACGATACTACACCGACACAGATCCCAATCTTTGCCGATGGAAGGAAGAATCGGCACGAGACAAACATACGCCGATCAAAGAGCTGGTTGCTACACGATAATGGGGATGAACAAACGCACAGGACAGCACAGGATATCTGGCTACGTACATACTTCTCACAGCAAGATACTTCCTCACAGAACCGACACGAAGAAGTAGTGACAAAGTTTCCTAAGAGAGCACGCAAGATGCTATCTTGCAAAGAAGCTTTCAAAATCGCGAAACTGTAGGGCCCTGTACGATACACCTGTACATGTTCAAATGCTGGGAGGCAGAAGCGCCACGACACAAACATACAAGTTAACAAATGAGAGGAATGACTGAGGTCAACACATGATACATAATGGGGATGAATAATCGATCCCACGCACCCGGACAATGAATACTGAAAGCCGCATGCACAACCTAGAATTCATGCCAACCTGGCCTTCTCTACGAAGCAACGCAAATTTGCGGCCCAAAAGTCTTTTGGCTCTATCAACGAGCACGCGAGATGCCATCCTCCAAGCAGACTCTAGGAAAAAGAACGAGCACTTAAGTACTTACATCCACACATATTCACCGTTGTTGGCAACCTGGGACAAAAGCGCCAGTGTCCTCCTACGAGACAAACATACAAAAGAGTTCAACTTACGATAATGGGGACGAGCCTGTAACTCCACAATCCCATCCTGGACTTACGAACTTCTCACACCACGAGCCAGAAACGTTCGAGACTGCCTGCGGAATTACTTCGCCACGGAACCATGGAAATGCAATGAAGGCCCAAGAGACGAACACGACACATATATCTTTCAAGAAGCTTTAGAGATAGCGAGTACGTACTATGGAGGATCGATCCTGCCGCACGTATACCAGCACAGTTAACAATACTCATCACCAGCCGGAACCCTTTGAACCACACGAGACAGACATACGGAGTATAAGGAAAACCGCACAGACATATTACGGTATATAATGGGGACGAAGAATCTCACAGTACCTGCTCGAAGGACTCCATTACTGAGTCGCGTATACCTCTCACTTCAAGCAAGCTATGGTGTTCCATGTTCTGAGCACGCAAGGCCATAGAGTTAGAGATCCTACGAGTTACGAGTGTTTGTATTCTCAGTACTTGTATTGTCAACGTCCACTGGAGATAAACAAGTTGCGGCACTCTGTACTGTCATGTAGACAAACCTAAGTACCGAGAGTGTGCAACGATGCAACGTAGACAGCGAACTGCTCCACGATCCCAAAGACATCGTCCCAAAAGACACCAACGGAATGTACGAATACTCCATTACCATTCTACTCTAAACAAATATAAACAATCTAACCCAACGCCCTGATATACGCACCTATCTTACAAACCGCCTCCCACTCCCACCCACCCTATTCCCTCTGCACCAGCCCCTTCCTTCCAAACCTCCCCGCCACAGCCCCCAACTTCCTCGCCAACGCCCTCTCCAACTCCGCCTCCCTCTCCAAATCCCGCCTAACCTCTTCCTCAACACTAACCTCCTCCCCCCCAAACTCCCCCGGATCCAGCACCAACCTCTTCGGCTCGGCAATCTTCCCCAGCCGGCCCTTCACAATCGCCTCACTCTCCCTCTCACTCGGGATACTTCTCGGTCCCTCTCCCTCCTGGCGTGCACCGATCCAGGGCTTCATTGCCTCCCGGCCCTTGCGTCTCAGTAGTTCGCCGAGTGAGCTTGGGACGGGGGTCTGGGCCCACTCGTCGGAGCGTTGTTGGACGGCTCGGCGGTGTTCGATTTTCTCGGCGACGTCGAGGAGTTCGCCGACGCGGATGGTGGCGGCTTGTTCGAGCTGCTGCTGGCGCTCACGGGCTTGGTCACGGCGCCACATTTCCTTCTGGGCCTTTTCCCACTGGGATTTGGCGCCGTATTTCATTTTGGTGATCATGTCTGCGACCTTCCCCTTTGTCCAGCCGCCGCAGTTGCCCTTGTGGATGTGTTGGTTGAGGATGCGGGAGAGCATTTCGAGCTGGGTTTGGGACGGGGAGCAGGAGCGCCAATGGGCGGAGGTGAGGATTAGTTGACGGGGGAAGTGGGAGGCGGCGTAGGTATCGGCGGCGTGAATGGCGTGTTCGAAGAGTTCAATGTCGGAGAAGATTTCGAGGGGGCGCATGAGATTGCGGAATTGGCGGCGGGCGTAGGAGAGGTCGTGTTCGATGAAGAGCATGCCGCGGACGGCGTGACCAGAGAAGGTGTTTGTCTCAAGGTCGCGCTCGATGCGGATGAAGCCGTGGCCGCCGCATTGGAGGATCCATTTGTGTTGTGAGCAGGCTACCCAGGCGAATTGGGAGATGGAGCGGACGTGCTGGTCGGGTTTGACGTCCTCGAGGAGGTCCATGATGTTGTCGTAGTCGGTGAATTCCATGGCGAGGGGGTCGGTTTCGCCGGGGACTTGGGGAGGTGGAGGTGGGTTGAGGTCGATCTCGGTGGATTGTTTGTAGAGGGTAGAGCCGGGAGTGTGGTCGCAGAGGAGGTCGGGATCGAGGCCAAAGAGGGTTGGGGCCGTGAGGACTCCGTTCTTGATGGAGCAGGCAATGTCGAGAACGTGGCAGTTGGACTTGTCCGAGTGGAGACGCATACCACGGCCAATCATTTGTATCTAGAAATTGTTAGTAGTGGATCTGATAGATAGAATAGAGTAGACATGCCAGCAAAGCTTTTGACCTAGTAGGACGTGCAAGGACAATGCAGTCAATGTTTGGAATATCTGTGCCTTCGGTAAACAGTCCACAGTTAACCAGCACCGGAAACTCCCCATTCTTGAAAGCCTTGACGAGGGCAGTCCGCTCTGCAATCGGAGTCTTGCCCGTCACAGCTCTTGCGTCGATTCCCTGATTACGAAAGACGTGGGTGAGATTGACAACGTGAGAAACGTCCACACAAAAGACCAGAGTCGATTTGCGGCCGAGACACTTTGTATGCCATGCCTTGACGACCAAATCATTCGAAGAAGGCGTATTCATCACCTGCGAGAGTTTTGCAATGTTGAAATCTCCAGTCCCAGAACGCTCTACCGGCACATATGTGAGATCCACCATCGTCCGGACAGTCGTAAAGATTGCATCGGCCAGCCACTTTTCCTTTGCCATGTCCATAAAGTCCCTGATATTCATTAGCAAAGATTCCGGCATCGCTCAGTATTGCATTCAGACACACTTGTGGAATACAATCCTCTGCAACACCTTGCCCAAGCCCATACCATCAGCTCTATGCATCGTGGCCGAGAAGCCCAAGGTAATCGGTCCGTTGTCGTCCCAAATCTTCATGTGCTGCAACACTCTCAACCAACTCTTTGACACGGCATGGTGACATTCATCCATCAGCACCAGTTTATGGGTGTCTGGATTAAACTTTTCCAACCGCTTTCCATCACTAGCCACCAAGCTCTGCACCATCGCAATCGTCACATCAGCCATGCCCGTAGCCTGATGTGTAGCCCCCATTTCCAGTTCCACCTTGAGTTCTGAATGTGTCGATTTAACGGTAGTGTAAGCCTGTTCCGCCAATTCCTTCCGGTGTACCAAGATGAGAGTTTGTGTTCGCTCCGGTGATGGCGGCGGTATCCTCGAGATGATGTTTGTGAAAATGACCGTCTTACCCGAACCCGTCGCCAGCGAAACTCCGAGCCGTCGGTCACCCTGGCCCAGATAGTTCATCACCGCCTGGATGCATTCCTCTTGATAGGGTCGAAGGGCCGGGCCGAGGGGCTGCGACAACCTCCGAATGGTTAGTTGGCCGGGAATGGCTTCAGTGGACTCGGAGACTGACGGCTCTTGGAGATCTAATTCACCGGGTACTTCGGAGGAGAGGTTCGGCCTCGGAACCTTGTCAGCCGAGTCGCTCGGGTTGATCAGAGTGGCATTTTTGCGGGTTTGGCGGAGGACTGCGGTGCAGCAAAGAGGAAGGATGGTTTTGGTGAGGAATGGGCGGGTTGCGATGAGGGCGGCGGAGGTTGAGGCTCTGAGGGCCATGGTCGGAGATGGTGGAGGCGACCCGGACGGTGCCTTGGTAGGTCAATTGCGGTCCCTCGCGAGTCTCGTGATGGCGATGAGTTTCGGGGATGAAGGTAGAGAGCGTCAAAGTCGGATTTGGTGGTAGAGAGCGACTGTGGATAGATGTTTTTGGCGGGGGACTTGGGCCTGAGATGGTGTTCACCTTTCTTCTTTCGGCAGAAAAAGTTGATAAGGCTTAGCGCCAAACAGTACATAAACACTTTGGACCCTGGCTTACACACTTCCAGACCAAAACAATCCTCATCGAAATCAACACTTTCCCTTTCCAAAACTAAACACCATCACGACCATCACGAGCACCACGAATTCCCGGCCTCGACGCCAACCATCACGACCTCTTTCGCGATGGACCCCGGCACGCAGTACCAGTCGGTAGGAGTCTTCAAGGAAGCCGCCAAAGCCTACGCCGCCTCCCACAACTTTGTCCCCGAATTCGGCCACACCAACAAGACCCGTGCTCTCTTCCGATGCAAAGCCATGATTGAAGCGTCCTGCGGACTGCCGTCGCATAGAGTCCCGTGTTCTTTCAAGGTCTTTGCGGGTGCCCGGAAAGGTTACGAGGAGGGGATTTTGATTGTTTCGAGGAACGCCATCACAACACACACCTGTGCGATTGGAGGACATCCACAACGGCCGGTCTATTGTGAGAAGCCTCATGGCGAGGAAGGGCAGGCTGCGAATGGGACGGCTATTGCCGGGACTGAGTCGCATGCTACACACGGTGCTATTGATCCGGCTTTACAGGGTGTCGGTGCGCCATTGACAGAGTCGGCTTCGGTGGAGGAACGGTTACGACACTCACTATTGATGGAGGGCATGGGTCAGGATTTGAATGGGCTGCTGGGAAATGGCAACAAGGGCAACACCACAGCACATGACGAGGAAGAGCATGTATTCAGTATGAATGGAGGACCAGGGACGAATGGCCATAGCGGAACAACACGTATGTTTTCTCTATTCTGTTTGCTCTCTTCCGGAAGTTTTGTTGGAGGCCCCGGTATCCGGGATTGCTGCTTACTCTCTCCGTCATAGATAAACCTTCCAATCTTTCACTATCGATACCCGGCGAGAAGATTGCAGCAAACGATGACCCCGACCCATTCATGGCTATGGACATTTCAGCCCTCATCTCTGCTGTTGACGCCAATGGCGATACTCCATCATCACCGCATCTACCTACTCCTACCCAAAACGGCAATCCGACCCCGCAGTCGTCCTATAATGGCCCAGAAACACATATACCAACAACCTCCGAGACCATTCAACACCCACAGTCATCACAACAACAACCATCTACGACCACTGCTCCATCATCAGCTACCCCGACGCAGAATGGCACCCCCTCGTCGATACCCCCCACCTTAACCTCCAACACCACTAGAGCTCCGTCATCTCGCCCAACGTTGGACGCATCAATAAAGCCTCCTAAAAAACGAATCCGTGTAGCCAAACCCCATCCTTGCGAATGGCCCGGCTGTACCCACATTGCGACTCGCTCTGAACATCTCAAGCGTCACATGCTCACCCATACGAATGAGAAGGCCTTCAAGTGTGCCCATTGCTTCAAAAGTTATGGTAGGAGTGATGGCTTGCGAGCACATATGAGACAGTCGCATCCGGGGGAGGTGTGGAAACCTCAGGCTACACCACAACCTCAGCCGCCGCCTCAGCAAGTGCAAGTGCAGGGGCAGGAGACACAGCCACAAGCGGTAGGAGGACAGACGCAACAGGCGCAGCCACAGTCAGTATCAGGACAGACGCAACAGCCGCAACCATCGACTCAGACGCAGACGCAAACAGAGTCCCAGCCGACACCTCCGGCATCTAATGGACCACCAGTTGCTCCGATAATAACCGCGAGGACAGCACCCCAGCCACAGCAACCGGCGCAAGCCCCGCCTGCTCAATCTCCACAGCCACAGCCACAGCCACAACAATCACAACCTCCTCAACCTCCTCAACCACCACTACAACAGCCACAACCACCTCCTCAACAACATCAGTACTCACAACCGCCTCCTCAACAACAACAATACTCACAACCACCCCCTCAACCCTCACAACCTCCGCCCCATCACTACCAGCCTCACCCACCCCAATTTCAACAAACACAACAACCAACCCCACCGAACCCCTCTGTCTCCCCCCCGCCAACAGAACCGCTCCTCTCCACCCCGCTGCTCATCCAATCCGCCCGCCTCCGCATCCCCAACGCCCTCAACTCCCTCACCACCCTCCTCATCCCCCTTCCCCGCTCCACCCCCCTAAACTACCCCCTCATATCCCTCGAACTCACCGAATCCGACGCCCTCCTCAGCACTCTCACCCCCCTCCTCGAAGCCCTCCACACCCTGCACCTCTGTCCCCCTGCACCAATCACGTACGACCCCACTTCCCTCTTTGCCCGCGCGGAGGCCGAGGAAGCTAGGAAGGCGATGGAAGCGGTAGAGAAGGCGAAGGATGATGTTGTACGAGGGACTGTGGAACGGATAGTTGGGATAGCCGAGGGAATTGCCGAGGGATGGAGGGGCATGGAGTGGGCGGAGCAGGAAGGTGGGGAGGAGGTGGTCAGAAGGAGGAGGGGGGTGTGGGGGATGTGGAGGGGGGAGGTGGAGAGGATAAGAGCGGGATTGGGGGTGAGTTTGGGGTAGGGTGTGGAAGTTATTTATGGTGATGAAGAATATGTGGGAAGGAGTGTATATATTTTTTCTAGAGGATACTTTGTTTATGGGTTGTTTTATATCATGGTATATGGGCTGGCGGAGTTTTGTTTTATACCCGGTATTTGTATTGCATTTAGGATGGGAATATATTGTTAGGGTTATCTCGTAAAGCGGTTTGTCCTTGGGTCGAGTGCTCGTGTTACGCTCGATTGGTGATCGATAATGTAGATATGGCATCATTATGTGTATAGCATCTCGTTCTTTGTCAGTGAATGAAGTGCGTGTTGGTCTTGCTGGAAGGCAATATCTTCATGATACCTTGACTATGACTCGTATAGAAGTCCGAACAGAGAGGTTCGCGATACTTAGAATTACTCGTGAAGCGTCCCCGATGGTCGAAGTCGAGACTTTTGAAAGGTTAAACTCGTTTGGGCTTTCTGATACCTCTTCTCAGCTAGTGTATGCATATGATTCTCGTGAGCTTTCGCTGTACTCTCGATAGCTATAGAGTTGAACTTCCAGTCTACAATCGTTACTTGTCGTGAGGTGTTCGTATTGGCGTGCTTCTGCCAAAGTCTACCTCACGTTCAAGCAACCGATTCTTTTCTTTTCGAGCTCTGGTACGTGGATCCTTGACGTGCTTCAGGACGGTGTGTTTCCGTCTTTGTTCCCTGGTACGGTGAATTGTAACTCGTATAGCTGCCGAGCTCATTATCCTTCTCAAGTTCTAATTGATTGGGACATCCCCGTTGGTCAATGTCGTGAAGAGGTCGTTTGTGCTGTTCTGTTTCCAGTCAGGGCTATTTCGTGAATGTGAATGACAAGGTTGTTTCTTTGCTCTTATACTATCCTTGCGTGTAGCCGCCATTTCGATGGGTAATTGTAGATATGGCATCATTATCCGTACAACAAAGTAATACTCCGTCCGTGTCTGTCAGTGAGCAAACTGCGTGTCGACTCTTATGAAAGGAAGTATCCCAATAAAGCATTGACTATAACTCGTACTTGGTTCGGATCATTCTTTGGCACTTCTAGTTGCAATGCGTGGAGGTGGTTTTCGGCAAGTGACTGCAGCGACTCTCGAACTTAACTCACGCGTGCTGGGATTTCGAACTCGGGTTCAAGTTGCCGGTTCATTGCATCCGGTTCTCGTGAGGCATCCTGTGGCCTGTGGTGTCGAAAATGTTGAAATCTCCGAATCCAGTCTACAACCGCTACTTCTCGTGTGGTCGTTCGGATCGTATGAAGTGAAGATTCGGCCGAAATCAATCTCTCGTTTGATCATGACTATCGCATTCCTTTGCTTTCGAGCTTTGGTACTTCTCAATGTACTCTTGTTGTGTTTTGAATTCGTACTTGTGCTTTGCTTGTCTGTCTGCAGATCTGGTTGTTCGAAGCTTTTCGTACATTCTCTTTCGGAGACTGCTCGAAGCCATTGGGAACATCCCCGTTGGTTAATGTCGTGAAGGAAGTTGAGTCTGCGTTGTTTCCAGTTAGGTTTATTTCGTGGAAGGGATTGACATGGTTGTATAGTTTGCTCATATCCTTGTGCGAAGGAGCAACCGTTGGGATGGGTAATGTGCCAGTGTATATGGCATCATCATAAGTGTACTTACTTAATCACGGTCCTTCGTTCTCTCTGATTGAATTACGTGGCTTTTTAATTTTCGGATTTTTCATCGTGAGTAAGTATTGACTGTGCATGTGGCTCGTATAACTTCTTGTCAGTGGTGGAAGTCGACCTCGGATACTTAAAAGCTGGGATATGCTAGAGCGCTCGTTGAGTTCTCCTTGAGCACTCTGGAACTCGTGTTCGGGTAATTCTCCCAATGGTATTCTCGTGCAAAGTCTTGGCTTGGACTCTCGAGTCTCCAATTAAGTCGTAGCAGAACATGGGCTCCATGGTCTTCACTCCTCGTTCAACAACATCATAATCCTGAAAGTCTATTCTTAAGTAGTCCGTGATTCTTTTCTGTTTATCTAAGTTCTTGACGTGTCTTATTCCTCTCTTTGATAGATGACTCGAACTGAGTACTTTTCGTGTACCTTCTTTGGTACTCGGGACATCCCCACTGGTCAGTACTACTGAGCTCATAAGAGGGTTGCAAAGGTGCCTTTTGTTTCTTGTACGACTCGTGAGGCGGGTTGAATCTTAGTTATATGTACTTAAGTAGATTTCTGCTCGCCATTTGGTGTGGCTTTCGATCTGGCTTGGACTCTGATGTGTACACCTCCTACAAAGAGCTCATGTGGATGTTCGACTCTGTCATCTTAATATTGCTCGTACGTACAAAGTTCGTGGTGGTCTTGCGTGTAAGTACAAAGCATCCATGGACCGATTGCTGTATACATGTAAAGAAACAATGTCTGACTCCTAGACTGTTTAGTACTATCCTCGTGTTTCATCTGAGCTGCTTCTGCAAACTTGCATTGTGTCTCGAATGTGGCCCGTATCCCGACTTGAGTTTGGTGCTGCCGCAGTCTTGAAACTTCTCGTGGGAATTTATTGAACGCACTGAATGTTGTCTGACCTCGTACGCTGGTCTCGAATCGTTTCCTGGTCTCTTCCATTGCAAATTACTCGTGCATGCGAGCGGATGGAAGATTCTTGAGTCGTGCTTCATTCTATGTCGTGTAACTTTCCCTTGAATAAGGTTTCTTTCGAGGCCTGCGTTTGGTTCATTGACACCATGTCACAAAAAGCTCGTATAAAGCGGCTCCAAAAGAGTATGTGAAGTATCTCGTGCTACAGCGGGACGTGCACATCTGTCGAGTTTTGTGGTCTCTGCAACTCGTGTCGAAGACCCAGGAACTTGTTGCTTGTGATCGTGAATTCGAACCTTTCGGCTTTTGGTTGTGAGATGGAGCTAAGGTTGCAGGATCTGCCGGACGGAGCAGCGGATTGATCTCCTTTCAGTGAACCGTATCGATTCTCTTCTCCGTGCGTGATCTGGTGTCTTGCAGTGCGTCTGTACTTTCCGTGTCACAGTCTGCTTCGCCCAGCGCTTTCAAATTGGTGAGCTAGTTGAGACTTCTCATTCTCGTGCGAAGTTTAGTGTCAACATCCATTGTTCGATGTCGTGGGCCCATGGGCGTTTGATGGATCATGTATGTTGTGTTTCTGGTAAGTCTCGTACAGCAATTATTGCTGACTCCTAGAATTGAGAATACTCATGAAAGAGTTTGTTCTGTTGTCGGGATAACTTTATCAGCGTGGCACTCCGATGTCTGGCTCTCGTTCCGCTTGATCGATCTCCAGTTTTCCTACTGCTCGTGATCGAGTGGTCTGGAATTGCAACATTGCAACAAACGAACTTCCCTTTGGCTTGCGTCCTTTGTCTCCTACCCAGATAGTAGATCCCGTGGCCACAAATCTTCAACACTCCCTTCTGCATATTAATATTGCTCGTTCAGGCGTCCCGGAAGATTCTTGAAACTTCTCGTGGAAGATACCTCTGAGTTTGCGTAGACTTCGTCTCAAGCTCTCTATTGTTCCTGTTGCTCGTACCGGTGGAATTGCGTGGTATGTGTAGTAAACGAAGGCGTCGGAATGGTGATAGGTCCTTGTGAACACAATGCATGTGGAATTCTGCCTTGCCATCCCGTATTCTGTTGTACTCCTGAGCTCTGATGGATCCTGGAAAAGCTCTCGTCACGCGGTCTTTTGGGAATTTTCTCGTGTCTCGATCTCGAGTCGTGTCAGTCCCCTCCTTCTTCTTAATATTCGTGCACGTCTGTGCTATCATGTAGAAGATGAAGTTTTCTGTCGGTTGCCTTTGTAGGAGTTATCCTTTGATAAAGTATTTGCGTTTTTAAGGCAAACCATGTCTCATATATTGAACGTGTCGTGATGTTGAGAAATTCGGAAAGCTCTCATATCTTGATGTACTTGCTGATATGGCCTCCATCCGGATCTCGTATGCCAGGGCCGTGGGCTTCTTGTTGCACCTCGGTACTCTCGTATACGTATCTTGCCGTAACAAAAAAAGGAAGGTTCTATAAGTTTGACTTATCGTAGGAGTCGAGTCGTCACCTACTGGTGAAGTCAACATCTTGTTCCATGTGTCAAAGCCTCTTCGAACCCATTGCGGTGGTATGTACCTGGGTTCTTGATGTATCTCATCCTTTTCAACCTAGCGTGTCGAGCTGATTGAGCCTTGCCGTGACTGCTCTTCGCAAAGACGAGACACTGGCATCCCCATTTGACGATGTCGTGAGATACATTGGTCAATGTGTGATGTTTCTAAAAGGCTCGTGCAGCATCACAAGTAACTATCTCATCTTGGTGCCTCTTTGATCCTTGGACTCGTACCTCAAACTGTAGATCTTGAGTCTTGACTCTCCAGTGTTTGTGGATCTTCCGGATGATTTGCGAACCTGGTAGACGTTGAATGTAAGTTCTCGGTACTTAGAAGCACCTTTAGTTCTCAAAGGAGTGGATGCCTACCGGCGGCATCTACCAGTAACTCATATCTCCATGCCAGCAATGTTGTCGAACTTCTGAAATTCCCTGTACGTGCTTCCGTCTTAACTCTTCCATGCGTGCTTCCTTCTGAATCTCTCGATGACTTCCTCGGTTGACAATATCGTGACAGTACTTGCTGAGTTGTGGCGAATCTAAAAGGACACGTACAACACTTCTTGGACCATGGATATTCCGTGAAGTTATCCGTAAGTGACTATTCATCGTCGATATGCTTTTCCCTAGTTTCGTCCATGCACTCCGTTGTCCATGACTTGTATGATTGAGCGTATCTGCTCCTTGAGTGTCAGCATTTGCACCCGTACGCAAGAGCATCGACGTTGCGATGGCATATAGTTGCTAACTGACCTCTGATCTTGACTTTAATTTGTTGCATTCCCGTGAAAAGTCTCATTGGAATCTCGCGAGCTGTGAAGGTGCACCGGTGCCTGCTTGTGGCGGTGTTTGGGATATGATATCGCTTTGTGATGGGAACTGGACCAAGCATTATGCGTGTCGTTATGTTGGTCGGTCTGAAAATGCCTGCGTGTGGGGTTGCTGGTGAATCTGTGGATTTTCGGAAGTTTCCATTACTCCATGTTCATGTGCGTAAGGCTTTGTTGCCTATGAAGTAGCAGCATGCAGTTTGTTGGAGATGGTGGCCGATTACTCGTGCGAGTTGGGCTAGCGACAGTTCTCTTCTTGTGTGGAAACTCGTGCTTCTCGCAGGCGTGACCTGGCTCCGGTGAAAGGTTGTGCTTTACTTTCCGGAGTTGAGGAGTTGTTCCTTTGGTTTCGGAATTTGATGTGTTGACTTCTCAATATATTATCTTTGTTGTCCAGTTCGAACGATGTCTCGTATGACAATCGGTCTTTATCCATCCCCGTGTTTCGTAGCTCATATCGTTGGTCGACAGGACGTGACTTCTTTTGTTGGTCAGTGATGATGACAGCGTAGGACCGGTAGATGGGGATCGGCACTGCACTCGCCGGAGGAGGTTCGTATATTGGCATTGGGCGTTTTCGAGCTCCTACTTTATTCCAGAGATAATCTCGTGTTTGCTTCCGAAGTAGCTACGTAGGTCGATGCTTAGCTACTCGTAGAAAGGCGTGACGCTGGTCGAGATGCTGAGCTGAGTATGTTTGATGTTCTGCTGTCGCAGTACAAATTGTTGGGTAGTCATCGTGTCGAAGTAATGTACGTGTCGATCTTCTTTCCATTGAAAGCCCTTTGTAACCGGCATGATATGAGAATAGGTTGAGCAGCACTGTCGTGCGCGCCATCTGATTTTTCCTTTTGAGGCTTTTGCAGTTGTGCCAGTGGGATGGTTTCTGTCCTGTTCAACTCGTAATGCTGTGACAAGGCGATCATGCTCATGCGATGTTGAAGCATGAAGGTCAAGTGGAAGCAATCGTTGAAAGCCCGATTTGTTGGACCCTCTTGGCTTCCTCAAAGAATACTTAAGCAGGTACTACAGTGGCAACTTGCGTGAGATATATCGATATGTCGACTCGAGTCATGCTCGTGTTCTGATTATTTCCATCGGAGAGTTCACCGTCTGATTATTCCCGGCTCGCTTCGTGAGCTGCTTAATCAGACAACGCCGGAAAGTTATCTTGATTGCAGAATTCTTAAGCAATTCTTTGCTGCGTCGAAAACACTTGGTCTTCTCATATACTGAGTATGCTGGTGGAAGTCTCATCCCCTTTTGGGTTCACTAACCAATATGCGTATATATTCGTATACATGTTCGCAATCGACATGCAAGCTTTCTTGCCTTAGAATAAGGTAAGGCGTGAACGTAATAGCATAGGTTTTCTTCATCTTGCATGGTTATTTCTTCGTACGAAGGTCAGGGTTCAAGTTGGCTGCTTCGGCAACCGCAACTTCTTGAAGCGTGGCATAGTTTTCGGTCATTGACATCGATGCTCGACAAATTCAAGTGCCAGTGATGGTGATGAGTTTGAGTGGGGAGACCGAAAGCTTTATATGAATGGAAGACGGCCTGAGATTATTAATGGTACTGTCTCTACCGTTCCTGCTGATACAAACGATGCAAACTCAGATTCTCAAGCTTGATTCTTGGAAATAATTCCGGAGATTCTTTGCCGAATGACGGTCAAGACCGCTTAATTTGACGACCTGTCACATACGGCCATAGATTGAAGAATATACGGGATTGTTTTATACTTCTTTTGCATGCTCATGGTCTGAAAGGAAAAAATTGGAATCGACCGCGAGGATTTCTGAGTTTCCACCGCTCTCCCAGCAAAGCGCCCTGGGTCAAGTTGAACTTGCTGGTTTTGTGACCACTTGGGACATTTTCGCCCACCCACCACCCAGTCCCCTGCTGTATGTTTTTGCATCCCACCAAAAAATCGAGAAACGCAGGTCTCCTCCACTCAATCGAGATTGGTCAACTTCCCTGTAAACAAGAACGTTTGGCTTCCTTCCTGTTCTCTCTCTCGCGGTGGTAACCACAATGGCAGGCTCCGCAGCTCCGATAAACCATGCGGTTCATGCAGTTCGATCCTCACTGTGGACATATATCGTTTTGCTCTTGATAAGCTAGCGTGATTAAAGCGAACGATATTGCAACGAAGTAATGCAGGAAGACCTTAGGGTAAATCAAACGAAGTGCTGGTCTCAAACACATAGGGTAACCACCAGCGAGCTTTCAGGGTACTCTTCGAATAGGGTAAACTCAAAAGGATTGAAGGAGTGCGGGCGATTGAACGAGGCCGCAAGGTGCTGTCAACCGTGGATTTGGAAGTCCGGCTCTTGATTCGTTTGGCAGGTGGCTGCCTCTCGACGTTGGAACTTCAAATCTTTCTCCTTTGTTCTGCCTGTGTTTCTTTGTTCTCTCAGTTCAGTCCCATCCGCTCCGTCATACCGTCAATTGTCAAGCTGCCTCTCCAAACCTTCTCCCTGTCAAACAGACGACTCCAGCTCGACTTAGATCTGCTCCAGCACCACGAATCCCCTTCACCCTCGCCAACCCACCTCAACAGGACCTCACGACGTTAGCCTCCCGATCACCCACCTCCCCCCAGCCCCGACCGCCAAACTCCGAACCCACCAACCACTTCCCCCCCAATTCCCTCTTACATACCCACCTTCCGTCCCCAGTCCCTACCCGACCGTGCACACATCCACGCCAACTGTCAAAGTCCCCACTCCGCTTCGTAACATCGGTCCGACCATGCACCATCTCGTCCGAACCCCTCGGCGCTAACTAACTTAGCACTTCACCAGGGTCTCGCCGTCGCCGCCCGTTTAGGGCTTGTCAATGCTTGTCAATGCTTGGAGGTTGCGCAATGCTGTCTTGGTGCTTCCGAAGGATTTGGAATCCCTCTTCTCTTGCCAGGCGAGGGGCGTTTCAGGTTGAGAGGTGAGGATCGGAACGGTTGCCTTGTTTATGGCGCAACGTCACGGAGTACGACTGTGAGCTTCAGAACTTCAGCTCGATGGTGAGGACGACAAAGACGACTCGAGTCGTGAGCGTGTGCTTTGCCCCCTTGTCGCATTGATCCCAAGCCGGAGGAGAGCGAGGGAAGAAGCATCGAGAAGCCTGCCCTTACCGGAGCGTCTGGTCTCACAGCACAAGCATACCGCAAGTGGCAGCCCGAAGACGGTCGGATATTTCGTCCCGCCGCAACAGAACACCTGGCTGGAAGAATGGCAAGTGCCAGCGTCAAGGAGATAAGGAATCCATCCACTTGCTCTTGACAGTCTGTCAAAAGAAGAGTCCCTTCTGATCGAGCTTGTCTCGGGGACACATCTCGAAATGCCCGACGAGGATCAGACATCCCTCCCCCATCGTCGGCGCCCTAATCTCAAAGCGTGGGACAAGCCAGTTTTACCCATCTTGATTGGCCAGTGGGTCCCAGCCAGCCGAAATTAAAAGTGTGATGGTCCAACCACACACCCCTATTCGCGACACCCAACGAAGCCGCCACTTCCGGAGGCCTCGAAGGAAACACTGCAAAGTTCACAGAAAGACAGAATCACAAAACCAAAAGAGCAGAGGAAAGAGAGAGGGTATTATAGCAACAAAAATATCTTCAAGATTTTCTAATATTATAAGTGTAAAAACAAGAAACAAAACAAGCCAGCAAGCAGCGCAGAACAAAGGGAAAGGTTGTTGTGTCGGTTCCTCGAAACCCAGTCAGTGGTGAATGGACCACCAGCGCGCCCTTTCCCCAGCCCAAGTTCCAACTCCCACAATGAGAGACCATATACAAACCGGATGAATGAACAAGAAAGCAGAACTGAAAGAAGACTCCCAATGTGTATTCCCCATTGCTCTAACCAAAACTCCAAAATAGACAACAAAGGGAATGATGAAAGGGGTATACACCACTGCGATTAACATTTCACCGAACAATCACCATTGGAGGACAGTAAAGTTCGTGAAAGATTAAGATTAAACAAGAATGATTAAACCCTTTGCCCATGGTATATAGATCCCCATTCATCACCCAAAACCCATAAGGTTGTAATATCTACTAAAGAAGCTTGACGTTCTCCCCGGAAGGAAAACACAATGTAGAAAGAAATCACAAAGAAAATCCCCCTTCAAATCCCGTCCCTTGCCCAAGCAACAATAACAAGTTTGTCCATCCGTAGCATTCGAATATAATCCCGGGTATTGTCGACGTGAAAAGAGTTGAAAAGTTGAAAGAAGATCGAGACGCTGAAAATTTATCGCAAGTGTTGTAACTCCCATCGAAACCGAAAAACGCCGTGTATAAGAACTCATGCCGTTAAAGATGACGAAGGAAGCGTAGCCGTAAAGAAACTAATCGAAAGGATCTAGTTGTCGTTGCATTTAAGCCATAAGGGCGAAGACGGCGGCACCGGCGATGGCGAGGATGGAGACACCCATCTTGGATCCAGCACCCTCAAACTCGGTTGGTGGGGTGGTTGGGACAACTGGGGTGGATCCGTTGCCTGGGGCAGATGGGACACCAGTTCCAGTGGTGATTGGAGCGACTGGGACAACTGGGGTAACTGGAGTCTCGGTCTCAGTCTCTGGCTCCTCGGTCTCTGGGGTTCCTGGGGCAGGGGTGACTGGGACAGTGCCGTTTCCGTAGACTTCATCAGTGTAAGCTGATGATTTCTGCGGGGGAAGGAAGGAAGTGATTTGTGTGCGTTGTGAAGGCCATAAATCGGGATTGGGGGAGTTTACTAACCTGGAGTCTCAGTAACTGGGGTCTCTGGGACCTCTGGGACCTCTGGAGTCTCGGTCTCTGGAACCTCTGGGACCTCTGGGACCTCTGGGGTCTCGGTCTCTGGGGTCTCAGTCTCTGGGACCTCTGGGGTCTCTGGGACGACTGGAGCCTCTGGGGTTGGGGTAACCTCAGGAGCTGGGGTGGTTGGAGCCGGGGTGACGACTGGGATGTAGGTGGTGGAGGAAGCTGGGCAAGCTGGCTTCTCTGGTGGGCAGGAAGTGATGGTCACGACCTGGGTCTCGTAGACGACAACGTCTGGGTTGGCAACGGCATTGACACCGAGGACGATGGCGGAGACAGCGGCGATGGTAGAGAAACGCATTTTGATGTTTGGTCTTGTTTTTTCGAAAGAGAAAAAGTTGAAGAGTTTTTGAAGTTGGAAGAGAGCGGTAAAGAGTGACTGCTGTAAAGCGAGAGTTCTGAAAAGAGTGACTGGACTAAAAAGTCTGAAAGTTGAAACCGGCTAGAGTAGTTGGTTGTGGAGAGAAAGAAGAAGTTCTCGGACGGGAATCAGTGGCCTCCTTATACCTTCGCGACCACGGCAAGTGGTTGACGGAACTGGTCTTGCGATAGGGGGAGGTACAGCCTATTCCGGATTAGCATGCATTTCTCTAATGAACGACAAAAATACAAAACCAACCGCCTTGGGTTCAGGCGCAAAGTGTGTGCAGGCGTGCGCGTTTAATTTCGCAGTGTGTGTGTGGCCATCCAGGGCCTGCATATCGAATCAACCGCAACCGTTGCTGAACTTCCTTGCTGCTTCGTTGAGTCGGTGGCATATCAAGGCGGATTGCAAGCCATAACGACGAAAAAGAAGCCTATCCAAATCTCAGTTTGTACCTGATTTGCTGCCGTCAGTAAGGTTTGTACCTAGATTGTGCCTGACAAAACATTCGTATTCTCAGCGCCGCGATCCGAACGGTCTCTCGCTTCGGATCAAAGTTCCTGCTAGAGGGTCTCCATTCACCATGTTTCGCTCGCCATCGATCGATTCACCAGGCTCACCAAGCCTGGAGACGGCCTCCAATCTAGCACTCCAAATTGCCATGCCAGTTGTGGGGGAAACCCTACTGGCCAAACCATTCTCGCATCCTGGAGTATGCATTAGGGAATCCAAATTCCCAATCCCTGAAGACAAGACCGTCTTTTCTTTCCCTGCCAGCTAAGAAAAGGCTTGAATCACAATCTCAGGGTGCAGAACGAGACGATCAGAGCTTGGTCCTGTCATGAAGTCCTCCTTACATCTCGTTTCCAGACGGAACTTCAATCTCATGGCCTTGGAAACTTCAAAGCCGCGTGTTCAGATCATCTCGATTGTACGATTGTAACAGTCCGTAATCCGATAATAGAGCTTGCTTCGGAAACACCTTCATCTCATCAAACAATCGTTGTGAGGTTCTTCTCCAAACAACGGTTCTGCAAGGTTGTGTGCACGAATGCTCCGAAAAGGGGCATGGCCTTCTAATTCGGACCACTCAATTTGCTAAATTGCAGGATGATCCACCGTACCTGCATATCCTCTCAGCAGATCATTCATCTGGTTCCCTAATCTGGCTGCTAATCGAGTTGTGTGTGGCAACAGGATTAAACACGATTGGACAAAGATAGCTCTTCAGCACGCCTTCAGGCTTCTGTGTGCTTTTCGCGGTTGTTCACGGCCGTGAGCAGTGTTCGTGTGTTCTCATGGCCATGTCCAACATGTTGCTCCCAATTTTGGAATCCATCACAGGCCAGTTGTAGCATCTCTAAAGAAGGCAGTCCTCAAGATAGCAGACTTCTCGAAGTCCAGCTTATCTTGTCAAGTACCTTTAGCGAAATAAGGACCCCGCCAAACCGGTGCCAAAGCTCGAGGTGTCGGCTTCTCCACCCTGTCAACGGCAAAACGGTTTGGCTTCAGATCCCAAATCTCTTGCCGCCGTTAGAGCAATCTCGCTGTCTCAACTCGTCTCCTTTCCAACGCAGGCTCCCAAACAACACCAAGGTATCCTGCAATATAGGGCTCGGCGATGCCGGATTCCAGCGATAAGTCTAAAGCGGCATGTTCTTGAAGGGCTGGGATATTTAGGCTTGTTGATGCCCTTTTTCCAGCGTCTGAAAGTTCGCAATTTGAAATGCCATTTTTAAAGAGACCGTGGTCGATAGCGAAAATTAGTGAGGTTTCGGATCAGGACGACTTTCGATTTTGAGGTTGAAGGACCAGCCGCCTCACACGTTAGCGGTGCTGGTGGCAAGCGCATCGACTGAGCGGCCGAGAAGTTTTTGGACTTTGTGATCGTGACGACGACTATCGAGATGATCTGCTTCCTTTGTTACAGAGTGGGTTCCTTCCCAGTCCTTCCAAGTTCTTTGAAATGCTAACATCACAAGTAGAAAGTCGAACCCTCGTAACGGTGCAATCCCAGCTACTTTTCATCTGTCTTTGGGGGGTCCCTTGCAAGTACATAAAATGCACTCGAATATGCACGCGCCAGCCATTTCGAAGCTCTCGAACATCGCAATCTTGGTAAAAGCGGAATCTCGGCGCTACTTCCAGATGCACTAGCGGGTGTTTCGAATAATGCGGCTCTGCTTTAAGCATTCGGACGACATACCATGGGACGAAATCCATCGACGTCTTCTCAACGACAGGCCTTTCTTCTTCGGCATGCTTCACTGAAGCTTTCTCGTTGGGCAGTTGAGGCAAGCGAAACTCGACACTTCTACATCCACAACACGACACCGGTCCCTGAAACGATTCTCAACGGGACGGAAGCCCTCGCATCCATCAAAAGAAACGTTTAAGCCTGCTACACCTTCTGCGCCTTGTTGTATTGGATTCCGTACACAGTCGATCTTTACGGCTGGAAGCCTTCTGTGTGCGCAATGGCGGAAAGACTCTGATGCGCTGGTAGCCTCAGCATATGCTGCTTGCCGAAGGCAGTGTCTTCGTTTGCTCGGGTTTGACGTATGGGCTGAGGCTTGAATGATGACGGTTGATGAGAATACCTGGGCAAGCCGATGGGTGCTCTGCTGGACGCCTTCTGTAGTTACTGATGAGAGTAGGCAGTGGACTGGTGTTGAGCTCAGCTGTTTGCTTCGTTTGCCCGCCTCGGATGTGGACGGATTGTAAAGACGGCTGGATTATGAAGGTACCCACGGCTGATGCGTCTCAGTGTTTGCTCAAAACTCGATTGTCGACAGAGGCCGCAAAACTACTCTTGGCTGAGCTGGTTATGCACAGTTTGCCGTACATAATGATGCCGATGCAAGGGTGAACTGTCAGAAAGGTCCAAACTCCAGTATCCATGGTCTTCGGGTAGGGACTCACTTTATCGGAAGTAAACCCCCAAACGAGGTCTTTAAAGGAAAGAAGATGGAGAATCGTTAACCAGTGCCGAAGATGGGACGCTGTACCGCCCTTGTGACTTTGTGAAAAGCGTTGATAGGAGTTCATAGTGAAAATCGTTCATAGTGAAAATCGAAAACACTGTCGAGCTGGAGCATGCCAATATAATCCTTGGTATCGTGAGTTGTGCCGAAACTTTCTGAAAGGCTGGGGTTGAAGACAGTTTATGATGTTGAGTTTGGTGGGTTGTTGTTTCGGTTTCGGTTGCTCATGAGTGGCCGGAGATGCCTTTGGAAGCTGAGTGACGACAGCAAATACGCGTCCCGTGAGGAGAAGAATCACATTTCAAATTTCTAACTGGTAGACAACTAGGACGAGCCTCAATGTCGTTAACCTGAAGCGTAATCGCACAGGATTATCCCTCTAGCTGTTAACCTGGCTGCCAGTTCTGCCGGCCATTTCTGTAGCCCGAACCTTGAAAGTCGCTGATACCCGTTCATAGTGACTGGCGAGGCCTTCAAGGCCGCCGAGGCGTTCCATCAAGGCGTTGACTGAAGGAAAAGATGAAAGTTACTAGGAACAGAGTTGGGCGCACGAGTATGGTGCAACGATAGGGTCAAATGTCGTTCCCACCCACATTGAACTTCCAAAACTTCACGGGGTACACGGTGAGGCAAAAGAAGAAGTATCGAAATAACAATTACAAGTTATCTAAAGCTTAAGTAAGGAAGAGAAAACTGTGAATTCCACCTGAAAAATAATGAAAAGAACTAAACTAACGAAGATTGGAAACGGGACGATAAAAGGGTAAAAAACACCGTTTGCAAAGAGGAACGTTGCACATGTTGCATTTTGACCGTGGCATAGCGACCCTCTTCTTGTCCACCTTAAACAATCCATCATGAGAACTCGAGCGAATGTTTTTGGCAAAGTGAGCGCTGGAAATTGTTCTTGTTGACCCGTTGATTGAATTGTACTTGCACCAAACACAGTAAGAACCTCGTGTGGTGACAGGAATGAGAAGATGGTTGAGAGTTGCGTCCAGGCGACAAATTGGTAAAGGTGTAGTAGGGAGAAGTTGAGGACGGAATAAGTTGCGGGTTGCAGATGGTAGAGAATGATTGACAAGTGCTTCAGTTTGTGTAAGCTCGTAATCCATAGGAATATGTCCCTTTAGACGTCCAAAGGCCTCAGTAATCATTCCAACTGAAGCTTCCTCCAACCATTGGCGATGCGTAAGCATTCCTCTCTCGGCGACGTCCTCGAACTCCCGTTTGAAATGCCATTTGTAAATGGTAAAAGCATTAACACCACAAGTATCCAACCAAAAGTAGAGAATCGGAAACCAGTTTCGGACAGCCCTTTTGTGTGTTGTAAGATTGGAACGCATTTGGTCAGAGAGGTCTACTCCGCCCATATGCTGGTTATAATCGTCGATAAACTTGGGAATTGGGAACCACTTCCGGGCAAATTTTCCAAAAAGAGGACGAACAATTCGAGCATTTCCACTGGTTTCCTTGGGGCGTCTTCGGGCTTTGAGGGCATAGTCGATCCGTCCTGTTAATGGCCGATGTACTGTAGACATACCAAATACCCATGCATTATCAAGCCAGGCCCATGCTAGAATTCCTCCTGGAAGACCAACTTGAATAGCAGAATTCCATTCAAACTGAGCATCTCGTTGTGCAACAGTTAAGTTGATCACTCTGGAAAGTTCTGCTGGGTATCCGGGGGTACTTCCAGGGCGGACTGTGCAAACGATACCAACATTATACCATTCGCGAAGGGCACGGGCAAGGTTGATATCCGAGTAAAAGTTATCGAAATAAAGTGTCAATGGGCGTTTGGGGTACTGTTGGCGGAAATTCTTGACAAGACGCAAAATAATTTGAGAATGTGGTGAGAAGCTTTGAAGTTGACCAGATCGAGTGCGAATGTGCCATTGACAACGTGTAAGGCCAGTAAAATCTCCAGGACCGGGCTTTTTGTGTGCAGCACTGGACCACCAGCAGTAATCGAAAAGATAGGCTCCAAAGCATAAAGATATAACTTTGTATCCCTCTTTAATTGGCTTGCGTGACATTTTGACGGTATGGAAGGATCGACCTTTGCATTTTATCATCATTTCGTCAAGAGAGGCGATTCCAGAAGGGTGGTAATGCTGCTGGAAGCGTTGTCGAAGCATAGCTGCCAAAGGCTCGACTTTGCTATACCATGGGGGTTGTTGATTACGGGGAAGATCGGCCAAAGTTTCGTCCTGGGGTCCAAAAACATGAAGGTATCGTCGGATTTGTTCATATCGAGTTTGTCCCATATGATCGGCAACCATAGGAACTCGTGTTGCAGCCCTCCAGCAAAGCGATAGTTCAATCCCAAGAAAGGCGAGATAGAAATTGATTCCGATCCATAACTGAATCTCATCTGGAGTGACTGGATACCATTTTTGGCGTTTGGGGACAGGTTCCCCTTCAGCGGCAAGTTCGGCATTTTCCTCCTCGGCTTCCATCTCTTTGCTCGCTGCATACTCATTGGTTTTGTCGGAAATGAATTGAAGAACTTCGCCGTCAAGAAAAAGACGAAGATATGCATGAGGGGTAGCAACACCATCTGCAAAGGTCGAGTCTTTGGAATATTAGCAATGTTTCATTTTTAACATGTTACAATCCAGAATCTGGGCTACTAACCTTCAGGAAGAAGAAACTCTCCAGACCGTGAGGTGTCGGGGTCATCAAGTTGAACAGGATTAATATACTGATGTCCGGTAAAGCTAAGTCGTTCATCGATTGTATTGCGGAGGTTTGGTGGGATGTAGAATGGGGGAATGTCGCCAACTGGCTGAGCAGGGACTGATTCGCCAGCAAAGCTGTATCCTGAGTAGGCAGGGTCGGTAAGGTCGGGTTGATTGGAGTTGCTTGTCATCTTTGAGAGCGACGATTCACAATGTTTAAGCTCGGAAGTGTAAGTTGAAAGATCTGGAGAATTGAAGGTTTAATGGACGACGTCGCCAGCTTTATTCTTTAAACTCTAAGGATACCTCGGATCATTTTCACTTAACAACATGGACCGCAACTCTCATATTACCTCCCAACTACCCTTCATCTCCTTGGTTTGGCCCTCAATTTCTCTACTCATGCTTTGCGCTCGTTCGCATCAATTGTCCGTACGGTTCATGCTCGATACCCCCATACACTGTAAAAGAACGCCGTATCGGGGGGGACAACTCGTACTTTGTCATCAACCATTTGTGTAGATGCATTCTGACCGGTCATAATAGGCATATCAGCGAGGTTTCGCCTTGTCCTTGCTCATCTCTCAGAACGGAACCTGCCGAGCCTTGAAGGCTCGGGTTGGCAAACTTTGAACTCTCAGAACGGGCGGCTCTAATGGTGGGCAGCCAGGTTAACAGCTAGAGGGATAATCAATTGATTTGATAGTTTGTATGTCAAGTAGAGGGGTGCTTCATATTGCTGTTCTTGGAGTCATTCGGCATGCCGACTTTGAGGGGCTTGGTCTATGCCCTCTTCAACCTTTTCGTTTCGGCATTTCGACCACAGCAGTCGGTTGGGTGGCCAAACTCATCTCAACCGAATATGAGCTAGATCTCTGAGTACCATGTCCATATAGAAAGACTCACCACTTACTAGTAGATGAATTTTGAGAAACCCGTGTTGAGATGAAGTTAATACTTGGCACGTACGGTCTTGGCGGACCTCGTCACCTTTCTTGAGAAGACTGTGTCTACAATAAGTATTTTCAGCAGCATTACGTAGATACTTTCACTCGAAGAGAAGATTGGATATTACACTCAGGACGGACAAGGCCAATGGAAACCTTCAACTCCAACTTTGAAAGATGAGAAAATTTCGTGCACGCGCAAATCTCGACTACCCAGTCCGAGTCGGGGAATACTTCCGTTGGAAAACTGACCTGTGACCGAAATGCTAAAGCGTGAGCAACTTTCCTTCCAGATTCCCCCAACAAAAACTTGCTACCTCAAAACGTCGAGACTTTCAATTATCCTCGAAATACTTGACCTATCTCAAGCAACAACGTCAGTTGAAGAAAGGAAGATCGATCCCAAGCAGCTTCCAGGCACTGACTTTGAGGCATAGAGCAATCCAAACCTGAAGTTATAATACCAACGGCTGAGAGTACAAGCCGTACGCATCACCTTTTAAGTTGCTCTTTGCTTAAAATCAATCAGCACACAAAGCTCGGGCTAGAAGCATACAGCGCCCAATCAAAGACACTGCAGATTCACGTACTGCAGCTATCATGACCTAAGTACATCAAGGATATCAAACTGCATCAACCCATGAGATAAATCCAACAAAAATACGACCAATATTACGAAGGGTTAGCCCAGAAGTTGCGAATACATTAGATTGAACGCATCGCCTTTGAATTTCCTGTAATATATGCGAGAATGTGGTTGTACGCAAGACTCAAGAAGAAATCCAAAGAAAAACCAGAAAAACTTTCACAAAGTACGGATACCACATCCACTGGCAGGCCACATCAAGAATGTCACCGGTTTCAATCACGAGAAAAGCAACACATTGCGCAAGCACCTTACGAAGAGATAGGCCATGAACTCGTGAACTGACAGATCCAAAGATGTCCGCACGCATTCCTTTTTGACTTCCTCCGGAGCCTGAGATCCATGCGACACTGAACTTTGAAAACAACATTTTGCGCACCACTCAAGAACAATCCAGCAAACAGTCATTTGAAAGGAAAAGAAAGATCTCACGTACCGCATCTACATCGACATCCAGGATTATGGCGCCATGACCGTACGAGAGAGATACTTAAGCAATGTATTGAAGTTGCAAATTACGAAGAGAGCCATGACTCGCACAGTCTGAAGCATGGAGCACTGGCAAAGACCACTCGCGCACACACTGGATTGCCTTTCAAGCCGAGTTCTGTTTATTCAAAAAGATACGCATCACACATCATTCGAGGAAGTACGGACTAGAATTCTAGAAGCAAGGAGTACCGATCCAAGAAGGCCCGTTTACGTGCCGTATATACCCACATCAATGATACGGGATCTATTCACGAGATCTAGATAAGCCCATCAGGACACATCCCCAAGTTGCAAAGTACGAGGGTTTACTGCAAACAATCCGAATTGAAAGAGATCCCATATGCATGCAATGCATGATGCACCTTCCAACTTCCTCGATGCGACAACAGAATCCCAGTTGTACGCACCACCCAATATGATGCCAGTAGCAGACAACCAAAGTCACCGGAGCTTAGAATGTTTCACGAATTGCATTCAGGCCACACCAAGAGTAAGGAAAGCATAAGTATCTTACGAGATGAACAATGCATTGAAATTGCCCAGTACGAAGAGGCCGCGAAGATCCGAGAAAAGAACGACTACACGCATACATCGTCATACTACCTCGCACCGGAGACGTAGTAAAAAAAGGCATACGCACCGTAGCACTCCAGTTAACAAACTTCATCCCAACAAAAGAGATACCACGCATACTAGTAGCCTGAGACCCCTCAGAACTGCCAACTTACGCACAAAATCACCCAAAGCAGCGAACGAGATGACTACGCAACGAACAAGACTGACCCACGAAATTTATTTGCAAGCATAGAAAATACCTACCGAGGTGCACTCGGTCCACGATCAGACAACCTCCAAACAATCATAATATCATATCACAGCACCAGCAGTCCTGCACGATATCTCCATATTTCCATATATTATAACCTATAAACATATCCGGAATAATTCAGTCCACACTCTGTGAATCCTACTAAATCCCGAGCCCATAAACAAAACATCATCTCAAAATAAAAACAAAACGACATAAAAAGCAAATGGCCCTACTTCCCTCTTTACTTGAAGCCTCGACCCGTCCCCTATTTGAGTAAACAATAACAATATCCCTTAAGTAAACAAGGAGAAACAAGATATAAATCGGCCCTACTTCCCTCTTTACTTGAAGCCTCGACCCGTCCCCTATTTGAGTAAACAATAACAATATCCCTTAAGTAAACAAGGAGAAACAAGATATAAATCGGCCCTACTTCCCTCTTTCTGAAGCCTCGACCCGTCCCCTATATAAAAATCCCCAAACAGCACCCTCCCTACATCTCCACCCTCCCCTTCAACTTCGCCTCCAACACCTTCTCCCACCCCGCCATCTCCCGATTCTTGGCAGGCTCAATCACACTCCCCTCATAACCGCCCTGAATCTTACTACACCCTCCACCCTCCTTCAACCAAGCACAAACCATGCCCTCCAACGCCTTGGCAACCTCCCAATGACCGCTCAGAGCCAGGCGACGATCTCCAACTCGCCCGCTGCCAGAGAGAAACAAGTCTTCGCTCCAGCCGTCTCGCATCTCGGTTGGCACCCAGTCCATTGTCTTGAGGTCAAAGACTAGCGGGTCGGGGTCGGGGATGATGCTCTTTGCGACGGCATCGACGGCGAAGGAGATGGCGCGCGAGATCTGTGGTGTCTCTGGGGGGTGGAGGACGAGGATGGGAATGTTTTTGGCGGTGTGAGGTGGGCAGGGGAGGATATCGAGGCAGGAGGAGCGGGTGGAGTGTGGGGTTGGGTAGGCTGAGGTGCGGAGGAGGCGGAGAAAGGAGGTGTAGGTATTGCGGAAGGTTCCGATTGGATCAGAGGGGGCGTTGGGTGGGTGGAGAGTTGTGGAGAGGTGGGTGGTGTGGCCGAAGGTGGTGATGATTAGGTCTGGGGTTTGAAAGGCGAGGAAGGCGTGGGGAATGTTGGAGGTGTTGGAGCCGATTATGGAGGGAGAGCTGCAAGTTTGTGTCAGTAAAGTATTAAGCAGAAAAGAGAGAGACTTACCGTCTAAAGAACGACTTTCCCATTCCTTCAAACCCACCGTCATCCTTAAAGTTGTTCATCCCTTCACAATAATCCTCCAAACACCGCCCATCAACACCCACAATCCTCACATCAGCACCGAAATGATCCGCCAACAAATACGGCCAGATACGCAACGTCTCATGCACCGCCTTCTCATCCGCCGTGCTCAAATCCTCCTCCTCACCAATCCTCGGCCGCGAGAAACTATTCAACCAAGTTGTATCGGTGACCACCTCCAACAGCTTCTTCTTCGGCACCGGCAACAAACTCGCCTCGTCGTCAATCCAAACACCCTTGAAAACCACGTTCGAGAACTGCTTCCCCGGCGGCGTCGGAAAGAAGATGCGCATCTTATGAGGGCCCGTGTTGTTGTACTTCTTGACGTACTTCCCGGGAAACTCATGGACAGTGTCAAAGCCAGTCTCGGTCTTGACAATCATGGCTACGGGAGTCTTGAAGCGGTCCCTGATGTGTTCTGGAATGTTATCCAGATCACGAAGCTTGGCTTTGACGGGGACGAGGTATTTGGCAAGGTCGTCGCCGTCAATGGGTTCAAAGCCGTCGACGCGGGTGTAGGTGAGGTGAATGCGGGACGAGTTGTGGTGCAAGTCGATGTAGCCGCCTTCGAATGTCATTTCCATGCCGGGGCCAAAGGTGTTGTTGTACCAGCGGCCGACGTACTAGGGAAGAGTGTGTTAGATTGGTTCCTGGGGGGCGAGCAGGCTGACAAGAAAGTTTGTCTCGTCGACAACAGGGAGTAGAAAGCCGCAAAACAAACAAAAGAGCCAACAAACATACCTTAAACCCGCCCTCCTCCGCCCCAACCCACTTCATCCCCCTCCTCCCCTCCTCTCTTCCAACACTCTGAAACTCCGCCGGCACAAGCAACCACAAACAAACACCCAACAACAACAAAGCTGGCCAAGCCTTAAAAATCTCATACAAGCTCCTAACCGGCCTCATCACCGACCATCTTTGCGGGGCAGGATTGAACATGGTATATTTAGTGCCAGCCATATCTCCTCGGCCTACGCTCTCTAAGCCCTCCAATGGTGTTTTCGAGGAGAATGCACATGATGAGCCCAGCGAGAAAGTAGGCAAATATGGTGAGGATTCCGACTTTGTCGTCGTCTGTGAGGTCTGGGTAGGCACTGGTGAGGGGGATGTAGACGGACATTTTGTAGAATAATCAAAGTAGCCGGATGGCATAGAGAAAAGTAGCAAAGTCGAGATTTTTCGATTTGCGGGATGTGGGATGTGAGGAATTGAGAGAATGTTTTGGGAAGAAAGGAAAGAGGAAACAAGAAGACAAAGGAAGGTGGGAACTTGGGTCACGTGGTGTGGTTGTGGGATTAGGTAGGCAGGAGATATTGTCAGTTTTTGGTGGAGAAACAGAAGTACAGCAAGAAAGAGGGGTGATGAATGATAGAAGGATCTAGACGGGTCGAGGTGCATTGTTCTATAGATATTCTGACCTAATTAGCTACATATGTATTTCAAGCGTGGAAGAGAATGGTGTTGAGTGAAGACGGAGAACCCGCCCTCACCCACATAAGTGGAACTTCATACCCTTCGCAGTAAAGACGCCGTTCTTATGCTACGACTCCGCCTTCCCATCAGCACATCACTCGATATCTTCATCTTCCTCACCAACACCTTCGAGCTTCATCCTCGTCGTACTCAACCCCGGCAACGTCTCTCCCTCTGCAATCGGCACGTCAGCCGCCATAGATGTCTCCAAAAATTCCTCCATCTCCTCCGAAATGGTCCTTATTCTTTCCAAGACAGCGGTAATGCCTTCCTTTCCAACCACAACTCTTACAGGCGGTGATTGAATTCCCGCTACTGTCAAAATCGCCTCTACCGTCTCTGCAGTAAGCTGTTTTATCAGTTCTGAGCTGGCGGCTGAAGGTGGTGATAGAACGGTTGGGAGCGGAGATTGTGAGGTGTCGATGGCTGCTTGCGGTGTGGGGGCTGCTGGGTAGGTACTCGTTATGAGGGAGTGGAGGGTAGTGTAGTGGGCCGGGAGGTCGGTAGAGGGTGTTGGTAGTGGCAGAAGAGTTAAGGGGTTTGCGAGGATACTGGGAGTTGTTAGCAAGAGCAATTCCTCATGGAGAGTAAACAAGTACTTTGCCTCAAACGGCGGCTGTATAACCGTGACTCGGAGGTCCCACGGAGCAATTTCAAACTTTAATGCCTACATCATGTCAGCCACTCCCCCGGAAATGCCATCCAAGCCTCAACATACATCCAGAAACCCCTCCAAAGCATGATCCGCTGCACTTCTCGCACTCAGCCCCGGATTTCCCATCGTGCCTGTACTCCCCGTAACACACAGAATATGTCCCTTCTTCTGGCTCCTTAGTGTCGGCAACGATGCCTTGACAATATTAACAGCCCCGAAATAGCTGCGCTCAAACTGGGCGAGAATCGAATGCGTCGGTAGGTCTTCGAGGAGGCCAAAGTAGGCTGCGTAGAACTGTTGGAATCGTAATCAGGATTTGTGGGGGGGATGGAATGAGATGGGGGGTGAAGGAGAGAGGGACGTACTTTCGGTCGTGCAATTGAGGAGGACATCGAGCATGCCAAAGGCGGCAATTGTATCGGCTATGGCGGATTGGCAGAGCGAGATGGTGCTGGATGGTGAGCTTCGGATTTCGCCGAAAGGGAAGGAGCGGCTTACCGAACGTCCAACTCGACAAACTTCATGCGGTCCCCTCCTTCCGTCTTGAGGTTCACCACCTTTTCGTCCTGCTCATTGACGGCGCCGTAGCGACATACGTGCCTCACTCTATCCACCTCAAACTCTTCTCTACAACATCCACCCACCACCTTGTCACCGAGTCGTAGCACTTCCTGAGCAACATGGTAGCCCAGTGGACTGAGAATGGAGGTGATGAGCCAGACGCGAGGTTTCTGAGCGGCATGTTGGGCCGGAGCTGGTGCAGGTGTTCCGGCGGTCGTAGATGCCGGGGTAGCAGCGCGCGAAGCTTCGCCGGTGGATTGATTGGTATCGGGCATTTGTGAAGCCGAGTTGATGGGTCGAGTTTGTTTTTGTTTTGTTGACGTTGGTGAGGCTCTTCTCGGTGGTGTTTTGGCCTAGGGAGGATTTGGATTGGGCGAGGAACCAAGAGGGGCTAAAAGCGCCCCGCCAGAGAGAGGTGTGACCTCATCAAAACAAAACACCACACCGAAGGACCCCTGAGCAGCATCGAGACTTTGGAATTCAACATTTACAATCACCATTTAGACGACATTCATTTTGGTTATCAGCTCTACTCAAGCGCGACTCACTCACTGCTCTCACGATGCCGCCAAAACCGTTCAATCCCGCCAATGCACTCACTGGAGAAGGTGAGACCCTGCCGGCCAGCCCCTAATGCGACACTACTGATGCCCCGGACTTGCAGCAAAGGCAACTCACCTCCGCAAACAACTGGCGACCCTCAAAGAAGACCTCGAAAAGAAGAATCTCTCCTCCGATAGTACGCCATCACGATGTTATTATTGTTGTTTGTCTAATCCACCTAGAACGATGGGAAATCCTCGAGGAACTGAAATGCTACGGCCGCTCTCCCGACAACTCGGACCCAATCTACGAGAAAGAGGCACGATACCGGCATCAGTCTACGACATGTACTGACTGGGATAGGGAATCACAATCATCTCGAAATACGCTTTTGACGTCAAAGACTCCAACAAGGAAGTTTCCCGTGAAGCTCTCCGGATAATCTGCAACTCGCTCCTCCTCCACGAACCTCTCCGCTCTCTCTACTGCGATCTCGGCTTTCTCGAGAAATGTCCTGCAAAGTTCAAGGTATGTCTATCCTCGTGACCTTCCTCCTCTCCCTCTATACATCTAGTTT
Source organism: Ascobolus immersus RN42 (assembly GCA_003788565.2). NCBI lineage: Eukaryota > Fungi > Ascomycota > Pezizomycetes > Pezizales > Ascobolaceae > Ascobolus > Ascobolus immersus. The sequence continues at coordinate 73,235 of ML119674.1, read as the reverse complement.
TATCTTACTAACTATTCCCCCTCAGGACTGCCCAACCGACGACGAGTTTGTCCTATCTCGGATAATGTTCCTCCTCACCTACTGCCCTCAAAAAGCCACTCCCATCTTCCAAACCCTCCTCGAAGACACCTCCCTCAGCACCTCTATCGCCTCTGCTCTTTCCCGCCACGCCACACGAATCCAGAAAGGCAAACCCGCCACACAATGGGACTCCATGGCGCTCCTCGAAACCCTCAAACTAATCTTCAACCTAACCTACCACCTCCCCACCGCCACAACCCACCTGACCTCCTGCCTCCCTCCCCTCTTTACCCTCCTCCTCCGCACCTCGATCCCCACCCCCCCACTCTCACCCCCACTCCAACAAATCATCAACGCCCTCCTCAACTTCCCCCTCGACACCAAACTCCTCAAATCCTCTCTCCCCTCTGAAACCTCCTCCACCGAAAAACTCCTCGACATCCTCGACGCTGCCCTCCCCAAAGACGATCCTCCCGTCAAAGGCTCGTCCACCACCTCTACCACCCCCACCCCCTCCTTCGACGAGACAGCAAGTCCCCTACTCTCAGTGTTAAAGAACCACCTTGACACCTCCACCCCCTCCATCACCACCCTCCTCAAGCTCCGCCTCCTCCCCCGTCCCGAAGACCGCGCCCTCCCCCTCGGCAAAGGCAACACCCTCTCCGCCCGCCTCCTCCGCACGTCTGCCGGTGCAAACGCTCCAAACACAAAAGACATCATCCTGGCCCTTCTCTACTCCCTCTCTGACTCTGACCCGGAAGCCTTCGTCGAGAATGTCGGCTATGGCTATGCGAGCGGCTTCTTGTTCTCCCACAATATCCCTGTGCCGGAAAGCATCACCCGAGCCGCAGGCGGCGCCTCAAGTGGACCGTCTTCACCGCATCTTAGCCCGGCTGATGCAGAGAAGGGTAAGGAGTTGAGGCGGACGGCGAGTAGGGGGAGTATGAAGAGCCGGAAGTTGAAGGGGGAGGTGAACCCGGTGACGGGACAGATGTTGGAGGAGGAGGAGAGAATGTATAAAGGCAAGGATCCGTTTGAGGGCATGACGGAGGAGGAGAAGGAACGGGAGGCGGAGAGGTTGTTTGTGTTATTTGAGAGGTTGAGGAAGACGGGGATTGTGGATGTGGAGAATCCTGTGACTGTGGCGCAGAGGGAGGGGAAGTTGGAGGATTTGGGGAGTGATAGGGAGGATGATTCGGATTGATGGGTGGGATGAGGCCGTGAGTGTTGGTAAATTGGGCACGTGGAGGTAATGGTACTTGATGGACGTGGGGTGTTTTTGCTGATGTACGAAGTACTTAGTAGGTGTACATGAGGTCTCCGTTGGCCTGTTTGGTAATGGTAACGGGTTATACGCTGTATCTACGATATCTCGTGCTTCTGCTGCTTGTTCTGTATGCCTTCCCATATGATATCTCGTAAAACCCTGGACTTCTTCTCTGGCATACGGTTCACTGTATAACATTCTGCTTCTTCAACGTAAAACAGTGTGGTGCTGCATTCTCCTGTGAAATTCTTGCCTTTGCTTGCTATGTGTGCTTTGCCATACTATTTACAGTATGTACGGTATAGATCTCGTGAGGGCTTGAGAGCATCTTTTCTGGCCATACCTTGTGTGAGACCTCATGCATAATATTTCCATTCTACCTCCTGTACGTGCATCAATATGGTACCAGTGTTTGACCCCGCGAACACTATGAGTTGAAGACCACGTTCAGTCATATGTCGTTCTCTTCCTCTCTATGACTTCTGGTGGTTCTCTTGACGTACGGGTTTTTGCTCGGCGACTGGTATCTTCCCCGTGAGGCCCTCTTGTAACCGAACCAGTCCTTTGAAAACTTGAATCGATGTGATTGACATCTACGTGCCTCCTTTCCCATCCACACTGCCAACTGTTAGGACTTCGTGGCATGTTTATTGATAACTCGGAGTCTTTCGGTTATTATAGGCGAGAAGGGGATGGGTCCGTGAATGGTCAAGCTGAAGGCTGGCGAGGTGAAAGGTTGGTGTAGATGGTATACGTATTGGTAGGAGGTATATGTGAGAGAACTGGTTTCTCGTGTGGTAATGGTAATGAGTTGTATATCTACGATATCTCGTATCTCCTTTACTCGTTCGGTGTAGTTAATATCTCGTATCCCTTTGCTTATTCTGTGTACGCGTATACGTTTGCATATGACATCTAGATATCTCGTAAGACGTTCGACGTTCGACGTACGCGGCTTCTGGTCTCATACTTAATTCGTACACTAGCTCACCAATATCATCCGCCCTACTTCTTGCCCGTACATCTGTTTGAACGTAGTCTTGGGTCTTGAGAGCACGATGAGTTGAAGACCACGTTCAATCTCGTCGTTCTCTGTTTTTCAATGTCTTCTGGTACGCATGGTGTCGGTGGTTCTCTTGACGTACGAGTTTCTGAAGCTTCCATATATATCCCTGCTCGTATCTTCCCCGTGAACATTCTTTGTTCAATGCGAACTGGTTCTTGGAAAATCGATATCGCGATGTGATCGATACGTGCCTCTTTTCTCAATCTTTCTTCAGTTTGGTAAAACCTCGTTTCTCAACCTTTCGCCCCTGTCATTCGTCGTGGAGGAGAACTTGAAAGTTGAGGAGAAAGCGGTGGAGAAAGTGGTGGATGAAATGCGATGGATGAAATGTGATGGGACTCGCGTAGTAAGATGCGCGCGGATAGTGGAGTTGCTGAGAGAATCGATTTAGTAGATCACAGTGGTGATGGGTTGAAGTCCGTGAAATGTCCGTACTTTCTGTAATTTTGCAAGCTTTGGTAATGGGTGTTTTATTTACAATATCTCGTATTTCTGGATGCTTGGTACATTTCGAATTTCCATGATGGATATGATATCTCGTGAGCATTACATCCCCAAATGCAAATCCTATCTGCAAATTGGCCGACTCATACCGGGTAGGCGTACTTTTGCTCGGTGTTGTTCATAATACCGTAGTAGCTTGTGGTGCGGCCCAGGGAAGAGCATGGACCTTTCTTTTCTTGCTCTTTGTGATGTGTTCTTTGGATTCCATTGCATATTGTCGATCGCCGTAGGAGTGCTTGCTGCCGGGATTCGAATATTCGCCTGTGGAAATCTCCTACAAGTAAGTACTAACCTCGTATTGTTGATCGTCGTGCAGTCGATTAGTATGATGCGTTTCCTCAGTCTCTGCGACCTCTTTTGCTTTTGTTGTCCCTAATTTCAAGATTTAGACTTCATACTCGTACGTTTGAAGTGATAGCAAAGTAAGTACTTTACAACCCCATTCATGCTCTTCGACGTTGCAGCTTCTGTCTTTACTTCGTGATATCGCTACCAACTTCATGTGACCGTGACGCCGTCCTTTCTCCGATATGCCGATTTCTCACTTGACTTCTCGTATTGCTTTGGATTCTTGGTTTGTTTGCATGTAGGCTCTCTGGCGATATTTCGTACAACAACTGCGCTCTTCATTTCTACTTTCCTCGTACAAGCGAAGGCCTACTTAGACCGGCAACTGTCGAGTAGGAAGAAAGAGCACGGCACTGAATGCAGTCGCACTTCTGGTCCATTAAGTACTTAAGTACTTCCACATTCTGTCAACTAGCAGGAAAATATGCGCACACCTCCAATTCTTAGCATATGCATTCCATCTGTGAAATGCCATGTCGCATTGTATTTCCTGTCTGCGCCCATGGAGATGCCTTTGATGCGCCCGATTTCCTTTTGTCTGTCTCCTTTGGGCTTCGTATTCCAGTGTCTTTCAGGCTGTCGATAACCTAGCTGTCGCGTGTCGTGAACCTAATACCATGGTGATGGGCATGTAGAGAGTTGTACAGTGTCTGCGTTGAATCTTCACCAAGACCCTCACTTCATAATCGTGTGCTGTTGCCCTAGGACGTCCCGAATTGACCGCCAAATGCTTCGCTCAGGCTGCATGAGATTCGCACATTGCCAGGTCCAGTCGCAAATACTGGTAAGAGTCCCGATAAACCATTTATTTGTCGGGTACGTATGATTACCGGCGTGGGTTGTTCTCTCCGTGGTCGATCTGGCCTGTTGTCTCGGTGCGAAATGACCGGCATCGTGGAACTCTGAATCCAGCTCTAGTCGAATAAGTATCTCATCCCTAAGGCTCTTGGTTAGCAAAATGGTCTTGTGAGCTATGGGATTTCTTACAGCTATGTTGGACGATCATACCCGTCATCTTTGTGACGATGCGAACTGGAAGAAGCTGCAGTGGAGGAAGGAGAAGCTCAGACCACTTGTGCCAAATCAGGCAAAGGCACGTTCCAGCGGTTCCTCAAGGTCTCCACCCACGTGCCTCTCCCAACTATGGGTAGGGCTACCCGCAAGCGAGAATGCTAGCCGCTCACGTGATGCTTTTTGGCGGTACTAAGCGGTGCCCGCCAGGCGACCCAGGTAGCAACAAGGTATCAACAACCAGCCCCAAACCTTCCTTCCGCTTTCAACCTTCTCGTCATCAATTCTCACGCTTCCCTTGCACCCCACCACCAGCACGACCAGAACAGCGCGATATGCCTCCCATCTCAACAGTATTCGGCAGATACAGTAATGACAGCTAAGTTCACCGCCCAATCTCACTTTCCGCCTGACCAGTCGCCCAACATACCAGCAACGCTGATGGAGAGGCTTGTCGGGCAGTTTCACCGCAAACAGACGGGATACGGAATCCACCACCACAACACCACTTCTCAACTCGAAGCAGCCCACATGAAGTATGATTTGGAATCGCACAGTAATTCATGCCAGGTATCCTGTCTTGAATAAACAACTTCACCGTTACCTCAATTTCTTGGGCTGCAGAAGAAGGACGAGGTGCAGAGTTGCACAAGCTAGTGGGTCCGACCTCGATCTGGGGCCGGGCCAAAGGACCGAGACTCTTTGGCCCCGCAGAGTTTGCCCCTGGGCCGGGTCCTGGACGGCACTAATCTAGAACCCAAAGCCTGGAAATTGCACCAAGCCGTTAAGGAAATCGGTGATCCGTCCCCCAGTTCTGACTGCATGCGAGGAATTAGAGTGGCATAGAAGTGGGCCACTCGCAGAGGTCGCAAAAGTCCAGTCGGACCGACCACGGACCGGTCTGACCCCCAAAAATGGTGACCAGTCAGGGCAAAAAGAAGGACCACTCTAGTCCTGGTCCAACTGGTCGGCCATCTCAGAGACCAGTCAGTCCAAACACTATCCAGTAGTCGGACTACTTCATGCCAAGTTGTCACAAACTGGGCTTTTGGGGTATAAAAGCTGTTGTATTTTGGCATTTCTGTCATGTTTGGGGCCATATTCCAACCAGAAATTGGTGTCTTGGTGGGTAGCTCACTCAACTTGGTCAGACTGGTCCAAACTGGTCCTGACTGCGGTAGTCCAGTCACAAATTTTGGCTGGACCAGACTAGCAGCTGGTCAGTCGGTCCATACAGGCCAGGACTGGTCGGTCCACAAAGCCCGGACGGACCGGACTTTTGCGACCTCTGGCCACTCGAGCACCTCCAAGAGCTGCTGGGGACTTAATAATGAACAAGGTTTTATACCTCCTGGTCATTTATTCTTGGATTTAAATCCAGAGAAGGAAAAGAGGTGGAAAATAGTACGACCACACACCGTCTTCTCGCTCATGCCCACGCGATCTCACTCTTATAACCTTTAGTCCCCTCCCTCCATCCTTCTTTTCGGGCTCAGGGCTGCTTCACAACACTCTTACCTTTCCAACACAACGACGAATAGGTTCGACTGTCGTCAAGGCGTTGACCTACGATCGAGAGGAGGACAATCACAACTACGCAAGAGGCCGCAGCAAAGATGGATCACAACGATTACCGACATTCAAGGTCGCCCAGCAGTCCGACGGAGCGGGAATGGGAGAGGTACGGCGGAGTGGCAGCAAACACAACACCATTCGTGGCCGAACCAAAGGTGGAATACGCACATACATACGGAGGAGTCCCTCGACAGCACATCGATTCGTATTCATCAGCAGGAGGACCGTCGCATTATGAAGAGCAACAGCAGCAATTGATGGGTGTTGCTCACGTCGGGTTCGCCGATGCCTTGATCGCCCAACGACCGAGCCCATGGACGAAAACGATGTTCAAACTTTACTTTTTCCTCTTCATCGCCTTCCTCAATTCCTGCATCAATGGTTACGACGGCTCGCTGATGGGTGGAATCAATGCATTGGACCAGTACCAAAAGTGAGATCATTGCCTTCTCGAGCTACTTAGTAGCTATCATTGCTAACATGCTCAGATATTACGACGTACCCAAAGTCGGGTCCACGACTGGAATAATCTTCGCAATTTACACGCTTGGTAACATAGTCGGTTCTTTCTTCTGCGGCCCATTCACAGACTGGTGGGGTAGAAGATGGGGAATGTTCATCGGAGCAGCAATAATCATACTCGGAACGGCAATCCAGGGAAGTTCTACAAATAAGGAGTGGTTCATCGGAGGACGTTTTGTTCTTGGATTCGGCGTTGCAACCTGTGCCACTGCTGGCCCTTCCTACGTCGCGGAGATGGCGCATCCCGCCTGGAGAGGGACAATTACCGGATTGTACAACACTTTTTGGTTTGTTGGCGGCGTAAGTACCCCACACCTGTCATGCTGTCGAAAAGGCTTCCTGCATTACACATGCAAGGGGCCGTCAACAGAATGTAACGTAGCCGACCAGTGATGCTAACAGGTATCCTACAGATTCCAGCAACATGGACCGTCTATGCCACATCCGAGCTCAAGAGCGAGTGGTCCTTCCGTCTTCCAATATGGCTCCAAGCCGTCGCCTCTGGCCTCGTCCTCCTCGGCTGTCTCTTCTGCCCCGAAACTCCAAGATGGCTAGTCTCGAACGATCGTCACGAAGAAGCCATCCAGGTAATGGCCAAATATCATGGAGAAGGAGACCGCAACTCGCCGATCGTCCTGCTCACCTATCGGGAAATGATTGAAGAGATTGCCAGTGAAGGTTCCGATAAGCGTTGGTGGGATTACAAGAATCTCTTCGACTCAAAGGAGGCCTGGTGGCGCATGTCCTGTGTCATTGGAATGGGATTTTTTGGACAGTGGTCTGGCAACGGAGTTATCTCCTACTTCCTTCCTATCTTACTAGAAACAATCGGAGTCGGAGATCCTGGAACCCAGTTGCTCTACAACGCCATCCTGAACGTTATCTCTTTTGTCATGGCCACGGTCGGTGCCAGATTTACAGATAGGATTGGCCGCCGTCCTGTATTGCTTATCGGCACATCGCTGTTTGTTGTATGGTGGACAGTCATCACAGTGATGATTGCTCTCTATGGAGAAGAAGGCTCAACAAATGAGCCTGGTGCACGCGCTGCAATCGCCTTCATCTATTTGTTCAGCATCACGTACTCGTTCTCTTATACACCTCTCCAAGCGCTTTATCCAGTCGAATGTCTGGCATACGAGACCCGGGCCAAGGGAATGGGGATGTACAACTTGTTCGTCAACATTGCCGGCTTCTTCAACACCTACGCTATTCCGGTTGCATGGGAGAGAATCAAATGGAGGTTTCTCTTCTTGTTTATCGCCTGGGATGCATTCGAGGTCGCCTTCATCTACCTCTTCTTCGTTGAAACCAAGGGCCGCACATTGGAGGAAATCAACGAGATTTTTGCAGCACCATACCCTCGACAAAAGAGTTTGCAGAAGCACATTATTGTGGTTACCGATCGGGGTATCTTGGACAAAGGCATCGACGATTGATGATTCTCCCTCTCTCTCTCAAATCTTTCCACATTCATTCGTTTGAATATTTTGTCCTTTCCAATGGGCGAGCCGCCTATTGACGTGGACAGGTACTCCTTCGTTCAGCACATTTCCTTTCAACTTGTACATATACCACATCATCTTGTTACCGGCGTTGTTTATTTTTCCTTTGTTTTTTTTGGTTTCCTTTCTGATGGAAAATTTCTTCGACGTGTCCTCGATTTCTTTTTGTTTCCTATCGTCATACCCTTCTTTCTTTGCTTACATATTGGGGTTTATTTTTGGAGTTCACATTGGTTGTATCGGCGCTGGGATCAATATTTACTACTTGGGGGTTTGATGTTTCTTTTTCTCTTAGCGATAGGATCGCAGGTTTTGGATCTATGGGATTTGGAGGTCCCATGGAGATGATCAATAGTGGCGGGCGCAGGATGGCTATCGCTAATATCTGGTTATTGATTGAATATTCGAGTTGATAGTGGCAATGAATATGAGAAATTGAACATTCAAAGATCATTTGTTTATAACATCGTGCCATAGTTGTATGACGGACATATGCCTACTTAACCTACTCTACTTGGGACGATTTCTGCACGACCATAGCAAGTACCGAAGGCTTTGTTGCTCAAAACGCAAAAATTTTCTGCACCCATACCGAGATCCCTCGGGAATCTGATCTCAAGCCCTCAGCTCAGCTGTAGTGGAACGTCCCGAAAAGCGAGATGAGGCCGCCGATAGTGCTGCCACGATACCCATATATAGATTAATATGCGGAATGTTACTTACAGTGACATGAATTTTTCACCGGAGGATTCTGCTGTTGTGTTGCCTTTGGGCATCCATGATGGATGAAAAATCCTGCAATGTGATTGGCACCACTCTAAATATACGCAGCCATATTAATATCGACCATACGAAGTGATCATGGTTGATTGATCATGCTTTCTCAGCTACGAAGCAATTCCATGCATATTAATAATGGCCCATTTGTACTGCAAAAGTGGCCTCCAAGAACACCTTATCCAGGGAGAACAAATTCCCATGCGCTGTGAAGGTCCGGTATACATATCACCAACCATAGTATTGTAATTTTGATTACGGAGACCCTCAATATCACGATTAAGATTTGCTACTAGCATTCAGCCTCAACCAGCGGTAGATGCTGATTTGGGAGAGGAAATACATTACCTACCACACTCTTTGTACTCCTCTCACCTTCACTGCCTTGCTGTCGCCAATCATGGGTGGGCGAGATTCTCGAGATCTCACCAAGATGAGAAGGTCGCTAAAATGAGTCCATCCCTACCCTGTTTCTGGGATCATAGCCATGAGGAATCCATATTGGACCACGCGAGTATGCATCGTCTAACCTGGGAGAAAGTGAGATCGAGGAAGGATCAATGAAGATCATCACTTGTGAAGACACTGATAGGAGGCCACCAAGACGCTCCGTCGTTCTTCCTACTCAAATCACTCACCAAGAAGTAGATATCCAGAGTTACTTCGTAACAAAAACACAAGCTACTGCAGACTTCGTAGATGCTGTTCATAGCTTCATCAATCTCCTTCAGAAACCCCTGCCTTCAGCCACTTCTTCCCCTGAACGAAACTCACGGAAGCCAGCCGTAACCTCTGTGTCTCCATGTCACTTTGTCCCTTAGCACTCCCCGAGGACCGGGGCACACAAGCCTAGAGCTGCATACTTGGGCCGTCCAAGTTAGCACCAATTTGTTTCAAGGACCCGACTCTCCCATTCCCTCGAACTTGGGCCGCGTGGAATAGAGCTAAAAACGCCTTTGCAGGCTTCGTTGCATGGCTGATTTGGCCGTTCGTTTAGCGGACTGGGAGGAAGAAGAGGGAAGAAAGGGAGATGGGACGAATTTAGGCAAAATTCGAGGTAGAGCCTGAGGCTCGGTGTTTGGTGAGATGTTGTTTGTGGAGGAGCTGTGGGTGTAAGGTGGAATTCGGTGTGTGGAGGAAACAGGCGAAGGGGTGGGTATTATTGGCCAATATTACCCGTTGTGACGCAGCCGCGTCTTGTTGCCTGCTGTGTTGCCAGAGACGGCAGACAGGATGTTTCGAATGTATCATAAATATGTTTGGCCCTCCGAAGCTGACACCGGTGCACCATGACCTGAGCGGATGGTCAGTTGAGAGTTATGGAGGAGGAAGAAAAGAACCCTTTACCGACTGTTATGTTTTCCCATCATGGGGCATCGTCCGCTTCTGAGGTATCCTTGTGGTCCAGCTCGATCTCCTGCGGGCGGTGAAGCAAATGCACTGACTCTGTATTTCAGGGTACCCAATAACATTGTGTTTACCCCTGCCTATAACACCTCCCGTTATATCCCAAACCTTTGATCAGCATTTCGGTAGATGGTTCCTTTTGGCATACCGTTCGACTAATCGGGGCGTTGTGTACCGTTTGGGGGCGGAGATGGGACTGTCGTCGGCAAATGTGCAGGCGTCTATGTATTCGTAAGCGTGCTCTCGCTTGCAAGCGGTGCAGCAGCTCCTGCTCGTCTGCTGCTTCCAGGTACTTGACCCAGGGTATCCATCGTTGCTGATTTGCTGCCCTGAGGTCACCTCGCTTAGGAAGCGGGAGTGGCTACCCCAGGATCGGTAAAGCATGATCTGACACCGGCAAGGCGCCCAGATCGAGATTATTCGGTTTCCGTTTGCGGAGAAGGTTTCCACGATCTTTCCGTTTCATGTTCCTGAGCTTCAAACGGCAAGATGGAGCGAGGATTCACTGTCTTCCGCACTGCGAAACGGTTGAGTTGCAGGTCATCGCAAGATACCTCGAAACAGGTCCAAGAGGTGAAGAAGGAGTCAAAGAAGTCCAGAACTTTGCGGTTTCAGTCGGCATGAATTGCGTCGGAGGTTTCTTGCGAACCGGCATAGAGCCTATTCTCGACAAAATGAACATTTATGTAATTCTCCTTTGAGGAGGGTTCGTTTCTGTCCTGTGAAACGGTTCACAGAATCGCTTTTTGTTCAGGAGGAATTGTTCTTTAAGAATCTGGACCTGGGCAGTGGGCGTCACTGAAGCGATCGTAGCGTAACTAGGTCCCAGAGTTCTGGGGTTCGGGGTCTCCTTATGCAATCAGCCTGAACTTCTTGTCGTATTGGCGTGCACTTTACGTATCGGAGCAGGTGGTGGCAAGTGTGGAGATTGCAGGCCGTAATCAACTGAATCCTGCATGCCGAAATATATGAAGTCGAGCCCGGATGGTCCGAATGTTCTGGACCTTTCGGAGATCATGGGCCTGATTTTAGACCTTTTTCTACCTTCTCGGCCCGATACCTCAGAAAGCGTTACGCGCCGGGTTGCGGAGTTGCTTCGATCTGTTGCTTTGCATGTTCCTGGTTGCAATTGTGACTGAGTTGACGGAGTGCAGGTGACAAGCAAGGTCGGTTTGCAAATTTGTGGGGAACGGCAAGGAGTCTGTTCCTTTGCTTTTCTTTTGTTCTTCTCTCAACGGTTGTTCCTTTTGCTTTTTGCAAGACATTCCAATGTCAACTAAGGCATGACATCGTCACCTTTCTGTTTGCGGTTGCCCGTGAGCTCTTTGGTGATGCTTCGGTAGGACCAACCAGTTCTTTCTTTCAGGGGAGGAGGCTCTGATCGTGAAGTACAGGTAGACTTCTGTTAACCTCAAGATTTCTCTTTCAGGACCAGGATATCAAACTCCGAATGCTGATCAGGGCCCAGTTTGGAAATGCAGCAAGTATGCACATCCGGCTCCTTAAAGTTTTGCGGGGTAACGGAGCTGATTCTCGAGATCCTCTGCAGGTCAAGTCATCCGCCGATTGTCGTCCAGGATCACCATCATCAATTCATACAACCTACAGGGGAGCATCAGGAGCATCGGGAACCAATAATGGCCTGTTCAACTCACAAATACATACCATCTGTAAGGGCGCCGCACTCGGGCCCCGGAGGTCAGAGCTGCAAAAAGTACAAATGTGAGGTGCCTCGAGCCCGCATCGTTTGATGAGGACTACCTAATCTCTGACAAAGCGGTCTTCCATCTCGAGATGTCCTTCAATATCGATACTACAAGTTATATGTCATTCGAGCCATATCCATTTGAGCTTTTCCCGTTTGGAAGGTGACGAGTAGCATTTGGAATCGTAGACCGCATCGAGAATCCGGGGTAAATAACCAAGCGAGCGAGGACCAGACATGTCAAGATCTCCTCATACAGTCCTAGTGGCGTTCCAAGCCGTATGTAGAGCTCACCTTTGTCGAAATAAAGGTCCACCATGAGCTCCGGTTCATCCAACTTGCCTGTCAACTGGTCGATGTTTGGAAATGTGAAGAGGTGCATGGTGTTGCTTTCCAACGGTGAGCATCATGCTGCACACCATCTTCAAGGCACTGGCAGATGATGGCTCGACCTGCAAATGGTGCAACCACCACAAGATCTACTCGACCAATCCGCTTCCTTGACAGACCGCTGTTTACGGAAAAGAAGGTCCATGCTCCGAAAAAAACAAAGCCAATCCCGCCGAAGCTTGTTCCGAGAACCTTGAATGGAAACCGAGCAGGTGTGAATGTGGAGTCGAAAAGAAGTCAAGACGCATGCAGATGCAAGAGCGACCAACTGACTCGGCGAAGGCTTCATCGAAAGCTTGTCCTTCGTATTCACAACACAATCATCAAAGAGTTCTTGCGGACTCAGACAAGCTATCAGACTTGTGATTTCGATAGATTGATCGAAGCCGGCATCTCACCTGTCTCTACTCCGACCGATATTCGGCACCAGGCCGAGTTCTCTCAAAGCTTCCATGACCTTCCCTCAACCGGATCCCGCTCAGGCATTCGACCCGTGCGCTTCCGGGGGTTTACATCACCAAACGTCCTTCTTGCATTAACACACCCGTTGAAAAGGTGTTGAAACTAGCTGCGTTTCCTAGCGTGCTGGGGGGAGGCGACGAGGGCGAGCCAGCAGAAACAAAACGAGAAACGGTGGACCCGGCCGATAGATTAAAGACCTGCCTAAACAACTTGGCGTGACCCGCTTTTCGTTTCTTCGAAACCTCGTGGCGTTGACCCTGGACCCGACCAAACAGGGGTGCGAAGATTGGAAAGGTCGGGCAAACTTAGCTGCGCTAAGCAACGGCGGAGTGGAGCGGAGCGCCTTTGCTCACTGGGGATGCGCCGGCTCCAGGCACAAACATCAGTGAGAGACGAGCAGAAGGTGTTGAAATCAGATGAGATGACCGCCTTCTTGAGTCAATCTTGAAGCGTAAAGACGGCGCTGAGCTGGGTAGAATCTGGGGATGTTAGTTTCCGATCAGACTCGGGAATCGTTATCTCACGGCAGCTCCACGGCGTCCCTGGGCCTGGAACAACTTGATCGGTCTCCATTGCACATGTTATGCGGCGGCATGGAGTTGTGTGATGACCATTCAGTCATCTTCAAGGTGGTCATAGCGTCAGGTAGAGCTCGTAAACGCATGTTAGAGAAGCCAAGTCTCGCAAGAAACACCTTAATCCAACTTTCAGGTTTTCCCCACCTCCAAACTCCGATATCCAACATCTGAGTGGTTCGATTCGATGTGATATCGTCTGTATTGGTCGACCGTTAAGAAAGTTGCCCGGAGCCTGTCTCCGCAACAGAAAAAGCACTGAAATCAAAGAGCTACATGAAGCGAGTCTGAACAATGACAATGAGAGTGACAGGCCGCAATTTGACGTCTCCTGAGAGCATTCGATCCTCCGCTCATCCTGCTGTGCCTCTATTGATACATAGCCGGACAGTCTTTTCGCTGCAGTTCGTGCCGCATCTTTCACTTATCACCTCACTTGTCGGTTCTTGAGCTACAGTAAGATGCAGTGGAGTTGATTCACCGTTGCAACAGCATGTGTTTCCAACATCATCAATCCTGGTTCTACCTGTGTTTGCTGCAGGCCCAAGGAGAAGGAAGGGAAGAACTCCAGGTCCAAGCTCCTCTCCTCGGCTCTTCCTTGTTTCTAACTTTCCGTAATTCGAAACTAATCCTTGAGCTACAGTACAAGTATGCACTCGATCACCACGGGTGCCTTGCAAGAAGAGTGAGGTTGGCACTTTCACAACCACAGGTCCAACCGTGCGGTATAACTTTGGTCGACAGAGCTGCCATCCATCGCTTGCTTGTCCCTGACTTCTGCGGCTTCTCGCTTACAAGAAAAGCCAACCAACCAAGATGCACAGGTTCCTGAAGGCTGAGGTTACCTACTCGTACAGCAGACGCAGGAGTGTGAAGCCAACCTGCAGGCTCAACCTCAATGCAGATCTCAAGATGCTTCATGAATTTAGGGTATGTAGTACACTGGAAGCGAGATCGCCATGTAAGGCTACCGGCTCATCATACATAGTCAAGCTTTCGTTAAGGTTCCACCCGAGGAACAAGCCTCCTCGGCCCCATCGGTAGCTTCATGACGTCTCTCTAGCTTCGCTGGAGATATTCCGAACCCTTATCGAAACATCCTGACCCAGGGGAATCGAGCACTTACTAAAGTAGCTCCTTCTCCATACCTGTAACCGAAGTTCGCAAATCCTATGGTGCAACATTCTAAGATTGCATGTCTCATGGCATGTGTAAATGGCGCAAATCTGAGCTTTCGGGGTGGTTGGGGAGCCGAGAAAGAGAAGGAAGGGTATGTAGAGTCAGGGCCTCCGGCGGTATCAGTACCTACCCAAGACTTGGGAGAGGGCTGCGGACCGAGTGCTCTTGACCTTGGGTTGGCAACAGCCGAGTTTCCATTGCATCAAGCCTGAATACACCACCACTTTTCCTACAACAGGCTACAGCAAGAAATGTTGTGGAACCTGTCGGACCCGTAACCAGCGATCCTAAAAGCCGTCCTGTAACGTTACCCAGCAGTAGGTAGCCCCAATTCAAACAGAAAGTCCCGCTTTGCGGTTGCAGAGTTTGATTTGTGTGGATGTTGTTTACTGAACTCTGTGCTTCTCTGATGCCAGACTTCTGACGTTGATCTCAGAAGACGGATAGCTACTTTGCATAGCCGTAAATTAAAACGCCGGTTCTCCAGGTGTGTATTGGCTGATGGCATATTCTGCAGCTATCCTTCTCACTGTGACCTGGAAAGGTTCAGAGAAAACGAAAGGGCGGCTCCGACTCGTTCGAGTGAACCAGTAAGCTGACACCGATTTCTGGTTCCTGGACGATGATTGATGGACTTGATGTACGTGTGAGAGTAATATAATGGATGTCATGTAACGGTTCCGAAATGCCGAAATGAAGAGCGTTAATCCCAGAAGCCGTGGTAGAAGTCGAGAATATAAACCCTCTCATCTGCTGAAGTTTTATAAGACCCATCTCTCAACATCCTCAACGCAAAATCCACACTCTGATTTCGATCCAACAACGCTTATCACGAAAGATTTTTCTCACGTTATCCATCGACATGAAGCTCTTTTTCCTTGCCTCGCTCCTGCTCTCCTCCGTTCTAGCCGTAACAGCAGTCGAAGAGGTTGAGCCTTCTTACAAGCCGATCGAACGGAAGACCTGCGGTGACGAAGGGCCAAGTCGGTTCAAGGGGCTTTGCTTTCCTGGTTTCCAATGCCCACCCGACCACAGTCAGTTGCAAGTGGTAGGAAAGGTTCTCTGCCCAACGGCACCGTTTCAGAGGAAGCAGGTCTGCTGCACTCCTCCAAACTGGTAGAAGATGGATGTAGCAATAGTATACCGTTAGAGGTAAGATATACCCGAACGAGTCGGACGTCGAGTCAATAACATTAACAGTGACGCAGTCCTGAGATGATTTAGTACAGGAGTGGGGAGGGGTTTCTTGAGACTTATACCTTTGTTAGAGTCCAGCATTGCTGATAGATTGTATTCGTAATTCACTTTCACTTTAATGAACATCTGAACGAGTCTTCACTCAACACATTAATTGTTCAGGCCATAATGTGAATCTCATCATCGTTCTAATGCAATACCGGTTTATTTCGTTTATTTCGCAGCCTTGAAGCTGTATGCGCCTCCAAACTCCAGCGCTGATCTTTCAAACGTGGTCTCGCTAACCAGTCTCCAACTTCCCCCCAAGAAACCAAGTACAGCGTCCTCCTTTTCATAAGCCTTAACATTGATTTCTGCGTCAAAGGTCTCGTAGGCAAACGTATTGTCATGCCCAGTTCCAAGCGGGCAACTCAACGGTAGATATCCCTCATGGTCTCTTGGACCAATAGCCTCCAGCTCAAGTTTCCTTGTAAAGGTTCTGGTTGACAACCTAAATATACCCGACTTTCCGTCAACATATTCGCTGATGAATGGCGTTCGAACTCCAAAAGGCATCAGGGTGTAAGCGGGTCTGAAATCCCAGCTTACTCCATCCTTTACCGACCGATATCCCATCAAGTATGCCTTCTGTCCCAAAATGCTTCCTCCGGCAAGTGCAAATGAAGCTGTTGGAGGCTTTCCGGTGTCGGACAGCTTGAAGCTTTGCATCCAGATCCAAGCAGAAGGAAAAGAAACGCCCCAGTTCTTCTCGACATGGGCCCAACCGGTTCCCTTTGCCACAGTTTGCCCGTCCTTCTTGATGGTAAATTCAGCCTTGCTTTTGGTGCTGAGTGCATGCCAGTGTATCGGAAGAACCCATCCAAGGGATGAAAAAATGCCCTCTGGAGTTCCTCTTGGGTTGGTATCCGACCACTGCGTTCGATCTGACAGACGAATAGTGACGTCGAGATCTGACCCGTCGTTGGAAGGAACTGTGATATGGTAGCTTTGCCTGTCTTCTCCGATGTTATAACGGCCAAAGATCTTCTGTTGATTCGTTTCCTCTCCATCAATGCCAGTCAAACTGAATCCCTCTTCTGTGTCCGCAAACAACTCGGGCTTGATCGTGTCGGGGTAAACATCAGCGACAATTCGTTCGGTTTGGGAAGATGCCGGAATGTAAGAGAAGTGGAGGAAGTGTGGCTTCGAAGCAGTCTTGTTGCGGACAGTCGAAAAGATAGCGAGAATGGTATCTCCGTTGTCGGCTGTGATGCGCGTGTAATATCCTTCAATCGAGAAGGATGGATGCGGCAGAAAGTGATCGTTCTTGAAGCTGCCACGAAGACGTTGAGTCAGGGGGTAATAGAGAAGAGCTGGTATCGCAGGGAGGAGAAAAAGAAACGACCTCCACTTTGACTGCATTTTTGCGATGATGTTTGGGAGAGGCTCATGCTAGCGGTTGGTGAGACGAAGAGAACGGAAGGAAGGGTCCTGACGTCAATGACTTTGTGATGCGGCTCAACTGGAGAGATAAGATTAGATCAGAGCCTTAGCGACAAGCGAATCGCGACCTCACTTCTACTTTGAACAACAAGTAAGTACGGTACCTTTCGCTTTCCACCGCCCATCCCACGGACCCCAATCAACACGCGAAAAGCTTAACTCCAAATTCCTCGCAATTTTGGCTTCGGTCGTGCGGCCTGTGGTTAGCACTTTGTGAGGCTCTCTTTCAAGTTCCACAGCAACTTCCATGTGTAGCTCTGGGAGACCTCACGAAGATGGGCCATTCTCGACTGAGTCGCCTCACTGCCTGGAATCTCCGCATCGAATACAGGAATACTTGAATTCAGCCAGTGTGTTCCGGTTATGAGGAAGCACAAATCGGTGGGGCTACGCAACCTGAGCACTTCGCGAGCCGGGCGATACATATCCAGAAGTTTGTTGGCATTCTGTGGATCTTTCAATCGTATCATACAGGCACGGTCGGTATCTCTTTTGAAATACTCAACTCAGCAAGTCCGGATAAACGGAGTAGCAGGTGAGCTTTACTTCCAAGTAGGCCAACTCTTACTGCGTCGGTTTTGATTGTTGAGAGCGTTGGATTTGGGTCAGGGAAGGCTTTGGAACTTTAAGCTCCCGGTACGAGTAGAGATTTCTTGACGTGAGAACAGTATTGATTTAGCCGGTAGCAGCACCTCGAAGCTCGCTCAGACTCTCAAGTACTGCACTCATCTAGTGGCCACAGGATTACTGACGCTCTGAACGAAGCAAACAGTGCAGAACATGGTGGTTCACTTCTTCTTCTGTCTAAGATGCTCAGATCCTAAGGTTCGCCTTCTCCCTTTTACTCACCTCGTCCCGTTTCCGAGAATCGATTCGAATCTCGACGACAAACAGCATGCTCTCAGTATCTTTCTACACTTTTCAAGCTGACTTGAGGTCGTCTAGTTCTTGTGGTTACAGACGGCATCTCATCGCATCGAACTCGCGTCCTGCAAATAACCTTCCAATTTATCCGTTTTTGGCTACATTCAACAACCTGCAGCAACCTTATTTCGCACGAACCTCACCTCTTTCGGATCAAATACATATGTCGATGTCAAGCAAGGATCTCTTCCACCAGCACGGAAGCCTTCCCCGCATTATGCACGAGTTCAGGCGAAGGCTAGCGAGATTGCGACGGCATCCCAGCTTCGGAGGACTGAAGTCATGAGTTCAGAAATTGCTTCTCTACGGATACAGGTATACCACTTCGGAGTCCGCATGTGTTCGCGTGGGATAATGAGTGGAATTATTGAGATGGGCATCACTTGGTTTGGATTCATAAACGAGAGTTGGAAGGGTGTGCTTCTTTTAACTTTTGGGGGGGGTATATTCCAGAATTTGAGCTTGCGCCTCCCCAACCCAAGGCGGAATACAAAAGCTCATGCCGTGGTATCCAGTTCCCCGTCTTGACATGCAACAAAATTTACTAACACCTACTAGAATCTACGATGCTCTCTGACAAGCCTTCCAGCACTTTCCAAGACGTAAAGCTTGTAAGCTCCTCACGCCTAGGCGGACGATCGGATTTCTCTTCTGTTCCCCATGCAATACTTGACAGTTCGAGCGCAGAAACGGTCCAATCGGGACTTGTCCCCCTGGTAAAAACGGTCGCTTGTTCCTGATCTCCATGATCCTAGTCGGGATCCCCGCATATTTGTCATCTCACGAGTTGGTCTTGGTAAGGCGCTTGGAGGCTCTGTAAGGTTATACAGGATGCTAATATTCATCTAGACGTTTACTTTCTGGTCAAGTGGATCGAGAAGTACAGGTTCAATCAAAACTTTAACTGCACATGGCACCTTGGAGGAGGAGGAGGAGTTCAAGGCAGATGGGGTAGCCCAATTAAGGGCACCCCTCCGGGGCTTTACATCGGCCGGGTTCTGGACCAAACCAATCGGTATATATACCTGGCCCTTTCCCTTCTTTCCTCTTCACTCATCGACTTTGCTTTTTCGACAGTCTCGCAATCATCATGAAGATCGCCGCCACTGCTCTCGTTATCCTCGGTGCCGCCTCTGAGGCCCTTGCCCACTACCGCTTCAACGCCCTCATTGCCAACGGCCAGGTTCAACCTGAGTTCAAGTACATCCGTAAATGGCAGCCAATCTACAGCAACGGCCCAGTCGAGAACGTCCAGTCTCCAAACCTCCGCTGCAACGTCAACGCCCAGCCAGACCCTGAGGTCATTACTGTTTCTGCTGGCTCTCAGGTATGTCTACATTCCTAGTTCTTCCGGGAAGAAACTTTGTACTGACTTTGCCAGGTCGGTTTCACCGTCGACCAAGCCATCATCCACCCCGGCCCATACATGGCCTACATGGCCCGTGCCCCAACCGACATCACCCGATGGGATGGCAACGGAGACTGGTTCAAGATCTGGGAGAAGGGAGCTACCTCCATCAGCTCGGCTGGTATCAAGTTCGATGAGCAGTCCCGCCAGTGGACCTTCCCAATCCCATCTTCCACCCCATCCGGCCAGTACCTCTTGAGATTCGAGCACATTGGTCTCCACTCTGCTGGAAACCCAGGTGGAGCTCAGTTCTACATGTCTTGCGCCCAGATCAACGTCGTCAACGGTGGAAACGGAAACCCAGGCCCAACTGTCAGATTCCCAGGTGCTTATGATGCCAACCACCCAGGTGTCAAAATCAACCTTTACTGGCCAATTGTAAGTTCACTGCATTCTATTAGTGGCGAAAGACATCTTGCTAACCTGTCCTTAGCCAACCTCCTACCAGATTCCAGGCCCAGCTGTCTGGAGAGGTTAGAAGCCTTTATGGCAGCGTATAGTTCGAGACGTTGAGGTGGCGGTGTATGATGCATTGTGGAGATAGGTGGGCGGCGTATTTGGTGTATTATTAGCTATTTGATATTCTTGTATTTAGTTCAAGGAGGTGATTGGGGTGTGTGTAAATATGATACGGTTCTCCAAGATGCCCAAGTACCCGATTTCATTGGTGGTGTATGCTATCGTCTACCATCTCATCTAAGCTTCCAAGAACTCCAAAAATGCGTTTCGGTCTTGGGTGAAGTTCCTTGGAATAAGGAACCCCCCAAAAAGTATTGACCACTACCCGGATTGAACGGATAACCTTTCGATGGGTTCCACGCTCAAGTGAAATTGCTCGAGATTTGGAATCGAATGCGCTACCATTGCGCCAAGCGGCCTTCAATAAACTCATGAGTACAAAATACTACCAAGTAGATTTTAGGCCGTGCATATTGGTCTACAAACGGTTTGGGGCAAAATTTCCCAAGTCAATACGAAAAATTCTGATGGTTCCAACGAGAGGTCCTGTCAAAATGAAAGGTATATGCCAAACGTCGTCACTAAAGACCTCGGAGCTGTCAAACGACATTCTCAAACAGCATCGTCATCAATCCATTAAGCTTATCACACCAAACTTTAACCGTTTACCAGCGCAATTCGTTTCCAAACCAACCGTTACCCCCCCCTTTTTCCTCCAT
The DNA here is from genome assembly GCA_003788565.2 of Ascobolus immersus RN42. Lineage (NCBI taxonomy): Eukaryota > Fungi > Ascomycota > Pezizomycetes > Pezizales > Ascobolaceae > Ascobolus > Ascobolus immersus. The sequence goes on along the minus strand of ML119674.1, from coordinate 52,732 downwards.
AGTATGTACAGGTACTTAAGTACTTATTAGATCATGAGACAAATTTCCACACTTCACAGAGTCTGAAGCTAATGCTTCCAAGAACCTCTCATGCAGTATTTGGAGGTGAGAGGAACGGATTCATGAGCAGTCCCTAGCTCCTAATACTACTCAGATATCGATAAGCTTATAAGATGTCGGTGACGTGCATCTCCGGATGCGTGACTTATCACCGTTTCTCGAAAATGAGAGACATATATATTGTAGCCAGTTTACCCAAGTCTCTTTCGGCCGACGTCACCCCAGCTTAAGAGAATGAAGTACTTATTGCCACAAGTTGTTATCCAGCTTTTATGATCTTGCCCAATCTCGGGTGTTTGACCCCTTTAGTGGCCCAGTCTCAAAACCGACCTGTACGAATATCTCGCAAACTCCTTAAGTTCCAATTCTTTGAAGCTCAGGACGCATCCCAAGCATAAACGAAAAGGTCCCCATCTCATACTATAGAGAAGTCGGAATAAATCAAAAATTGCGCGATCGAGACAAACCGAAGCCTGTTCACAAGCTCATCCACAAACGATGTGCAATGTTTGAGATGAGCCTGGACCTCCCGTTTTCTTGATCTCAGGAAGTCATCGCAAGGTAAGTATGAGGATTGAAGAGTGTGGGAGGGGTGCCTTATATACGCGTTTAGTGGCGTTGACGAGATGTAAGTTAGGGCAGGATGACGTGGACTTCACGGAGATTCTCGTAATTCTGCTCGTGCCAGAATCCATTGTGACCATATACTTCCGTATGCGGACTAGCCTTGATGATGTACTAAATGCCGCACACTATCGTTTACTGACTACTTGTGACGAGCGGAGATGGAAACGCAAGTACTGTACTCTTGAGAACCTCGTGAAGTAATCGTGATCTTTGACTCGCCGTTGTTTATTGTCATGGGTTTTCATCTTCTCTCGCGTAGATAAATGGGCGGTCCAAGTGCACCATCTACTAAGCCTGTGCATGTCCTTTATAACCCTCTTTATAGTTTATATTGTCGTATAACATAATATTTCTCGAGTGGTTCGAGCCTGTGCCTACTTTGTCATACTCCCGTATTTGTAAAGTTGTCTCGAGTTTTCAACACGTGTGTCCTGAAAACTTCTCTTCGATTCGAATGTACCTGTACGTATCGTGGAAGAGTCGTTGGCTTTTTGTACGTTTGTCTCGATATCGTATGCAGGTACTTCGTGTTCAAATGTCCATATGCGCATCTGAAGTAATTTCAAATTTCTCTAGATCTCTTCCCCTTCGAGCTACCTGCTTGATGACAATGTCGGTGGTGTCTTCATGGTCCCTATCGTACATTGATAGGCATGCTGCCGTGTTCTCTTCGTGCTCGCTCGAATCTGGGCGCATGCTTGAATAAACTTGCTAACGACATAGTAAGGGCATGCCTAGATATGATGCAAACGAAAGGCAGCTGGACTTGCTTCCGTATCGGCAGGTACTTATACTTAATGTGAATCTTCTTCATCTTCTTGTAACGATATATGCGAAATATGCCTAAAGAAGGTAATTGAGCATGGTGGAGATTGACAGAATTGCGCTTTACAGATCTAGCTGTATATGCTTGAAGAGTTGACTCATGCCGTATTCCTGAATCGATTATGATTATCTGTCAAAAACGCTTGGCATTCACACTACGCTGAAAGAAAGAAGCCGTCGAAATTATAACGGAATATCAAGGACCCTGCGCTTATGATTGTAATCATAAAGAGATGGCCGACTGAAAGAAATAAATACTTAGTACTTCTCAACAAGTATATAAGGAAAGAAAAATTTATACGAAAGTATGAACAGGACCAGATAGGACGTATAAACAGGACAGATGATGACAAGGGAAACAGTTGAAATGAACGTCTAGAGCGGAACAGAAAGCACAAGATACCACACTATGCACCTTATTACGATTTATGCAAACAGAACTTTTGTGTAAGGGGAAGGGAGGTAAACCAAGCGCCAAAGGAAAGAACATACCACGAGGTATACGTATATGATAAAGGAAAGGCATGAAAACAAAGGGAAAGACATACGAATAAATCAAGGAGTAAGAAACCAAAGGAAATGGCTGCACAAAATTGGTAGGAAGAAAGAGAGCGAAAGCTCTAGACGCCCCCATAGCGATCATCATGGTATGGGTCTTCCTCATCCTCATCTTCATCTGCATCTTCATACTCCTCAACTTCTTCTTGCATCCCCATTCTAGGGGCAGATGCACTCGGGGTCCGACCCTTTGACTGGAAGCTTTGTTGTCCAGCTTGCAGCAACGAGAAGTATGATGCTGGTGTATTCGACCCTGGACTCATGGTATAACCTCCAGGACTGATGACAGGGCTTTCGTATCGGGTCTGGAGAGGAGAAAGATGGGCTCGGGCATAAGCAGCATGTTTCTGTTGAAGTTGTTGAAGCTCAGCCCAGGAAAGATGATGAAGGGGAGGGGGAGAAGAGAACTGGAATAACGGGTGGTGCTGTGGTGGTTGAATAGCCTGAGATTGAGGCTGAGACTGATGCCCGTGCTGCTGATGAGGCTGAGAGTTGTCATAGGGAGGCCTGGAACTGTAATAGTCGCTTGGAGCAGCGCTGGTAGAAACACCGAACCCGGAGCTTGTCCGTGAGATCGGAGCTTGCTGATGGGGTACATACGACCTGGGATGGCGTGTGTTACTGAGATGCCTGCGTGGATAATTTCGACCTTGAGAACCCGACTGCGCCTCCGGTGTCTGATATGCTAAAGATGTTGAAGCGGGAATATCCATATGCACTCGAAGATGCATATCAACCGTGATTCTACCGGAAGATGGACCAGCACTGGAGGGCGACGGTCCTTGCTGAAGTGCTTCGCTCGGCGGAGCAATGCTTGTCGTAGACGGCCTGTGTAACTCCGTACTTGCCGGATCTCCCGAGCATTTCTGGCATTGGCATCGGTCTTGTCTATCCGTTGTGAATCCGTAGCCCGAAATAACAGGTCGAATATTTGGACCGAGACTGACAGCTGCCGAAGGCAAAGAGGTTGAGCGCTTTTTGGTGTCCAACAGTACGGTTGTCGAAGCAGAACGCCTCATTCCAGGTTTAACGTGCGGATTCCTATATGCTGGCGGCTTTGGTGGATCGGGGAGCTTTAGCATCTGCTGTTGCTGTCTCTGATGTCTCTGTTGCATCTGTGCTTTTCGTTTTGGGAATGCCTTGTCCAGGATAGCCTCGTAGTCCTTGCTAGTTCGCGGAGGTTCCGTTCGAGCCGGTGGTTTATCTGTGATACTTTCACTAGAGCTGCGCTCGAGCCGGTGCTTTCTCGATTCTCGATTAGCCGGCTCGGCTTGGGGCCGAGGAGGCTCGCTCATGGGCTTGGCATCCGGAGGACCAATTCTAACATGCCTTGTGCTGCTTGGTCCCTCGCCTGACGAGCCTGCTAAACTTTCTTTCCATTCCTTTCTGCCCGGGAATATCGCATCAAGATAATCTTCGTATCTTTGCTCTGACATCCGTGCCTCTTCGACTGGATCTATTCCGACGAGGTTGGCGTGCTCAGGCAGGACATATTCCTCGGTGCCTAATCTGGCGTCCCAGTCATCGACGTCAACTGCTTTCCTCCGTACGGTTGTGCCAACATAGTCTGCAGGATTTACCGGTAAAGCCGTAGGAACAGTTCCGAATTGAAGAGGAGTTCGAGGCCGAAGAAATGGGAGGGCATCCGCTGATCGTCTCCGGGGTCGATAGTTGCCGGTGGAACGTTCTTGCTCCCAATCGTCAGGATCGTATCGAAAGTCCCCAATGCTTTCGGCTTGTCCCATCTTCCCATCTATGGCACTTTCGAATTAGGCAGACGAGCTTTCTGTGGCACCTTCTACCGAGTTACCGAAGTTGTGTGAGCCGCCGTGCCGTTAAATTGAGACGAGGCTGTAGATAAACGCAAACCACTCCGGCGAGGGCTCGATAAGCTGACTGGACGGATCGAATCGATGCAGTTGATTGTGTGAACTTGTGTGAATCGTGCGTGGTTGGTTGACTGTTGGATGACAGCATGCAGGCAAACACGGTTCTGTTGACGAGATCCCCAAAAGGCTGCTGTTCCTCTCTCTCGGTTATCGTGAATGTTTCCTTTGACGTGAATCGAGCTCAAGACATATAATGTTCCGAAGCATGTCGGGGAGTTCTCGGGTTTTAAGCCGATTGAGCAAAGTAGAAAGTCCAATGCCAGAACGGACAGCATGCCTTGCTAAGCCGAAAGTTCCTGAAGAGTAGACAAGAAAACATCGTAGCGAGGCTGGTCCAGTTCCCGCACTGATGATGAAAGCCTATCCTATGCACACCAATGAGGTCAAGATTGTAATTGTCTCTCATCCGGCCATGTGGCTTTATCCTGATACAATTTCCCAGGATATAACCATAGTGAGGCCATCCGTGTTGTGATCAAATCTTTGAACAGTTTTCGATAGCGTTTGGTAGCAGAAACGGCCGTTAGGTTCTAATTTTGTCATGTCGGAGATATTGAAGCCGTCTCATGTATGCTTGGCCCTTATATTGAAAAGGTCTTTACCAGTCCAGGCCCTAGTTCGTCAGACCGTTACAGACAGGACAAACTAACAGGCATCAGTAGATGTCGCGGCGGAGAAAAGCATGTCATCCCGAGTTGCATGAGCAAAAAGAGCGTCCGAGTGACGATGGTTGCATCTAGTAAAGTGCCGGCTTGTGAGAAAGGAGCAAAAAGTCGGAGAAATAGAGCAGATGGGTGTTTTGACGTTTTGATGTTTTGATGTTTGGTGTCTCAACTCCAGATCTGAGGTTCGACAGGTCTAAGTTTAGAACGAAGGGACGTTTGCGTTAAGGCAAGCATCCGTGAACCTGCAAGCGGAACGTTACTAATCGCGGTCCCTGTCACATGATTTTAGACTAACGACATGTCTTGGCGCGATGGGAAGAACAGCTCGACAATTGCCCCGCAACACAGAATTTACAACGGGCATTGGAGGTGGCGTACATATCCACTTTGCAGCGGTATATAACGGAGACGAACTTGCTAAAGATTGCTCATTATATTGCACTTTACGATACCCTGTCAAACGAAGCCTGAGAGCCAGCATAAAGTTTGTTTCAACAATTTCGTTTCGCTCGTTGCCAGGTGAGTCAGCATTGGGCCAGTGTGTTCTTGAAACCATCGAGAAGGGGGTCCCTGTAAACATTCGGGCTGTGGCCGAGCGATACCTAGAACAATAGAATTAGAGTTGTTACTCTGTTTCCAGGTCCTAGACTCGAGTTTTTGGTCTTTGGCTGACAGTTTGTTGTGCTTTTTATCGACAGCGGACCTCATAGGCTAAGAATTTATTCCGCGACGCTCCATTGACGATCCCTCTTCTTCTGCCCTTTACCAAAATCCCCGACCCGCCACTTTCCCCTCTACAACCTCCAACCTCATCAACCACCAACACCACCCAGCAACACCTGCTGCATCTCAACACCACACCCCCGACTATTGCATCACACACCGACCACCGCTAAACCTTCCGACTGAGAGTTTACAACAATGGCGGCCGTCGTAGCAATGGGAGAGTCGAGGTACGAGTGATCCTGGAAGGGAGGAAGGAGCGAAGCGGTGGATAATTTGGGAGATCCCTGAGGTGGAACCAAACGCTGATGAGAAACGTGACAGGCAAGAGCTTCTCAGCTGGCTAAACAACCTCCTAAAGCTCAACATCACGAAGGTCGAACAATGCGGAACTGGGTATGTTATGGCGGTCCTTTGTTTTGTGTATTTTTACGTCCCATGGGCCTCGACAAACAATCGCCAATGACTTCCATCAAGGGGCTGAAGCTAACGCAACAACGTAACCTTGCAGCGCCGCGTTATGTCAAATCTTCGACTCCATCTACTGTACGTTGTGCTACTCCTCCTGTTGCATCATAGTATCAGTTACTGACCGATGTCCGCTTTGTAGTGGATGTGCCAATGACAAAGGTTAAATTCAACGTCAACACCGAATACGCATACCTTGCAAACTTCAAAGTCCTTACCTGTACGTTCTCACCCGCTTCGTCCAACCCCGTCACACGTATCGCTGCATCTACCCCTTCATCCATCTCTCCGTTCGACCGTTCCAGTCACTAACATGAGCCTTTTTCGCAACTATAGCCGTTTTCGCAAACCACGGGATCGACAAGCCAATTCCAGTCGAGAGATTAGTAAAGTGCAGATTCCAGGATAATCTCGAGTTCCTTCAATGGGCAAAGCGATACTGGGATCAGTTCTACCCTGGAGGAGACTACGATGCTCTTGGAAGAAGAAAGGGTGTCGGAGGAATGAGTGGAGGACCAAGTGCCGGTGGTGCTAGAGCTGGTGGTGGAGCTGCTTCCGCTGCTGCCAAACGAGGAACCACCCCAACCGTTGGAGGTGCCGCCCGCACAAGAACTCCTCTCGGAGGTGGAAACGCCGCGAACGTCGCTCTCCAGAACGAGATTACCCAGTTGAAGGAGACCGTCACCGGATTGGAGAGAGAGAGGGATTTCTACTTTTCGAAGCTTAGAGATATCGAATTGTTGATCCAGCAAGCCGTCGAGGTGAATCCTGCCATCGAAGAGGATGACGATGGACTGGTCAAGCAGATTCAAACCATCCTTTACTCCACTGAGGAGGGATTCGAGATACCAGAGGGAACCGCAGAGGACGAACTTGAGACGTTCTAAACGTCTACGCTGCCTTCTCTCATCACCAGACTAATCTTCCTTCTTCACCCTCCCGCCCCTTCCTTCTACACCATGACTGTCCGTATTTATCTAGTTTGGGTTATATCTTTTCCGGGTTTCTATTAAGGGTGGTTGTTTCTTGTGTTTCTACTGTGCTGAGTTGATGTGTGTGGTCGGACAAATGGTCATAGATACTTCGCCCTATTTTCTGTCGATGGCTTTTCGTTTACTCGATCCGGAATGGGCAGGAATGGTGATTAATGGATTAGAGAAAATCTTCCCTTGTGCCATGTTGGTTTATTTATTTTTCTTCGTTCCTTTCGAGGCCTGTTCTCTTGCATATATCTTCTGCAACTATACTTCATAATGGCCCTACTTATCTGCTATACCTTGATTCTTCTTACCACCATCGTCATTCATTTTTTAAACTACTAAGCCTCATAATCTATCGTTGCCTTACCCGTCTTCAGATCATCCAACCCTCCCTGGAATATCTTCTGGCCTTCCATCCATCTGCAAGTACAACGGTGATCTGTCCAAACAGAATTCTATCACTTTGAGTCTAGTCTAATCCAAAACCTTACGAATTAATCTACCTGCAGCCATCAAATCTCCTTGAACGGTGCCCAAGCTCCTAGCCCATCCCTTCTCGCTTCCACCCCAGTCCAGCAAATTCCGCCCCCAACGGAACAATTACAGGCAACGCCCCTCCCTTATCATATATCACCTCTCAACCTTCGGATCCATCCGAAAATGCCCCAACCTCGGTTCATCCGTTATGCCCTTGCCATCTTAATATCCGTTTTGTGTCCTCATCCAGCAAATATCCCGGTCTTTCGTGCAACCTTAGGCCATTTCTAAGAGGAGGCGCTTGGACCAGCTCGTGATTGTTCCGGCGGTCAGATACTCAAACGACAATATAATTATCCGTTCGAGCTGGGATGTGCTTGTTGAGATGGAATCTAGAGATGTGGACAGAGTAAGCAAGCAAGTCCGGAGGAATCTTGCTTTATCTGCTACATGCTGTCTCTGTGTAGTATCTGTGCAAGCTCTCGAGATGATGCTCACGTTTGTCCCTTGCTGTGATACTCTGCGAGGTGCAAGTATATGAGGAACCATCACGAAGGCCTGGTACTGAACGATTACAGATGCATCGGCACAGTCAAGAACGGTAATATACCGGAAACAAGTCACACAAGCGTACCCACATCGATGCTGTAGTATCTCCGTTAACCTCGAACGCAATCGAAAGATTCTAAGACATACTACTTCATGTTGATTTCAAAATGTGATAATGATGTGATGGCCCGAGCTTGCTGTGCAAATTGCAACAGCTATGGAGAAACCAGTGAATGTAGTGCTTAGTATCGGTTGTTTCTTGACACTAGGAAAGGTGCCTCGATATTGCAATGTAGGATGTGATACAAGATACTACTTAAAGTACATACTAGGTACTAGGTACACATACATATATACACTTCACAGGAACAGAAACAGGTATGTACTAGCCTGCGAGCTTATGCACTCAGTTCCTGAATCTCAACGGCTACTAGCTCCATCAACCCCGGTTCATGAGCCTTGTATCCGTTGGCGAGATGTTTTCTCCATCCATCTAACCAGTACCGGATGAGGTTCCTGAGGGAACTGTGATGTGGATGTGCAGAAACGGAGCACAGGAAATCGAAGCGAGTGCATGCATGCATATCTGGACTTGACCTTCATTCTGCAGCAAGGAGTTACTGCAATGGTAGGACGATTTTGCTAAATCTGTAAAGTACTCGATGCATTTCGAGATGTAAGCAGCGAAGTTCTAAAGAAAACTCCGTGCATAGAGCTATACTGTGTACCATTAAGGAAAATGGGCGGAAGGAACCTAGTCGGAGGTCGGAGGTTCGAGGGTTCGAGGTACCGTCTTGACCTCCGGCCCTATGGAGAGATCATATGAGATTCATTATACCTGCCAACGTCACTGACGACATATCTGAGGTTCCAGATCGATACTCTTTCCCAAGACTAATATCCGAGCCCATTATCAAGTCAACCCTCTTTTGCCCAAAAAAGAACTCTAGATACAACATGAATCCATACACTGGCACATCCGGCCTCAACGGAGAGCTTCCGGAATTCCAGATACGATCTTGATTCAGATGCTAGAAATAATCACCGGCCACCGGAGAGAAGCACCATGACCATATCCGGATTTCCATTCACCAAACAAAAGCTTGGTCCGGACTCAAGCTCACTATCTCCTCGCCACCTTGAGTTAAAACTCCGAAGAGTTCCTCCAAGTTAACAATACAGAGCCCACAGCCTTATTGGCTCACCAGTTCATCCTGAGCCCCTACCTCCAATATAACCAACGGCTTGCGAGGAGCTAGCTCCCGCTTCTTTCATGGCTATGTACTTGGTCAGTGAATATCACCGTGACTCACACTAATGCGCCCATGGATACTACTGCAGCTGGGGCCGGACTTCGAAGTACTTCTTCTCGTCTGTCATCATGATGTATGTCCATCGAGAGCACTTGGTCAGATAACCATCCTTCGCGCTTGGACCAGGTCTTTCGATACTTCTCCTGTCCCTCGCCCAAGGCAAATGCACTATCGACAGAATGACAAAATACGGAGAGGTTGAGGCCTTTGAGTGGGAGCTCGGGCCACCCAATTTGCTTGCTCCGCCGCGGAGAGGCCTGGCCGGATCGATACTAACTAGTTGAAGCAGATGGTGCGTATCCTTCGAGATAGATTGCGGAGCATTACAATATTGTAGTAATACTTAACTGCTACGTCTGTGCTTGGCCCATGCATGGGCATTCCCTACTCTATTCTCAACTCAGTCTTTCTCATGAAGAGTCTGTCTGTATGCCAGTCAACAACAAAAGAGTTCTCCACCAGTAGCCACTGGGACTACATCTCTCTTTTTTTATTTATTTTTGCAAATTTGGAGCAAGTATATCATCCTTACTATTTCAGATTAGTTCCATTCCACCCGGCACATTCAAGTAAGGAAGACTTCAATGTACTTTGGACGGAACGGAAAACACGCAGAAATCACTGTACAGAAAGCAAACGCGGAAAGCCAAGTGCAGAAATCAAACGCAACCGAAACGGAGTGCCCAGCGTTTCCAACAATGGGTAGTGACCCCTCTGCTTCCACTTGGCTACTTAGGCATTTCCGCTTTGACAACTGTTGAGACTGCGGTTTTCGGCTTGATCCACGAATCGAACCGGCGACCAGCCTCGGTGGCAGATACTCTGGGAGTACCGGAAGAGTGAATGCTTCCTACTATGCCATGTCCCGAAGGACGAGAGTTGGCATGGATTGGGGGATTGGAGGTGGAGTTCGGTTCCCACTAGCCCAACCCGAATCCCGTGTCCCGCCCCGTGTGTCGAAATCTGTTGCCAGACAGTCCGCTATACAGCAATTTTCCGAATCCCTCTCAACACGATCGGAACGCTCAGGATTGAGAACGAGCCTCAAACGGGCCACGTCTTCCCACCAGATTTGAGTAAAAAAACAGTCGGTAGCAGCCACAAAACAGGAAAATATTACTACTACAGGTCTAAAAACTCGGAATAAGCAAAGTCCATCAAGCAAGTATACCGCACGCTAAACTTGAAGGTATTTTGAAGGTATTAGGAAATAAAATACAGAGAAAGGAAGGGAAATAGAGCCAAAGGAGACGAAACTAAGAGAAGATATTTTGGACAAAAGAAAAGATAAAAGAGAAAAGAGAAAAGGAAGAGAAGCGGGAAAGATCTAAGGAAAGCAAGCAACCATGCAACATACATGCTGTCCGTCGCTCTAAATCAAGAACATAGAAACAAGCGAAAGGCCAGCCCATGAAGGCCGAGAGTTCCACCAAGAGTACACCCAGCAAGAGATGATTGGCCCCCACCTCAAATCGGCCCTGCCCCTCTTTCGCCCCACCCTAAACAACCTCACCCCTGGGGCTTCCCACAGCGTCTCCCACGCCCACCTCACCTACAACACCGCCATTTCCTCTTAGCCTCTCGACTGTCTTTGCAATCATGGCGCCATGCCTCTCGATTACCTCCGGCACTATCAAGCTCTCAATCTCGGTGTCATCCGTGTTTGTCCGGATCCATGTATCGTCCTGCTTGCTCACAAAGACGACTTCATGCTTGCGGGTGGTGAGGAGGTTGCCGATAACGAGGTGGTGGCAGTAGCGATCCAGTGCCTGTCTAGCCTTGGCGAGGAGGAGCGATGGGTCTGTTTCCAGCTGTGATTCGGGATGCTGATTAGGAGGAATGCTCGTACAAGAAACAAGCGGCTCAAGCCGGTTTCTGGGGATGGAATAGACTCACCTTGAATGACACTATCATACTATCTGGAGCCCATTGCTCCACGAGCTTCTTGAGGAACTTGGGGACGGGGTCGAGGTCAATGACGAGCTTCTTTCCGCCCACTCCACCCTTTACTAGCCTCTCCGCTTCACCGTGGCTGGGTCCTGGCAAATCGCCAGATTGGATCTTATGCTCTACCATGCGCGAGGGGGGCACGAAGAAGTCGGAGACGGCAGCAGCCAGGTAAAAGAGGCCTGCTGAGCCGAGGGGCTGCATCTTGATGGCGATTTCGCGAAGCATGAAGAGGTAGGAGGTGACTGTGGTGAAGGGTAACAGCAGAAGGAGCTTCTTGTCTTTGGCGTAGCGGTACTTGCGGAGAACATCGCGCATCTCTCGCTGGTATTGGTCCTCAATCTTGACCTTGCCGGTCTTTTCCTCCTCTACCATGAAATCGAGGAAGCAGTTGACATTGTGAGAGTAATGGCGGGAGTATGGGAGGAGGGAGAATTGACGGTGGAGAAAGATAACGGCGTAGCCCTTGTCGAGGAAGTATTCGGCAGAGGTAGCACCACGGGTACCAGCGCTGAAGTTGTCGATGAAGCGCACAGTTTGGTTCTCAAGGGGAACAGTGGTGCCGCCGGAGGAGATGAGAACGACACGGCGAGAGAGGTTGACATGGTGCTTGATGAAGGACTCGGCGGCGGCGCTGTGCTCAGCAAGATGTGGTGGTGGTGAGTGAGCGTCAAAGTATTGAGCAGCAGAGATCTCTTCCAGATGGGGGAGGGTGTCGGAGACTTCGAGGGTAGCCATTGTTGGGTGGTTGGTGGGGGTTGGAGGAAGGGCTATGTGTGAGGAGGAATTGAGAGGACGAGGAGGATGTGGGCGCGGAGATGTAGGAAGCGAGAGAGAAGTTGTTGAGTTGTTGGGTTGTTGAGATTGTTGATAGATTCGTTGAGAATTACTTGTTCGAGATTATTGAGATGGTGTTTCTTGGTGGTGGTGGTGGTTGGGTGGTGATGGAGGTGGTGAAGAGTTGAATCTTGGGGAAGAGAAGAGCGAGAGTCAACAAGTGGAAATTGTAATGCGTTTGTATGTCCAGCTGATGAATTCGAATTCTCAGACTGAGCGGATGTCGGGTTGCAGGAATTTTCTAGAGTCTCGAGATACTTCCTGCTGGGTGGAGTTGTGGTGGAGAGACGCGCGAGAGAGTCGCTTGAGGTAAACGGAGTGACGAGTGGAGTCGCTAATAAACGTCGGCTTAGCGGATGAAGCCGCCAAGGAGGGATGGGTCCATTTAAGGTTTGCCATGCAGACGAACCATCGCAAAGGACGAACCAAATGACGGGGAAATGTCAGTGGATAAGACCCTTGCTAACTGAGAAGGGTCTTGATGCCGGTCATGACCGAAGCTTATAATCAAGAGTTATAATTATAATAAGCTATCCAACTCTATAATCACACTCTTCGGAAGTTACCGCGGTACGGGGATCATGAGGGCTTCACATGGGACCACCTGCTCGAGTTCCCAGGCGATCTGAAACCACTGTCACCAAAAATACCCTCAGTCCGGACGACATCTCATAATACGAAGTACGGGCATGTGAGAAGCATAAGGGTCATGAGCGAGATCCTCCAGGACAATCTTCTGTATTCAGAGTGATCTCCAGGTAGTTTGTAGTAGACTTCTATTATCCGTAACGAAAGGGTATCATTTGCAAGCAAAACCGATCCAACACCAAGCACCCAGCTCTCATGACTATTGTGGACCCTTTGGCAGGTTACCGCCCAACGCCAAAATTCTCTGCCTCAGTTCCTGTTCCTCCTGAAGGTTCGCCTTCATGTAATCGAGAGCTGCAAAAGCAAATATTAGCAAGTGCGCAAAAAGAACGTAAGAAAACTTACTTTTCTGCAAGACCACACTCTCACTTCGTCCCATCCCTTCCAATCCGGGAACAAGTTCCGTCAGACGATCGAAGCCTTCTCGAATGGCCATCCGTCGCTTCTGCTCCGATGCGATATGGTTCGTCTTCTTTTCCGATTCTGTGAGGCGAGGTCGCTCGTTGTTGCCCTTCGGTCCCTGGGACGGAGACAGGCTCTGACCATGCGGATCTGAGGTCGGCTGAGGAGTTTGCTGTGCGGAAGAAGGAGCTTCAGACATCTTTGAGAAGTTTATCGGGACTCTTCATCGGCTTCTCCTCTGTTTATATATCCTCGCTCGTCGCAAAATTATTTTGGCTTGTGAAATTGTCCGAGTGGTTGACGGAAATGGGAGGTGTGTGGTTGTCTAGGTGACGTAACGGATCTGCCAAGGAGTTAGTAATCATACGAATGCCAAATTGTAAACATTCTTCTCTTTCAACGAGGCATCATCAACTCTCACGACCCGTCCTGCCTTCACCCATCACCGCTACTCCAGCCAATACGACTGCTTTATCGCCCACTACATCCTCACCATCGCTGGCTGAAGTGTAGTCAGCCATGTCAGACTCGGATTACTCGGGAAACGAGCGGGAAGCGAGACGAACGCAGCGACAGGTGACCCCTCCACAAAGAGAGCGACCACGCAGAGCAGTCAACCACACGCCCCAATCGTCTGCTCCATCATCTCCCCAAGCTCGTCCAGTTCGAGAAGTTCAAACCCGCACCACCCGCTCTTCTCGAAGACTCTCCAACAGCATCACCACCAACATCCAAGACTCGCCCTCCGCATACACTCGCCAGCAGCAACTACGTCAGGAGCAAGAACAGGCCTTCCAAGAAGAACGACAAGAGGAAGAGCAGCAGCAGGTACAGCACGAAGAGGAAGACACGATCTGGGAAGCAGTTCAAGATACCCCACCAAGACGACCGGTTGTCTCACCACGTCCAAGTGTCCGTAAACGACGACTCCGCTCCTCCACCGCTGCCAAGTCCAAAATCGCAAACACTCCCAGCCGAACCTCCGCTCGACGGCGCAACTTTACACCAGATACCGGTACGCCTACGCATGAAAGAGAAGATTATGGCCACGGCAATCGAAGGACAAGCACCGATACGGAGAGATGGGATGGGCCGGAGGATTACCAGGACCGCCGGGACAGAAGTCGAGACAGAAGTCGGGATAGACACTATCGTCAATCTAAGAGATATGACGAAGACGAACGAGCCGACTCTCGACCTCGCCGGCGAGACCAGCGTGAGGAAACACCAGTCGAAAAGGTAGTCCATGAGATCCAGGACGTTGCCCAGAACATCATCCCTGCCGTCAATGACGTCCTTGGGAATGCTACTGGCATGTCTGGCTACATTATCACCACCACCAAAGAAGTTCTCGGCAATCTCCTCCGCATCTTCAAAACTCCTCTCACATATGTCGTCGTTATCTACGTCTTCTTCATCCTCGGTTCCTTCCTTCTCAACAAAGCCACTGTTGCTGTGTACAAGGGCTTGCAGCCTCTATGTAAACCTCCAATGTCGAGCTGGATAGAGATGCCGTTCTGCGAGACGGTCATGAATCAGAATAATCCGAATAATGGTGGCGGAATTGATCCGGAAAAGTTGATGAATGTTCAGTCGAAGCTGGGGTTGGTGGTGGCGGACTTTGGAGAGGGTGTGAGTATGGCGAGGGGTATGAAGGGTACGGAACATGCAGTCAGGGATTTGATTGCGGTGGTGAGGAATAGTGATATGCCAAAGAAGGAGGAGGTGGGTGGATTGTTGGAGAAGTTTGTGGATGGGGCAAAGAAGACGAGTCGGTAAGTCTATCACCATCCCAGACTGTAGTTGGAGCTAGAAACCAGCTTGGTCTTGCCATTCTGCTGGCACTGCTGTTAAAAGGTAGAAGCTGACTTGGGAATTAGTGAACTCTCTCGCTTCTCTGCAAAGATCGCCGGTACCGTCGACTCTGTCGTCAGCATCGATGAATACGCCCTCCACACACTCAAGCGTCTCCGCGGTGATGTCGATGCCGAAGCCTCTCTGATGGCCTACATTCCTTCACTCAACCCCTTTACAGCCCTCAACGCTCACACTACCGAACAAAAGATTCAAGCCGCCCTCACTCAGATCACCACTCATATGGCCACCAAGATTCCAACCCTCATCGTTGACGCAGAAAACCTCCTCTCAGACCTCGACAACCTCGAACATGCCCTTACCCTTATCGGTGAAGTTGTTCACCGCGAGAGGGCCGTTCTCCATGATACTGAACAAGAGCTACTCTCCACCCTGTGGTCCCGCCTCTGGCATTCCAACCTCTTATCTCCGCAGCTGCGCGAAAGTTTCCGCCACCACAAAGACATTCTCGCCAGCGTAACCTCCTACCGCGAACGTGCCCTCAACCTGGTCAGTAAAACCCTGGTTGAGCTCGTCGCCATTCAAACGGATTTGGAACTCTTTAGAGAGAGACTTGTTGCCCCTGCTCTTGGCGAGAGTGTCCCGCTTGAGGTGCAGATTGATAGTATCAAGAGGAGTGTGGACAGGCTGAATCGTGGACGGAGACGGATGGAGGGGCGGAGGAATGTTGGGCTTGTGGAGGGCAGGAGGGAGGGAGAGGAGAAGAGAGGGACTAGGGGTGATAATGATGAAGAGGACTTTTAGAAGAGGTCTTCTTTTACCGTGCAGTCCGGCAAGAAGAAGAAGGTGATTGGTAATAAGGATTACGGGAAGAAGGAGGGGAAGAAGGAAGGGAAGAAGGAGGGGAAGAAGAGATGGTGGGGTTAATGGAGTGTATGGAGTTATTGGAAAAGTTGGCGTTTTTTACATGTTGGGTTGGGGTATATGGGTTATTACTGGCTTTATGTTTGCTTTGCATTGTCTTCATATTTTAATCGGTACTGTTAATGGCTATAATGTTTGTTATTCTCTTACACGATTCTCTGCCTTTATGGTTTTCAGTTCTAAGTGTTTTCTGATAAATTACTGACCACCGTTGAGTTAGGCTTACTGGAAACTGGTGGTAGATTCAGTGACGACATCCTGACGCAGAGCTTCTACACGGTCGTCAGGAACCTTCTTTCGAATTTTCGCAATTGCGCAGAGCCGGAAAATAACCTAATATACCTCTACTCTGCGCACCATTGTCTCAGTACCTCGCTCTTCTCAATTCACTTCTCCTACAACCATCACATCAAACTCAATAATCACAACAAAAGCACACCAACGACCACTTATACCTGCAAAACACCAAAATGAACTTTTACAGAGTCGGAGACAAGGTCAGATACTGCAACCACCAAACCCGTAAGTCTCCCCTTCACCCCTCCATTCTTCACTAACTTCCCCTATAGGTGACCACTACGACTGCCACAGCACCGGCACAATCACCTCCGTCGTCGACGCCGATGACAGAGATGCATATGGTGCCGTCTACACCGTACGTGCCACTCACCCCCAATTTTTCCCAAACTGTGTGTTAACGCTCGATGGAGATTACCAATGACCGCACGGGCGATACTCATGCCCGCCATCAAAACGACATCCTCTCTCTCGTTCACGACTCGGAATTAACGGGTAAGGGGCATTGAGTATTTGGCGCCGCTGGAGGTTATGGTAAGGGTGTGTTGGCGGGGGTTGAAGATTGGGGGCTCGATGTGACGCTGGGGAGGTGCTGGGGGATGGGGAATGGGTGGAGTTTGAGAAGAGGATAACTAGGGTTGGATAGGGTAAGTGATAGGGTAGTGGTTACTTCGTAGTGTTGTGGCTTTTGCATTCTGGTGAGGTCTTGGTTGAGGCGGTGGTAATGTTGCGTTTATTTGATGTTTCCATTCTCATGATCTCAGGAGATTTGGTTTTTTTTGTAACAGGTTTCCATTTTATGAGGAAACCTAGACAACGCGCTTAACAGCGACGTGTCCGTATCCTTATCTAAATCTAATCTTATCGCACCCGCAACCTTAAACTCCACTAGTCTACTTTTCCAGCTATAACAGCCCCGCAAAATAGAATAATCATAGCGACCATAAAACCCTTAACGTCTACAACATTGAAAAGAGGATAAAGATAAAAGGAAACCGTCCGTCATCCGTCCATCCGCAATTTCAAGAAATCTGCTCGCATCCCTGATCATCATCTCAACACAATGAGGCCTGGGGCATCAGGACTCCAATTTCTAGAAAAGTGGGATAAGACCATCTTTCTTGAGGTCGCGAACCAGTTGTACCAAGCGGTAATAAGCCAGACTGGTTGGATTCCGCATACGAATGGCATCAATCTCATCCTTGCATTCGGAAATAATGCGGTTCGCAATGCGGGTGAATTCTTGCATTTCATCCTCAGATTTGACTGCATCGAAGGCGAGAGAGAAGATGGTATTGTAGTAAAGACGCACTTCACGAATCTCGTTGGATGTATCATGACGTTGACATTGATGATCCTGAATGAGATTGATAAGGTAAGCGTCGATGTTGTCGAGATCTTTGGTTCCAGAGAAGGGGATCGAGGACGGTTTGTATCGAAGTTGGGCATATTCGGTAGAGCTAATGCGATGAAGTTTGCTGACCTCCAGATCAGTGAGGCGGCGTCCTAACAAGTATTCCTGGCGGGAAATACGCCTCGAGATGCCTCTGAAGGTGAGGTGAGTCTCGTCGTCGACTGGAGGAAGGTCTTCCATATGACCATCGGAAGAGTCGCGTCGGCAAATGCGATTGCGTTTAGTCGGTGATTCCAGGATCTCCTTGTCGATTGTCTGGATACGACGTTTGGGCGACTGTTGGAACAGGTTGACCGAGGGTTTGGGTGGTAGAGAAAATCGACGAGGTGAGGGATCGGCAGACGAAATCGGAATTGGATTAGCCATGGTCCCGATAGCATCCATCTCGGTGTCGTGCATCTCTGTATCCATCTGAGACGCCAGAGTGTTGTCCTTGTTGGGCATGGAAGGGCTGGGAGATGATGGAGGAAGTTGTGCCTGAGTCTTTGGAGAGTGGGAGGCCACAGCAGGCTCAGGATGGTTGAGTTCGTCTTCCTGTTCCACCGCAGTGTGATAGTGGTCGTAATCCAGGCGAGGCAACGGATGTGAGTTGATGTATGTTTGGGGAATATCCACGGCGTCCACTTCCTTTGGAGTCATGATGTAAATTGGAGCCACACCCGTAGTCCACAGCCCAATACGTCCGCCGTCCATCATTCGGTAATCTTTCTTCTCAGTGACGCAAAGGTATTTTGCTTTGTATTCCACAGTAAAGGATCTAGGGATAGAGGAGGGAGTTTGCGATGGAGGGGAAGATGGCATCGAAGGTGGGGTGTTTGTCGAAGGAGGGAGATGGTTGAGGTCAGCCTCCATAGAGTCCAAAGCTTCGAAGAGCATCGCAAAGTCAGAATCCAACACTTCATCGGCAAAGATGCGAACCAAGTAACGAAGTAGGGTTGGGTAGGGATGTGCCTTCTTGTAAGCGAGGGGAATGTTGAGAGCGGCCATTTCTTTGCGATTGAGACGAAGATTGATGTTTGAGGGGTTGGGAATGGTCTTTGCACCACCGTCTTTAGCGATCATCCAGTTGAGTTTGGTCTCCGAATTGAGAAAGTCCAATCGATAGTTGTCGAGAAGAACTAGGCATGCTTGTGCTTCAACTGGATCCAAAGGGGACTGAAAGATTTGGATATCGGACGGGAAGGGGAGACGAAAGAGGTGGTCGGTCATTTGAGCCTTGGTGATCCTCTTGGACTCTGGGGCCTGGGGGCCTTCTTGAATCCCGGCGAAACGTAACATTTCTCTGGTAACCTTGTCCTCATCTTGCCAGAGGGGGTTGTCTTCTGGAAGGACTTCGGTACGTTGTTCCATGAAGTCTTCCAAAACCTCGGGAGACAGGGACGATTGGAGGCGGAGTTTTTGCAAAAGTTGGAGATCGCGGCCAATCATGGTCGTTGAAGTAACAAGAAAGTGTGGAGGAGAGATGTGGTGGTGATGAGTGAGTCAAGGAAAGAGGGGTAGGATGTTTGAGAAAGAAAGAGAAGAAGAGGGATAGATATAAAAGTTTCGAAAGAGGGGAAGAGAGCAGTAGGGAAGGAGCATTTGTGGAGGTAAAAACAAAGAAGGAAGGTGAGAAGTAAACAAAGCTAAAAGTTGTCGCTAAAAATGGTTGTTATGGTGATGGAGATCATCGATAGCGCTTATCAATCTTATCCATCACATCTTTCAAAAACTTGGCGCTAGCGGTAA
Source organism: Ascobolus immersus RN42 (assembly GCA_003788565.2). NCBI lineage: Eukaryota > Fungi > Ascomycota > Pezizomycetes > Pezizales > Ascobolaceae > Ascobolus > Ascobolus immersus. Next base: position 33,586 of record ML119674.1, on the reverse strand, counting down.
GGAGGGGAAGAGGGGGAAGCAGAAGAATACGAATGAGTTGAGTGCGAGTAAAAGAAGAAGAGGGGAGAGAAGATAACCATAGTTGTCGAGGAGTAGAATGGTCAGGACAATCCAAGAGAGCATGTTCTTCGTTTTCGACTGTTTGAGGGCAAATAGGACACCATCGTTCTGCTGCGGGCTTCCATTTCATGGTTTTGGGGCGGTGATGTTCGATAGCAAGTTCGTGTGAGGAAGAACGGAGTCTTGCAAAGTTGCGGGCGAGTCGTCTGTCGAGTTTGGTGTAGTGTGCTACCGGAGGATGACCATCTATAGTGCCATAATCTCGCAGAATTCGCAGGCGAGAAGTATCTCTTATATCTTTGTGCATTTGTATGCGGCGATTGATTTGAATGAGAGTGCCGATCTTGTCGAGGATTGCGAAGTTGATGGTTTCAGTCTCTGGTTGTAGATTGAAAGAGTGAAGGTTGTCGATGGTGTAGTTGAGAAGCTGGTTAGAGGAAGATATGGAATGATTGTCTGCACGAAGGACCAATCTATCGACCATGGAGATAAATTGAGCAAACCATCCAAACCGTTTGTTTTTCCAATTAGCAATAGATTGGCGCATAGAGATTTTGATGAGACGTTGATGATCGGGAAGGCGTGTGACGTAGAGAATGTATTGTACACAACAGTGTATCATTCTGAGGGCCAGTCCCATGAGATTGAGGTCCATTTCCAGCACCGAAGTCATGGCTTTTTCATGAATACCCAACATAAAGCGAATCATCAATCGTTGTTGTAAATCAGCTTTGTCGATCAGAGTAGACGACACACCGACCATAGATTCCAGCGCATATTGGTAACGCACAACGACCAATGATTTGAAGTATTGGTTGAGGTCTGAGGGAGCCGACAGACCCATTCGATGTCGAGCCAGTTTGAGATCTCTGATGGCGTCATCAGCTTCAGCAAGTCGAAGAATGAAGGTACTGTTGGCATCCCAGGCCGGGAGAGCTGTTGAGTCAATCAAGAAGCCGTTGACTTTGAGGGATGTGACGCGGGGGATAGGGGTGTTTTCGACTAGGGGGCCAGGTGAAGAGAGAGGGTAGGGAAAAAGGGGAAAAAATTGAGACTTGGAGGCGTTCAGGGTGAGGCCGAGTTGAGACAGTTGAAGCTTTAGCATGGTCATCTTGCGTGAAATACCGTCTACGGTCGTGGAGAGAACGATCACATCGTCTGCCAGAAGAAGTTCCCCAAAACGATCAAACTCTAAGGCTGCATCATCCGGATCCTCGAGTTGGAGGCAAGAAATGTATAGAATGAAAAGCAGAGGAGATAAAGGGTCTCCTTGAGGGACTCCGGAGTTTTGTGGGTAGGGATCGGAAAGTTTGCCGTTCAGACTGAGTGTGGTATAGTTATCGCTGTAGGTGTGTTGTAAGACGTCGATAAGTGCACCGTTTAGACCCCAGGCGCGAAGAAGTTCGAAAAGAAGAGGGCGAGACACGTTGTCGAAAGCCTTCGAGACATCCGCGCTACAGGCAAAGATAGGTGTGGCAGTGAGGTTGTTGCTCTCCTGAAGAGTTCTCAAGATGAAGATGTTGTCGGAGGTGCGATAACCAGATCTAAAGCCGTTTTGAGATCGGGGAAGAGCGCCAGTACGTTGAGCCCATTGCGATATGCGGTGTGCTACGCATAACGTGAAGAGTCGTTTAAGGCGGGGTTGGAGCGTAATCGTACGGAGGTTACTAGGAATACTGGTGTCTTTATCGCCCTTAGGTAGCAAAATAGCGATTCCTCTGCGCCAGGAGTCGGGGACTTCGGATGTGTCGCGAATAGTTTTGAACAAGTCTGCGATCTTCTGTGGGTCGATAGATTTCAAGTGTGCTGCCGATAAGTTGTCTTCACCATTAGCAGAGTTACTCATACGATCGAGCATCGCGACAATCTCATCTGTGGTGATATAATCGTCTACCAATGATTCAATAGCTGAGGTAGGAGGGGTAGAGTCGAATATCGGATGAGAAGGAAGGTTGGATTGATAATCGAATGGGTGGGCTGCAGCTAAGGATTTGCAGTGATCTAAAGCGGCCATTGGGTCCACCTTAAGCGTGCGAATATTGCGGTAGACTTTCTTGATTTCTGCCCAAAATCGTTTAGGGTCGTTTCGTAGCGATTCCATCTTTTGTTTCAGGTTCTCTCGTTTAGTGCGTTGTGTTTGTCGTCGGTGAGATGAGAGGAATCGTTTAGACTGTTGGAAGGAGTCGTATTCGTCGGTGGAGAGGGTGATTCCCATTTTGATCTTTGAATGGCAGCGTTTGACATTCTTCTCATGTTGCGACTTCGATATGGAAGAGGGGGGAGGAGTGATTAATGATTGGGAGGGAAGGGGGGTGGGAGCGGGTTTGGGTGATAGAATCTCGTCTCGCAGGGTCTTTTCCATGTCATTGATACGTCTTTGATTGAGCGCATCGTGGTGAGGGGGATGAAGTAAGGGGACGGATGACAGGAGGTGAGGAAGGGAGCGATGAGGGAATTCTATCGGGAGTGCTCGAGATAATGTGGATTGAATAGTAATGGTGATGGCTATATGGTCCGATAGGTCTG